>MVGU01000703.1:90000-105000 GCA_002005505.1 Botryococcus braunii | reverse complement strand
ACACACACACACACACACACACACACACACACACACACACACACACACACACACGCACGCGCGCGCGCGCACGCACGCACGCACGCACGCACCCACACACACACACACACACACACACACACACACACACACACACACACACACACACACACACACACACACACACACTCCCGCACTCAAAATGGGGGACGAGAGAGATCGAGGGGGGTGCCCGCTGGGGGTAGGGGGGGAGAGGGGGAGAGAGCCAGGGAGGAAGGGGAGACTCGGGGTAAGAGATGTGCACCTGCGCTTCCGGTGCTTGCACGCACTCTCTCAAACACCCACCCCCGCCCCCCACACATACACGCACGCAGAGCCACAGGGTGGACCATGAGTGAGTGCGGGAGCGAGCGTGCGTGCGTGGGTGTGTGTGTGTGTGTGTGTGTGTGTGTGTGTGTGTGTGTGTGTGTGTGTGTGTGTGTGTGTGTGTGTGTGTGTGTGTGTGTGTGTGTGTGTGTGTGTGTGTGTGTGCGCGGACTGTCAAAATCAGACACAAGTGGCAATCTGCAAAGCTGTTTCACTTCAGGGACATTCAAAGGAGCAGCGTCTGCTAAATGTTACAAAGATGAGGCAGCACCTTGCGAAACATAACATAGTCGGTTACTGGACCGTCGTGCCATACTCGAAACTCGGCCCTGCACCAGCACCAGGCCTGTAAAGCAATCGATGAAAACCTCCTGAGACGTCCCTCTAAAGTTCCAGGGCCTTACCTGAGCCTATAGTGATGTGCTGGACCTTCGAATACTTCGAAAGTAGGCAATTTCACCTGGGAGAAAAGACCTTCGACCCCCTGAATTTTTGCCGACAATTGCTGATTATACTCATGCATCAGGTTGCTTGATGCCGAGGCTAGGCATTGTCTCGTTCGTCTACTCTGATTGTGATGCCGACCATCCAAAACTCTCGAAATGCAGCTGCGCCTATGCCTGGATAATACGGATCGTAAGGAGACAGTCACATGACCATGCATGGGACGGCTCTTGAGCTACTTTGGTGGTTGTCAACCTCGGGGTAAAGGTAAAGAATGGCTTCATGTTGATCTTCTTGAACAATCTGCATTCTAGGGGATCCCGGGGAGCCGCCACAGGGTCTCTGAAGGGCCCTCGCGCTGCGTGCCGGGCAACCTGGCCCTTGCTCCCCCAGGCGACGTACTGCCAAATGCCGTTGTCGGGGGCCTTGGACTTGGGGCAATGGCACCGTGCAGACTGCATCTATCAGCGCATTAACGCATTCTTTAAATTCATCCGATACAATAAGCGTGAAAATGCATCACGTTTAGATTGTTTTTGCTAAAACTAAGGCAGCTCAAAGACGCGGGCTCCTTTCAAACGTCATTTCACGGGTCCTATCGTGGCCAGCTGAAGTTACCATGAATACTGCGGTACCTGATATAGCAGCCATATGTGAGAAGAAGAAAACCTCTTTCAGGGCATACTTGGAGGCATCGGGAATATTTGACGTCCTTGTCAGAGGTACGCTCTGCGTTTGCCCAGAGAGCGTCAAGGACGTCTCGTAGGATTGCCAAGGGTTGTAGATGATGCTTTGTGAGGAATACCCACTTCCACTGGTAACTTAGATGCGTTTGAAGGGAAACAGTCTTGGTGACTCTCTACGAAGAGGACGACAAGCCAGAGAATGCAGAAAGGTACAGCTTTGCCCCCCACACCCCCCCCCCCCCCAAAAAAAACCTGGCACAAACATTGTAGAACATGCTTTGCATGCTTCCTGTCGTTCGTCTCCTGAAGAGGCCTGACCAGTGCTTGTTAAAATATATCTCTTGTAGTTACTTGCGGAGTCTTCTTGGCGCCCCCACCGTCGAAGAACACAAAGCACTACAGCAACAGAAGGAAAAGCTTGAACAAGAGCTTGAAGAATTAAAAAAGGAGCTTCATGCACGGGAGGCCACCCCTGTGACAGCCCCAGCAGCCTAGCTCAGATGATGAGCTTGTCTGCGCCCCATAGAACTTGAGTTCATCCCGGGTGTGCATCCTCACATTTGAAATAAAGCAGGGGGTAGGGGGGGGGGGACTCGGGAGCTTGGGAAAACATGCAACAGATCTCACTAAAATATTAACTAGGTAAAACCCTGTACAGTGTCAACAGCAGTTGGCAGTTCCTCATGGATTGATAATTGACATCTCCATACAACGTAGGCGTACTCTTTCCACATATACTACAGACAGGTAGAGAACAGTCTTAAGAGTGTCCGAATGCTCTTGATTGCGCTTGTAAAGCCTTCAAGTCATCACCATCAGATACCAGCACCGAGGAGCTCATCAAAAAATTTTACGATGTTAAAATCGTAGATTCTGACGAGATCAATCCCTCATTGCCGTTCACAATCCCTTATTGCTATCTCTTATTCTGTTGTCCCTCATTGCCGTCAACAACCATGTCGTTAACATCCACTGCACTAAATGGCAAAACTATAAACACAAACAAACCACTGGCAGTTCCACAAAAGGACTCCACAAGGAGTTTGTGGACGCTATTTTGTTCCTGGTAGAGATTACATCCCAAACAATACTTCCTTTAATTGCAAACCGCAAACATTCATGCTATTGGGCCACTGCAAGAAGTCTAGAATGGTTTGCAAATCAGCAAAGAAACCCAGGTCTCCTTTAACATACCCAACAAAAGCATCCTCTGCACAAGACTGGACTAGCAGCGCCCGAGAAAGTCCTACCCACAACACTAAACATGCAGCCAAAGTAGGAATTTCTTAGTGGGACAAGGCATTGATAGTCACTCCCGACAAACCTTGATTTTAATGCGAAGGAGTCAGAAGAGGAAAATAGGCTAACTTCCATTATATGGAGATATTACCTTCGCATCCATGCATCCTGTTGGTGCGCAGCATGTCAAGGATCTAGACCTGCGACTATGACTCACGTGTATGAATGAAAATCGACCCTTTGTTCCCTTCTGTGACACGCGTCGTGTCGTTCAAAAATTTCCAAGTAACTGACCCAGGTGCGGTTCTTGAAGACTGTCTCACGGGGAGCGAAAATCTGCACAACACAAAGTTCTGGTGAGTCCAGCAATACCCACATTTGCAGGCACAGGAGAGAGAATTGGCCACAAAATGGGTTGAGTGGCAGAAGGGCAATAAGATACTCAAAGGGCCCACGCCGATCCTTCACCCCCGCCTTCCTTTGTAACCTCCAATCCCTTCCGTCCTTTGTTTTGGGACCATTCTCTTCCACCCCACCCCACCCCTCCACCTTTTGGGTTGGCAGGAGAGGCAAAGAACCCCTGCCTTTTATCATTTGGACACTCCTCCCCAACTTCTGACAAAAAAGCGTCAGCATAACAGCTGTCAATTGACTTTCATTGGTTTCCACTGCAACCCCGGGGGAAAGAGGGGGCAGGGCTGAGGGCGGTTGGGGCTTCCTGGCAACACTGTCCGGCTCCATTTTATCATGAAGATTCGTCATGAAAATGACAACACAAAATTGTTTAATATTCGAGGGTTCCCTGGTGCTCAAGGCACTGTGCCTCTGTAAATAGTTAGGTCCATAGGTCATTCCATCAAGGTGCTAGTCGGCACTTAGCAACCGTGAAGTGAGGAGCAAGGTCCAGGAAAGTAAAACTGTCAGATTGAGGTTTGCATAAACTGTGCCACCCTCTGTAAGACCCCTGCGGGAGGCCAATACAGTGTTGACCAATCCCAAAGGTCTGTGAAAGGGTTACCCATACCAAAACTGGAAAGGCAAACGTCGGCCAGTTCCAACGAGGGGGACAAACCTGAAAGGCCCGACTTCAAGGAATACATCCTCAATATCCACATCTGTGACAGTGGCATTACGAGGCCGGCAGGTAGCAGCTGCTCTCACCCGCAGCAGCCCTGGGATCAGCTCAACCAAATTTTCCAGGCGACCCTCTCCAGCTTCCCCTCCAACAATCTGATAGTTACGTACATTGTTGGCCAACGCCTTTTGTAGGGGGTTTGCATCCTTGGCCTGCGCTACCACGCAATCACATCGATGGAGACCCATTTAAAAGCATCCCCCTGACGTCTTGCTAGACGCAATTGGCGCAAACCAACACATTGACAGCAGAGGAGAACACATCCTCAGAAGCCAGGAGCAATCAACGACCAGGATCCAGATGGTATACATGTCCAAGCTCATAGAAAATTGCACCCATGCAGTGCGTATAGGTGCATTTGCTAATCATCCTTTATTAAATGCACAGCTGCATGTCTAAACCTGATCTACCTTTAAGAAAGGACCATACAGCAACACAAACAAAATCTTACAAACTGCGAAGGCAGGGCAAACGATGCTACGCTCCTCTTTGAAGAAACAAGTTCCTGTTGACATTCCCGTAACCCTGTCCTTCCGCTACCGTTCCCGTGCCCCAACACCTCTCCGCCCTCTTCCTCACTTCCAGACCCTTCCCCATCCCCACCCTTCCTACATTCCCCCCCCCTCAAAACCTCTCCATCCTCCTTCCCGATATTGCAATCTGCAAGCACCAGTTAACATTTCTCCAGTCCTCACTCTATATGTCACTTGCCATGATCCTTGGCGTGGGGCTTACCTGGGCAGACCATCGCAATCGCCATTTCCCGATTACTTTGTCTGAAAAGGCAGGCCTAGGTTCAGACAAATTACTGTTCTTCTCAGCGATTTTCAACACTTCCTCTGCCTTGTCAAATTCCTTTCCAGGAGCCCGAGTCGCCTCCAATAAGAGCTGCACAACTGGAGGTTCCCGAACCAGCACAAAAAGTGTTCCCTGCATTGTAATGAGTCAAGCAAGTTGGCTCGTGTCCCTCATCTCACATTGTCCTTTCGAACTGCAACTCATGCACTGTTGATAGATAACTTAATCACAGTTTTCAGTGCTGAATATACAAGCGTCGTTATGCAAGTATCTACATCAATACTTGCAAGCAAAGGGCTTCTGCAGACCTTCAGCATGCAGTGGTACAAAGTTCAGTGAAGCCCCAAAAATAATCAGGTAAATGAAGTGAAACAAGTGGGCTTGCCTTATTTCCGCGTGATAATCGAAATTGCCCATCCGGTGACAGATAGGTTATGTCCAGCCAGCCCTGCCAGTGTGCGCCAATGGAGATTGTCAAGGGGTCTGCAGTCGATCGAACAAGCAAATCTGAAATGCAGAATAAAGCAAGGCGCAAGCATGTTGAAGCACGACAACCAACGGCTGTGGAATTCTCACAGTTGGCCATGATTTTGTTATACATGCACACTTTCCACCCAAACAACCATTATCCCTTACTGCTCACAAAAAGCAATAATTGGAAAACAATCAAATGACCTCAGTAATTCAACTTTTGCATGACAGAGCCATGAATCCCAATAAATATTGGAAGGGATAAACTATTCCAAGCGGCTTCACAACAACTGGTTCCAAGCCAACGTTGTCTTACTGCTCGTACAGAAGCTCATACATGTCAGGATAATGCCAGGCACTGACCTTAGTTTCATCTCCCAGAAGTTTGAACGGCACGGGATAGGGTACTTTGAAAGGGAGAAACTTGAAATTGAAAGCTGCTTGATCAAATTGAAAATCAATCCGCACATCCTGTAACAACAAAGTCAAACTTTGGAAGTGCATGAGAGCAATGTGAGCTGTTGTTCATGTTGAGCACAGTAGGATGCTACCGAGTACTGCAACATATACGCCATTGACCTGCATGTATAGCCTTCAAGTATGACACATACCGGGCGTGCTGGAGGATAACTTGAGCTCTTTCCAAATATTGCAAGGCCCTCCCCTCTCCTTGGTATGAACCCAGGAATTGGCCTGGAATCTGTATTGGCTTCTGCTTCAACCTACAGAAGTCGCCATTCTCTCAGAGATCCAACCAATTTTAATGCAATGCTTGTGAGCAACAATAAGCAAGCAACAACAGCAAAGGAAGCAAGACAGCCGAGGAATGTCAATTACTGGTCCAGGCACATTCGAAATGCAATGGTTACGATATTCGCTTAAAGACCTTTGGAAGCGAGACAGCTACAGAAGTCAACTGTTGGACCAATCAATTTTGGATGCATTGAAGACGATGTCCCACTCATATAAGGCCATTCACCGTCGTTCTGGACCTTAACACACAACCAGTTATTTTGGAAAAAAATAGGGCTGAAAAAAATAATGGATATCCAAATCAAAATGCGAGCCCATCCAGGAAGATGTATTAACCCGCTCCCAGTGGCACTTGCAATAGACCCATACCTTGAGGTACCCAACCGAAGGTCCAAAATCCACAACATTGTTTACACGTGCCCCATCTTCCCCTTCCAGAAAAATTTCCTGAAACACACTAAATGCCTCCACACCGGTGAATGCCCGTTGAATAGGAGAGGCACTGCCTGGACGCGTTGTAAAAAGCAGGCGCCAGCGCCCATCCAGCAAGTTGGAGCAAGTTGGCGCCTGATCAAATGCAACACTGTCATACAAAGACTAAAGGGACAACCCCAGCTTTTTCAGAAAATTACGGCCACGTCCACGGAATATAATGGTGAAGGCGACAAGGAATCTTAAAAGATGTGCTGCCATCATGTGCAATGTCAGTGGCAGGCATGGTATGGGGTATATTGTTTACCTTCACGCCCCCATCAGCTTCAAGGATTTCCACCGCCCGTTGAAGTGAAGCCAACTGGTCTTCATTCAGGCCACTCTTCCCTCTTCCCTGACGCCCATACTGCCAATTTCAGCGAATATAATGCTACAATTCTTCGTATTGCAGCAGTAGAACTGCCACAATACTGTAGCAGCAACAAATGTAGCAGTATTACTGTTACAAAAAAGGGCGCACCTTCACGCTTCCAACCGCTTTGAGGACTTCATCGACTGCAGTTTTAGTGCTGCGTACTAATGAAGATTTCGGAGATTGTACAAGAGCACACACAATGTTGGACTTCCTTCTTCCAAACGACACGCGTGCCGTGAAAAATCTCGATCCTGATCGGGCGTTCCATGTTGCCGATGGGGGCAACAGTCCTGTAGTCATATGTGAGCAGCAACACAAGCTACCCTCCATTTACAAATGACACTGAAGTATGGGCAGGCTTATGTCAAGCAATAGGACGATGTCGGCAGAGCATGATATCCTTGTGATCAGACGTCAGGCTGCATTCGTTCATGACATTGATCATGGCCTTCTAGCAGCATCCGCCGTAGATCACGTGGCGTCCATATGGCATTGGGGGCGAGTTCGTGGACGTTTACGTATAAATTCTAGTTCTAGAAAAAGACACCGGTGCAACTTCCACTGATATAGCAAGTCTTGCTAGGCACGGCAGATGAACTAACAAAGTTAAGTCCTGAGCTATAACAAGTCGTGTATATTTTGTCTATATATGTGCAAGTAGAACGTTAGACATGTCAGACGGTAAGGGTATAGGCAGCGCTATTGCCATAGGAGCTACCGCTGTAGCCAGTGCAGTTTTCTTTGTATGGCCATTGGCTGGATGGATCTCTGTCCGGGTGCGAATAGCTTCATGAGCGAACTCGATGAAGTGTTGGAGTCCATGTTCCGTAGCCGTTAAACATTATGAGCTGCATGTTTCGGATTTGGTAGTTTCTAGGTTTGCTGCTCAGAAAGATGTCATCAACCGACCTATTTCAATGTATGTTCGGATTGCTGCAGGGTTTGGAAACCCCGAAGTACAAGGTGAAGAAGGTCCTCGGGAGCGCAAAGAGGTAAGGCAGTCATGCCAACCGAGATTCATGCTTGTGTTAATGTAACTGCTAAAGGAGTTGGAGAGGGCGTAATGAATGGGGTGTCGCGCGTAGGGCATTTTACGACCGAGCCCCGGCGTTTGAGATCCGGTATATTGATCTTGAACTATATGTGATGGAAGTTCTCAGATAGAACGACAAATTGTTCTTGACAATTGCTGTCGTTCGTCTAGTCGTGTCCTGTAGACAATCCCCCAAGATGTGTGTGTGTGTGTGTGTGTGTGTGTGTGTGGGTGTGTGTGTGTGTGTGTGTGTGTGTGTGTGTGTGTGTGTGTGTGTGTGTGTGTGTGTGTGTGTGTGTGTGTGTGTGTGTGTGTGTGTGTTTGTTTGTTTCTTTTTTAGGGGGTTTCACCACCTTTGAATTTGGGGCCGTGGAATTGCTTGCCAATGTAGTGATTATGTGGAGGGGAGATGAAGAGGAGCCCTTGCTCCTGTTAATTATCGCAAGGCCTCCTTAGAGATTGGACAAGGACTGACAAGGCAATGTCTACCATATGGACAGGGAGTATCCCGCTTATGTGGTTGCGGAGACGACAGTTACTACCTCAGAAATGAAGGAAGCCACAAGTCGTGGTTTTCGGCAGGTGTGCCTGCATCCTGCTTTGCTCCCATGTCGTCTACATGCCCTTACTCTGGATAATAGCTCTACAATAGTTGTAATGTCCTTAACAGGCTATTAGGTTTCCTCAAACTTCAGGACTTCAAAGAACTGATGGGTGTGGATCCTCTTGGTATGTTCTGGTGTCACTGTCTGGACACAGCATATTATGTAGTGAGACTGGGTCAGTCAGTTCTAGCTTGTGCGAAGTGGGTACCTATCTTCAACTATTTACGGTGTCTACAACAAAGGGCATGTAGTGGCTTTATCCTTAGAATTCTGCGCAAAAAGTTATTCCTTGTAATTCCCTGTAGAGTTTCATGGATACCAGTTATTGTAATATCTGATTTTGAATTTTGATTTTCATGTGGCCTGTCTATGAAGACGTTGGACTCTAGATACAGGCCTTGAAAGGTGGGAGACTTTTTGCTGCAGGGCTCCTATGCATGATCGCCAATCACATGGGGAACTCTTTGTCCATGTTGGCTGCATCAGTTTTAGGACTTATAGAGTCGAGATTGTGCTATGAAAGTGACATAGGCTGGATTGCATGGTCATAAAGCCGCGGTGTATTCCATGTGGAACACTTGCACAGAGCTTACCTGATGAGTCCACGACTTCTTGTTGATTTAATTTGATTTGGAGGGGTATCCGGCAGGTTGCAGATTACATTTTTGGCAACAACATGGGATCTGAGACGGGACAAGCACAGGGGCCTGAACAAGACCCTGACGTTCTAGATGGAAAGAAAATGAAGGGAGGTAAAGGGTCCAAGATTGCCATGACATCCCCTGTCATGATCGAGATGGATGAACAAGTTCTGGCTGGTCAAAAAATTAAGGGCGGAAAAGGCGAAAAGATAGCTATGACGTCTCCTGTAATGGTTGAGATGGATCAGCAAGTCCTAGATGGCCAGAAAATAAAGGGGGGAAATGGTGAAAAGATTGCCATGACCAGCCCCGTTTCAATAGCAGGAGACAACGGCAAGTGAGTGCCCGTTTTCATATTGTATGCAAACATCCAGGCGTTTGGTTTATTGGTCTGCGAGTAACCCTCTTGTAGCAGAGTTTTTGGTTCATGTTGTTTGAGATCAAAGCTAATTGAAAGAGGCATAGCTCGTTACCCGCTTCGCATTTTACTTTATTGTACTGGTACAGTCACTCTGTGTTTTGTTTCTCACCATTTCATGACCTGCAATTTGAGCATTACATACCATCAGGCTTGTTAAAGTTGTTAGCGTTTTTTCAATTTGGTGAAGTATTGACATTCCTGCATTTTTGCTACTGTCCTTCAAGGCTTCAGGGCATTGGGGATTTCTCTTGCTGGTGCTTGGAAGGGTGGTGATCGCATGCGAGTGTGCAGTATGTTCAGCAAACTAGTACATCTGACGGCTCAACTATCGCTGCAGTACCTTTGCCCGACTCAGAACATTAAAGAAGAGGGTTTTGTTGTGCGTTTAGGTACATCATTTCCTTTGTAATGCCATCTAAGTATACCTTAGATACGTTGCCAAAAGCGCGGAATCCTAATGTGGAGTTTCGCGAAGTTCCTCCTCAACTTCTTGCTTCATACTCCATCAGGTGGGTGCCGTACTATTGGTTTCTGGCGTAGGCATGCTGCTGCTGTTTCGTGCGCCTTAGAATGCTTTGAATGCTGCATAAATGGAAATCGGAAACCTAGGGGCATTCTGATTATCTTGAGGGGCAGCATGTGTGGCTGGTTTCAGTTTAAGCAGGCAGACATGACGGTTGCAGAGGTTGCTGGCTGCGAGGTTCCCAAGTTCTGACTCCCAAGCTGTTTCTTGAACCTTACTGGGTGCCTCAATAGGTTGGCACAGGTTGCAAATGCTAGCATGTTGTGATCCATGTTTTACGCTTCATCGTCAAGCCTGGTATTGTAGAATGCTTAAAGACTTTCATTTTTGGTCCCCCCCCCCCCCCGCCCCTGAGGGTGGGTATAAATTTGAAAATGGAACATTGGAGGTGGAGCATTCAAACTCATAATTGAGCTTTGGTGGGGCTCACGCCGCATCTCATACGAGTGGTGGGATTTACAGGGGTGGGCCCTACCCAACAGAGGCAATTGTGGCGGAGCGTCGCGAAAAGTTAGAAAAGGCTTTGGAAGGTACAGGATATGCAGTACGTGCGGGTGCCAAGGCTTCAGTGTATGGATACTACCCCCCTTTCGTTCCGAGGTGGCAGAACCTGTGGGAAGTGCTTGTGCCCGTTGTGTCCACAGATGCAGGGAGCAGTAGTGAAGACAAGAAGGACTCATGAATATTGATGGTTCCCACTATTTTCCCTGGGTGTATCAAGTCCTATGCAGGTCAATGGCTACCTCTTATGGTAGGGCTCATCATTGGGCTGCACATTGGACCTTTTCCAGCCCACGCATGGTAAGGGATTGGGCGTGTCCCGCCTTAACGTTCAAGCCGTCTGGGCTTTTGAGTGAAGTGAGCAGCCATGACAGGGAATATCAGTTGTCCGCAGCAGGTATCTTAAAGGCACTCGTGTGTCAACCTTAATTAGCCTAGCCCTGTGTAGGGATTGTGCAGAGGCATGGCATTCCTGTTGCTGAAGTCTAGCCAGTAAAATGGGTCATGGTGGCCTTCTGCATACCCTGAAGTGGTCCAATAAGCTCAGGATAATTACAAGGGAGTGGCGGTGTCCGGTCCCGGCGTCATGGCGTGTGCACTAAATATGTGGTAGAAGCCAGAATATTTATCTGCTTTTGTTCCAGGAGTTGTGTTGTGGAACCTAATGATAGAACTTACTATTGATGTCAATCAGGAAAATGAACACTACTGTAGTTTGAAGAGTTTTCAGGGAAAGCTTTGGGAAAGTTGCAGCGTTTCCGATGATGTTATTCTGAGAAGTGTGGTAAGATTTTCAGCAGCAGCTTCCGAGGAATTAAGATGTTTCGGGAAGCACCGCTATGATGGTGTCGTAGATTGGTCCCTACTTCATTGCTTAAAAGTTTTTGATATGGTTGAAGTCCAAACTGTTGGTCATATGACCAACGTTGCATCGTACAAAGGTGGAAGCGGTTGAATAGGGATGCAAACAGTACAAACGTGGTCCTGTATGTGCATTGGACGAAGAATCATAATATTGAAAGAGTTGGCGGCTGTTACCACCTGTCATGTATTGTTCTTTGCCAGCCATTGACGTTGTCACTGACAAAAATCCGCTTCAATTTAACGCCACTAGGGAATCAACTTCGAGATTTGATGTGCAGGTTGCTGATAAGAACACTTAGGGATTTTTGCTCGTGAGATCCCTTGCAGTTGCGTATATCTTAATGCAAATTCAATAGTAATCCATCCTCATCAAGCAATGACACTGGTCCAGAGCAGCTGATGGAGCCCCTTATGTCAGGCAGACTTCCTTGTGGACACCAGTCGAAAGTGGTGGTTTCGAGTTATAGGCCTACGACTGTTCAAGAACAGCATTGAAAAGATAAACTTTTCTTGCTGCAGTCCATCATGTTTAGGGTCCGGAGTTTTGCTTTCGTAACTCCCAACACTTTATAACTTCAAAGTTGTCATGAATCCTTTCGGAAGGAGCTGCCATACATCTTAGGCACCAGGGTAAGAGCAGGACCCACCTGGAGTTGCGTCCAGTATCATTCTGAGGCAACCTAAAAGAGTTTCCTTGTTTGTTTCATCGATGTCAGTGACTAACTCTAAAGACATGGAAACTGCATGGACTACTTTGCTTCGTAAGGGGATGCCACCGAAATTGGTATGCTACAGCTGCCACATTATATAAAGTTACGTACGTGCTGGTGTCTGAGTATCATGGTATGGGTGAGTTAAGATGGGATCCAAGCAAGGGGAACCAATTTCATTCGTGCTTGTCTACCTGTACTATTCCGTCCCCTTCTCTTCCCTACCCTCCCCCCCCCCACCCCCCGGGCATCCCGCATGCCCCCCTCCCGGGAGGGGGGGGGTCGACAATACACTCTCACACCCCCCCCCCCCCCCGGGGGGCTTCCCTCACTCCTCCCAAAAAATTTTCCACGTTCCAATGCCCCCCGTCCGACAGTCCACCCCCCCCCCCCCAACCACACATACAGACTCACACTCACACACACCCCATAGTATGACTACAATTTGCGCGCGCGAATGATGAGGAGGGCCTGCTATTATTATCAGTCTTACGACCACACAATGGCTAGAGTTTGAATGACTACATGGTATTTTGCGTTCGTGTATATTTTACTGTAGTCATAGTACGCATAATAGCACTGCTTTACAATGCTTCCGTCTCAGACCATGTTTGGAACTGTTTGAGTTGCATACAAGGGGCAAATGTGTAGAATAGGTACATGTACAGGGTAAGGTACGCAGAGGGGCGACCGACATCCCTACTGTTGGAACTATTCTTCTGGCATATATCATTGGACAATAGGGACGCATAGCTCCGCCCTTACAACGATAGCGCAGTCCATGCTAACAGCGAAGGCACACATGGTGCCAAGGGGGTCCCAGCAGCTCGCATCTCGGAGGGTGCTGATTTCAGAACGCAGGAGACATGAACGGGCCTTGCAGATCTTGAATAACGGAAGCAAGCTGCTTAACCTTGGCAGCGGAGGCGGCTTTTTGGCGCTCTAAGGAGGTCAGCAATGCCCGCATTTCACCCTCCACTTGCCTCTGCCGCTTACCCGCAGCCGCCGCCTCCTCTTTTGCCCTGGCTTCTGAGTCCGTTGCCAGCTTGGCCTTTGCCCGTTCTGCCTGCAAGCCGTGCAAACGCCCCCGAGACTAAAACGGGACTGATAGGGAGAAGTAGTGCAAAACCAGCCATGAAGCACAGAGAGGCACTTTGAGCAGGAATGCACTGCAGATGTCAACATCTGAGTGCTCTACAGCTTTCTGAGTTTTCCCTACAACCCAATCACGGCCCCTTTATAAATCCTTTAAGGGGCCTCTGCACAAGAAAGCCCTGCATATACCACATCTGCAGACCCCTGCGCACACACACACACAGGCACGCACGCACATGCACACACACACACACACACACACACACACACACACACACACACACACACACACACACACACACACACACACACACACACACACACAGAGCCGCACACTGCTGTGCCCCCAGGAGCATTTATCGCTGAGCAAGCAACCGTGTTCATGGAATCCGCCTTATGGTATGTCCGGAAGCCATGCAGACATTACTGCAATTGGGACGGAAGACTAAAAGTTTATGTGCTTTAGGGTTAGGAGCTGTTGTCTTGCTGATAGGAGGATGTGGGGGGCTATACCTCGAGCTCTTGTGGCAGCGAAGCCAGCTGGGATTCTAACATGGCAATACGCGGCCTCAGAGATGCTAGATCTGTCTGGGCAGCCTCTCCTTTAGCTTGGGCAGCGTCCCTCTCCACTATCAGCGTCTGCTCCTTTTCCCGGAACATATCCTTCACCCTTTGCACCTCCTCGTCCACATATCTCAGCATGGCGTCCTTCTCCTGTACACGCCCAGAGTAGCCCCGGAATGAACAGATACCCACGGCTCCAATACCAGCCCAGGGAACCGACATCCACTGTTGCGATAGGTCTTCAAAGTAAGGCACTTTGAGGGTCGGTGGCCCCGTCCTGTCAGACGCAGATGGTGAGACTGAATGGCTTCAATGAAGATTGACATACCGGTGGATATCGTTGAAAATGCACCTGAGAAGGTACCTGACCGGACTTGAGTCAAGGTTGACATTACGTTGCTTATGGTACCAGCGGAAGCATTGGTTCTGCACTGTGGAAAGGGACTTCCACCAAAAAGTCCCATGGTCAGGAACGTGGTTGGAAACTTCTTCAAAACTACCAAACCTGGCCATGGCATAAGTGGTTTGCAACAAAGGAAAACGGAAGCTAGATTTCTTTATGGTCGTGAGAAGACATGCGAAGCTATGAAAACAATAGGGCTGCTCGTGCGACAATAGCGTCGTGTTAACAATCTATGATAGAGACCTGCACTCTGCAGCCTGTTAGAGCCAGTTCAGAATAAGTAGTAGGCAAAAACACCAAGTCAAATTTGATAAAAAGTGAAGAAGATCAGAACCGCAAACTGTGTATCCTGGTACCACGTAAGGCAGGGGCCATGGACACAAATGAGGAAAGCATACAGCACCCACAAGTAACCAATACCCGAAAATTGGGGGGGGGGGGGGGGGGGGAGTTACCTTGAGATCTTGTTCAAGGGCGGCAGCCCGTTTCTCTGCTTCAGAAGCACGGTTGACTGCGGCTTGGAGGGAGCGCTCCATTTCTTCCATTGCAGTTTCTTGCGCCTCTATTTCCATCCTGTTCAAGGCCCAGTGTGATACCTCTTTAACAAGCCACCTTTGGTAAAGTACCTTGAGAACCACATACCAAGGTGTGTTTCTTTGAGGTACAGGGATACTCTGCACTTTTGCCTCTGCATTTGAGTTTTCTATGTTTCTGTCCACAATGTTTGGTTCCAAAGTGAGGTTCTTTACTTGCACGAGGGCCGGCTCGCATGGTCCCAAGAAGAAGAGGGAAAGGGGGGGGGAGTGCCTGAGGAATATGAACTTTGGCGAAACCTCACACAACTTGAAGAGTCACAAATGGTCAACCCCTAATTTTGGATAATAGAAGGGACACTGCACCTGAGGTTTTTGTGCCGATCGAG
>MVGU01000703.1:80000-85000 GCA_002005505.1 Botryococcus braunii | reverse complement strand
CAGTGCAGCCCCTAAGATATTATGCGTCTCAAAATGACGTCAAGACCTACGCGTGCCCTGTCCAAAACGCCTCTCGTGTTGAGCCATGCCTTCTGTGCGCATAGCACACATTAGGAAGCTCAGGAATGTCCCAGATATGTGATTGACAGGGCATGCCTGCGCAAGCTCGGCTGCAGCATTTGCAGCCTGCACCTGTTCCCGCATGGATTTTGAGGCTGAAGATGCTGATTGCATCCCGTCTTGGACAGCTGCTTGCTTTGCTTCTGAAACAGCCTTGTGCATAGCATTCTGAAGGTCGATTCTTTCCGCTTCATGGACTGCCTGCAGGCCTTGGCTCTCCTCTTCCAGCTCCCTGATTCTGTTCTTGGCCTCAGCCTCCCGATGCAGTGCAGCATCCGCCTGTCAACCCAGCTGTCCGCTTACATGAACACACAAGTTTCTTCCTTTACAAGCACCTAAGTGTACTTTGCCTTCTCCTTTTAATTCAAATTGCAGGGGGTTGGGGGCAGACCTCTATTGGGGGTGGGACTGTGTGTGCTTTTCCCGCCCCCACGAGGTGCGGGAGGGATGTTGATCTCTGTAGAAATGGGTGTGTATTAGGAAAGGGGGGGGTGTTGGGGGGTGGGTGGATGGCCTTTGGATGGTGTATTCCACAATTTCTCAAGAGTGATACAAGCACAACATCCTGCAGTCAGGACAGCACGAACCCCCATGATCACAGCCCCCAACCTGGATAAGGGCACGGGGTCCTCTCGCATAACCCCCGGGCAGGACCCCCATTTTCTGCTATTAGCTGCAGCCATGGCAGCGCACCTCTGGCTGTATCTTTCTGAGCCAGCGAGTTTGACACACAAAGGCTTTTGAACCCCTAACGGCTTTATGTAGGATAAGATGCTTATCCAGTGGAGCTCTCAGCAACCATGGCATCGCTTGTGGCAGATTTGAAATGGGGCAAGCACATAGTAAATTTCTGCCTCTGACATGCTTGTTCTGAAGAGGCTTGAACTAGAGCTTTGAGAATCAAGAGAGCCACGATGTATCCTTCTGACCATGGACTAAAACTTTTGACCGCTAAAAGCGCCCCTCTTCCTAACCCTTATGCTGCTAGTTAGCCTCTTGTCCTTGCAAGCATTGTGGTTGCACACAGTTTTCATGGTCATGTTTTCAAAGGAAGTCACACTTACCCAGGGAGCTTTGACGAGGAGTGTTGTGGTGTGACCTGCTGCACTACCACAAAGGGCATTGCGTGGAATACAACAACCTCCCTTTTCTACCCTCCCATAAACTTTGAAATTTTGTCTGCAAGTTTGTCATCACTGGCTTTCATAGTATGGACTCTGTTGGCGTTGGGACTCTGTTGGCGTAAAATAGTGGAAATGCTCCACAGCATCCTCAGTGTTTTGAGATCCATAAAGTATACGATAGAGCCAAGCAAGGGCATCTGAAGTCCTGATACTACACACTTGCTTGTTTAATGTCAGGACATTGTGATTCTTCATATCCCTGTCAGATAAGATGTGGATGTGTCTGCATACCTGTTGCTGGGCCAGGAAGACCAGGTGCTCGCTGTGCTGAAGTTCCTCCCAAGCCTGTCTGAGGGCTTCGTTTGCCTGCTGCCGGTACTTCCTCAACTTCATTTCTCCTTCCTCAGCTGCTTTCTCAAGGTCAATCTGTCGCTTGAGAGCTTTTTGTGCCTCCTTTCGCTCTGCTTCCACCTCTCGTTGTGCTTTTGCAAGATCCCTGGACACATTTGTCAATTACACATGTCATTAGCTGGAGAGTATTACAGGCATGGGATCTGATTTAAAAACCTCCCAGACGCTTGGAAATTGAAAAAGGCATGGATCCTCTGAGGTTTGATATTGTACACTCCAAGGCATTATCTGCCTCCTACCAGCAGCTTGGCAGGCTCCGTGTCATTTTCGCTGACAGATATTGCAGCCAAGAAGCCAATTGATTTCTCACCTCAGAGAGCCCAAGAGTCGTTCTTCAAGCTCTGCCACATCTGCTGCTTTGTTATCAGTTTGAGAGCTGGTATTCTGCATCTCCAGCTTCCCGTTTGACTCTGGGGAGGCATCCCTGGTCCTCTGGTTTTCCTTCTGAGCGTTTCCTGCCGGGTCTGAGAGGGGTGTGTCAACCACATCTGTCTGGGTTCCTTCAGATGGTCTCCCGCTGACAGGCGCTCCGCTACAAGCTCCCCTGAGGTCCTGGGACCTATTCTGACATTTAGTCGGAAAGCCAGTTTTGTCCTCGTGTAGCATTCCCTTATGTTGAACACAGCAGCAGCTTGGCATGCTGCATTCCTGGGGTATCCTACAAGTCGGTGCAGTGCAGACACAATGCCGTGCACAATCGATAATATTCCCATCTATGGGCAGCATTATGTCCGCTTGCTGTACTGTAGCTAATGGTGGCAAACTGATCGGAGGTTCCTGCGCATCACCAATTTGCCAAATTGACCTTTAAAGCTGTAGGACTTCCAGTCTAAGAAAGACGGCTAAAAGTTGGGGCAGGCTCTGATCCTGGTCAGCTTCATTGGTATAAACAGGCCAAAAATGCTGTGCTTTGTCCCAAGTGGGAGTGGATTACATCAATCTATGTTCACTTGCACAAGGTTTTGCAAGCATGTACTCACAAAATGCGGTCCACTGATGTTAGGGTGGAATGTAAAAAAAAAAGGCTATAATGGACTGAGCTTTTTTTGGGGGGGGGGGGGCGTGCAGAAGAATGAAATTGTGTGGAGGCTATGCAGGGAACATTAAAAGATTCAGCAAAGCCTAGAAAGGATCGGGATGGGTTGCCGTGGGAAAGACGGGGAAATTTTAGAGAAAGATGTAGAAAGTAATTGGGAAGGTATGCAAGCCAGGGTCAAGCGGAGGAACCCTGGGCAAGGAGAGACTTGTGGGGATGGTGCAAACCTGCATGGGTGGTAAAAGCATAGTCGAAGATGCTATATGCGCCGGTTGAGAATCACAGTCGGACTGTGTAGCACAGGGACGCCCATCCAGCCGCTGAAGGTTAGGTAACAAGCGCATCACACTATTCCTAAAGGATGGCATAGAAGTGAAGGGGTTGCCTTCGAGCCATAGGTCTGCCAGGTGGGGACAGTGTGTTAACACGAGAAGCTCCTGTACAAAACAGATCAAAATGATACACAAGGACGCTGTGACAGTAGTTTACCACTTACATCCCTTGCAGAACTACACACATTCCGTCTCCTGCAAAGTATTCCTGTTTCATTCATCATGACAAGCTGAATCAGGCTGGCTAGGAAATGTATTGTCTTGCATGTGAGGTAGAACTTGTCACAACTGTAGCCAGCATGTTAACTAAGGTTCACGCGTGCTTGGGTTTTGGGGCTGCTCACCTGCAGATTGCTGAGAAGATTGTTTCGCAAATCAACCCACTCCATCTTGTGATGTAGATCACAGGAAGGCAGCAACCCCTTTAATGATGTGATGCGATTATGTGATAGACTTAGGCGGGTTAGGGCCGTCAAGGCTTGCAACCCTTGACACGATTGCAGAAGGTTGTACCCCAAGTTCAGGCTTGCTAAGTTGGTTAGAGTTTCCAAGCCAGACAATGCCGCGATTTTGTTCGATGATACATTCAACTCTGTCAGAGAAGTTAGGTTTTTGAGCCCTATTATTGAAGTTATGGCATTCCCGTGAAAGCAGGCACTTTCAATGTCCGTGCGGTAGATTAGCTGTGGCACGTTTTCCAAGGATCTTAAGCCCATCGCTATGTAAGACAAGTGCTTGGCCTCCATATGAAAGAGTTCACGTCCCGTGATTCTAGGGCCTTATACCATCAATTTGCTCAAACAGTGGGTCACAGGCGTGGGGGTGTCGCCTCAGCCAACCCACTCTTGCCCTCAGCCAGAACCTTAATATAATGACCATAACGACGTGACTTGTGCACGACCATGGCGGTGGCAAAGATGAAAGGCACAAGGACAGCGACCGTGCGAAGATGCTTCAACTTCGTTTGAAGACAATCTAAAGGACCAACGCTGACCTTGTGGAGGTAAATTTGTACGTATATGTCTAATATTTAAAGAGTTGGAGCAAGGACGTATGAAAAGTGTTGTGGATCGTTAAATTGCGCCTGACAGCTGAGAGTCTAAACCGAATTTTAGTAACCGAATTTGCGGAACTGCGCCGAAACACTGTAACAACGGTGGCCACTGGCCACATCATCACGGCGTGATGATCACGCTCGGATAGGAATGGTGGTCAACTGGGCACTTAGCTGCTACAACTCCCCCTGCCCTGCGATCCTAATGGGCCAGCACTCCCATCACCTCTCTTATGAAGCCCAATGGTAGTTTCCGGCCCATTGCTGTGGGGCTCACCCTGCGCCGCCTGGTTTCCAAGATTGCCCTTGCAGCCGTCTTGCCGGATGAGAGCGAGTATTCAACACACTTGGGTTCAGGAGTCCGCGGGGTGCAGAAGGCTTTGTCCATGCCCTCAACCGCTTGGTGGCACAGCAGCAGGATTCCCTGATCCTGTCGTTTTCAGCTTGGACTCAAAATGCTTTCAATACGGTCGAGCGCAGTTGCATGCTTGCAGAAGTTGCCCTCATTGCCCAAGCATATTGATCTATGCTGAAATGACATACGGCTGCGCTGCCCATCAAAATGGTAGACCCTGTGTCATTGAATCCATCACTGGGTTACAGCAAGGGGATCCCCTCTTCCCGCTGCATTTTGCACTCGCTGCGCAACCTGGACGTCCACTGAGAGGGCCCAGAAGCTCACCAAAATGGTGGTATTAATATTTAGATGACGGAAAGTTTATATAAATATTTAGATGTCGGAAAGTTCGTTGGTCCCGTGTTTGCAGCGCAACAGGTAGTCCAGGTGGTTGTTGATGGGGCCCTAGCATATGGCATGAGCCTCAAAAGTACCGTCTGTGGTTACCGAGCCAGAATCCTCCTTGTCGCCATGGATACTCTCTGGGCTTCGTTCATGAGGCCCTGGCAAATGGCATGAGCCTCAC
>MVGU01000703.1:60000-77500 GCA_002005505.1 Botryococcus braunii | reverse complement strand
CCGTTTTACGGGGAAACGGAACTGCATTTGGTGCCCTGCCCGCCTGTACAACACCGCGTGAATGAGATAGGAAGCCACCGCAAGCTTTTGTGGAAAATGCATAACGCGGGGATACAGGACTCAGATCTGTTTTGAGGTACAGCACTGTCCGATCATGTTCGTCGCTTAAATAACCCCACAACGTTAGCTTCGCACAACAGAGGGAGAATTTGATGTAATACTGCATCTGCTGTACTTTGCATGATGTCGGATGCCAAGGTTCGTTGAAACCGCCAGAAACAGCGACAGCGACCACACAGACTGTGGAGGTGATGCCCTCTACAGCACAGAAGGAGTTACAGCAGTCTTAGTACGGACGAGGATTGATAGGTCCATGTATCTTTCTATCGCAAGGGCATTGACCTAGGCCGCACGGCGGCTTAGTGGTGATCAAACCCGAGTCGACCTGCATGTTCGGACATGTCAGCACCCCGGCTTGTGATCAGAGGTTGTCCTGAACTTTTGGGCATATCTCTGAAGCATCAGGCACTAAGAACATTTCAGTTATATCTCGGTCCGAGCAAGGTCTCCACCACCGTACAAGGTCTTGGAGAGGGGGACTTACGACGACGAACCATTATCGCATCTAGAAACAGGTTTCAATGCAAGTAAGCAGGATCGAATACTAATGTGAATTCCAATTGTCGAGCAGGCTGATATAATGTGGGCCCGTTCTCCCGCAACGAGAAGTTCCGCTGGACAGGGAATCTTTGGCACCCAGTCGGCACTTCTGAACAACATTCAGTTATCGGATCAAAGGTCACCGACAATGCTTTATCGCACAGCCTGCAGCAACGGCGATGCATCTGCTTCTATATTAAGGCAATTCCACAGATCCTTTGGCGCACCCTGGTTGTTTTAGATGGTCGACATCCCCTGGGGTTCCTTATTATACCCACAAATGCTATAAAATCTACTCTATCAATTGCACGAGTGGTTTTTGGCTCTGTAGCTCCAAGCTCAGTTGACATGCTGGGATCCTCGATGTCACCCTACTATCAACAAACTGTCCTTTTCCTGCTTCCACGGTCTCTCTTATTTACCAATGCTCATCCTAGTCTTTGGTGACATGCAGGAATGTGCCGAGCAGGAAACAATCATCAGAGCTGCATCAACAGCAGTGGAACGGCTTCGATCTTGCTGAAAGGATCTGCGCCTGCGAAGAGAATGCCACAACAGCCCAACTACTCTCTGACGAAGACATGCAAGGTGACATTGACATTTTAGTATGGCACTGGATGTGTCAAGCATGACTCCTGGCTCAGAAAAGTACAGTGTCAACTGTGACGCTCAGTGTGCATAATCCCTTCTCCCTCTTCCATGCTTGCTCCCTCTCTGCCAGGCTTCTCCACCTTCTCATCTTAACATTGCGGTCCACATGATGCCTTAGTTCATCTTCTTCAAAGAATACCAGTGTGGTCCAAGAATCTCAAAGGTGTGGACGTATGCAGGGTTGATGTGCTGCTTCTTCCACTTGGAGGACCAGGACTTTTTGGATGTGGTGAAAGCAGTTGCCTTTCGGAAAGGACAGCCCCTTGCCGAGGCAACGCGGCGTGCAGTGGTTGTGCTGAGGTAATGTTTTTTTTTTTTTTCATTTTTTCTTATTTTTTTGTGCAGTGTACATAAAGGAAGAGTACAAACGAGTGGTAGAGAGGAAAGAGAGACCACTTGATATGACTATTTGAATAGAGGTGATGTCAATTTAGTCCTCGGCACTGGTTTTGTCAAACAAACCTCCAAGTAATATCCACAAATAGATGGAACAATATAGAGAGAATAGGGACCGGGCCTAATTCTTGAGCTGCAACCGCCTTTCCCTCATAATTGCTAGAGACAAATCAAATGGTCCGGCAGGTCCACGGTCCTTGCCTAAAAGGTCAATGGGAGTTTCAGGAATATCTGATTGGCGAGTAATGGGCTGCCAACTGTGGTAAGAAAGTGTCAAGAGATCCATGTAGAAGCAGTGAGCTGGCAAGCATTTTCAGGGATCCATCAATCATCAACAGTCAACAATAGTGTGAAGCAAAATTGTGGCTTTCTTGTGCAGGCCCGACCCCAAAATTCCGGTGGCAGTGCGAATGGCTCTTCCAGCTGAAGAGTGGCAGGCCTTGGGCTCCACCATTCCAACCCATCATCCTGGCATGCAAGGTGCTGGCCCATCCAAAGTTCCTTTCATCGCTGCAGCAGAGGGGGAACTCTCGCCTACTGCTTCAATAATACATAGGGACAAATCATTGGTTGTTTCTGCTTTTTGGAAAACCGTGATAGTAACTGCTATAGTAAGGGAAGGAAAATTTAAGCCGTGTCCCCTGCGTAATGGCGTGACTGGCTTCCAATCCACGTATAGACTCATGCTCGCATACTTACGCGACAGTTGGGGCGTGGCAGACGAAGGAGAGTACAAGGGGGGGGGTGTGGGGGTCACGCCACAGATATCTGGATTGCATTTCCCTTTTGGAGAGAAGGATTGTGCCTAACAATTTGGCTGCGAGGTGCACATGTCGTCAAAAAAAGAATTATTCGTGCTGATCAACTGTAGACTTGGCGAGCATCGAAGAGCCAGATATATATTCTCGCAGCGTACCACACGAGTGATGGGTTGGCCTAGCCTCCAAAGCAGGCTGAGTCCAAGTTAGCAACAGGAGTGTTTCGCTGCTTTTGGGTAAGATAAGATAAAACGAATTTCAAGTAGTAGATCAAGAACATGCCAAAGACGCTACTCCTGGAAGCTGCGAGTCATTGTCCAGGATGCCCTTTCCAAGCAACACGCCATGTGCACTCGAGTATTCCAACGTTTTCTAATGCGTTGGTGACCTGCTGGCTTCTGTGCCTTGTTCAGGATGCTTTACCTCATGGCCATTTAGGCATCTTGCGCTCTGACACAGGGTATGATGTGGTGGCGGGTGGCAGAACTCCTGCAGAGGTATCCTTTCTTGCAAGCGGACGCAATGAGTAAAGGGCCTCGCTCCAGCTATGCTAGGGAGGCGGCCATGCGCTTCTGTCACATATCAGACGCCGAGAGGGTGTCACAGGGCTTCTTGCCCCTCCCACTGGTATGCCTGAAACCAGCACCGGGTGCCCTAACATGCCTTTTTTAAATAATGGAAGCATGTACTTCCCCACGCTACCCCGATTTGGAGTGCACATGACTTTCCAGATTCAGCTTTTCAAGCAAAAGTCTGTCTTGATGATCATTCTGCAGCTGGCTTGTCAACACAAGGCTGAGTTGGTATTGTATACAATTGTTTGCCATACGAATGCTTGCTTACAAGATGTATACAGAGCTTTGGCTTGCAGGATGTGGATTGCTTAGTAAGTTTGCGCAGTCAGGGTTGAGGCAAGTGCTGGCAAGGTTCTTCGTGAGGGAAATTATGCCTACGAGCATTGTGTCCATGAGAGTGCTGACAATTTTGAAGTAACTTAGGGTCCACAGAGGCATCTCCCAATGTGCTTTCCCCCTTCTTGAATTTGGGTCCGGGCCAGAAGTTTTGCACGGGATCGAATTAGCAACACTTTTTGCACGCGCACACACGCAGGAGCCTCCCCAGGTGCATGCTCGTGCAGTGCTACAGTACTGGTCATCGAGACGGGAAGGTAGGCACAACGCAGCATCAGAGAGCCCCCCTGCATCCCCACAGCTGCCCCGCACGCCCTCCCTTCAAAAACCTTCTCAGATGCCATCGTCGCCAGCATCTGCATCATCTTCCAGCACAGAGCCTGCCCGGGTCTCTCGAAGTCCGCAGAAGCTGTCGCCCATAGTCCAGGAGAAGGGAAGAGTGCAACGAGCTGTTGCAGCCATCGCAGCGAAGGAGCGCAGCCACACCCTGCGGCGCGCGCAGGCGTACCTGGATCAAGTCCTTGAAAAGGCTGCTCCAACATGCATTGTCCCTTCCGGGTCCAGCTCTGACTTCCTGGACTTCATCGTCTGCCCAAAGACTGCTTCGCTGATGGAAGCCTCTTGAGCACTGGCTCCAAGAAACATGCAGGGAAGGAATATTCCCAGCCCATTTTTTTGGTGAGGCAGGATCAGGCAGAAGTAAGGTAAAATGTGCCGGGTCATGCACACTTCACAACTCTTTGCTGAATCCCTCTGTGAATGCTAGGGCGCAGGGCATGGGCACACCTCAAAGAGATGGGCTTAATAGCGGCAGCAGCGAGGAACTCTGTATATGAGACAGGCTGGAGTTTTAAGAGGGTCAGGAGATAGTGCCTGTTCCCGCCAACCGATATAGTTCCTGTTAACCTCCCGATTGGGAGCAATACACTTGACAAGTGACCCTGGTAGTTTCCTGTACATGTAATCCAGTCAGATGTTGTAAGCATTCCCTCAGCAATAATACCGAGCACCACACATCCACTTTGCTGGTATCTTTTCTTGTTTGAAAGTAGTACTGTGGCCCAAACGGGCTAGATGCTGTGAGCACTGACTCAGTACTATTACGGAGCAGTACACGTCATCTTCACGCATCTCTTCTTTTTTTTCAACGTGGTTTGTTTGTTGTCAGTTCGCTGGTGGCAATCCCCTTGAGCTGTGCATATAGGTAGAAACATTTTGTTGGCAATGTTGGGTATAGAGAAGAGGTCCCTGTTCGTCTGATGGGGTGACAGATTGGCCACAGTACCCTGTGGAGGACAATTAGCTGTCCTGGGTTCAGAATAGATGCTAGTTCAAACATCGTGACCTGAATCTTCTCTGTCCCTCGTGGCAAGCAAGCGTAGTCAATTGGGGGCCTGATTTGCATGGCCCTGCTTCAGCTTCAGAGTCTGCCTGATTTGCATGGCCCTTTTATTATTAGTTTATTTTTTCTTTTAATCCCAGAAGGTCCAGCTTCTGAGCAACTCAGTTGACCTTCAAGTTGGCAAGTGGTGGACAGAAAATGAAGTAGAAGAACAAACCGTGCCGTGTACTCTATGCTGGTTTGAGCTGCTGAAGTCTGGCAGCAAGTCGATTCTCATCATATGGTTTAAGATTACCGCTGTCTGGCAGGTCATGCCACTGATAGAAAATGTCTGGTTCAGTTTCCGCACGGCATGTAGTTGGTAGATACGTCAGGACAATCCAGTAACTAAGATAGGGTCAGATCACTTTCGTACTCTGTCCAGGAACGAGGGAAGGAAGAAAATTTCACAGAGAGAGTGGCCGGGTATGTATATGATTTGTCTAGGCTGATCTCTTGGACATCTTAAGTTACCGGTCACAAGGCAGACAGACAAATGCCATGATAAGCGTGATGCATTTGCCTGTGCAAATGAGCACTGCGCAGACTGCCAATAAAAGGTGGCCTCTACGTAAGGTGGCCAGTCTCGGGTCTTGAGTGCCGCCCTAACCCCACTGCAAAATGTTCATGAGCTCCAGTACTCCAGTTAGATCGGTGTACTCTTGACTCCTTGTATATATGTGTATGCGCGGTGTTACACGAGGGCAATAGGGCACCGCCCAAGCAGCACATGTACATAAACTCTGGAAAGAGATATGCTATCTTTCCAGTAAGTAAGGCCACATACTTCCCTCTCGAATCAAATTGTGGAGGAATACTGGACTACGTGCATGGTCCATCCTTTCACTGTACCTACCAGCACCCAACAGCTCGTGCAGTGAGCTTTTGGCTCCATTTTCCGGAAGCAGGGTTTGCACAAGCAGGGCAAGCAGCATTGCTGTTAGTGGGGCTGGAATACTGATACGCGAGGTTGTGTGCTTTTCAGCAAACTGTACGAGAACCACATGTGAATCCTTGTGAATCTCGCGATTAGGTAAGATGTGACAAGCTCCTTAGCTGCACAGTACCGTTTCGACCGGTGAAATTATTGGATGATAAACTCTTTAGTAAAGATGATGAACAAAAGTGGGTAGCAAAACTCATTTTCATATGTTAATAGTACTACTATGGGGTTGTAATCAGCCTTGGCGTTTCTTGCACTGTTAGCTGAGTGATGCTTCCCTACTGAGCATGTTGTAATGGCAAATTCTGTAAAGCATAGCCATTCCGACTGAACACACACTTGGCAAACAACCTCTTTGAGGATGCTCCAAGTACTTGGAGCAGACTAGTAGAATCACAACGGGGATGATGTTGCAGTTAACAGGGAAGTCCGTGGTATCTGCTTGCCTCCAACAGGGCACCGATCGTTACTGATACATTGTGTCAGCGTGCAGCTGCACGCTGCACGCTGCAACACAAGTTGCAGCCTGTGTGGGAACGAGTCGTACAGCCCGGCGGCCATGGTAGTTGGGGCGGGCACTGAAGAAATGGGGGGAGAGGAGGAAAAGATGAAAGGCGCAGCTTCATGGTGTTTTAATCGAGGGAGGCCCGGACTTCTTGGATATGGTCTCAATAGAAAAGTGCCGCCTTGCTTTACTGGTAAAGCACGCGGCACATTTCCACTGAGAGCATATCCCAGAAGTCGTGCCGTTCAAACAAGAGGCGTAGGAGACAGATGAGGAAGAGGATCTCCTTCAATGGCTGCAGCTGGGGGTGAATCTGATTTATGCTAAGTCGTTGGTGTAAGACTGACAAGCCATGCACTGCAATCCGTGCCCCCAATGGGGGGCGTAGTGTAGGATGAGGATAAAAAGCTGCAGGAACAAGAACTTCTATGAAGCTTTCTGCAGAGGCGTCACAGGGACAAAGAAGAAAACGGCATCCTGACAGGCCAGCTGAAGACCGTCTTGGTGACACTAATACATCCCAATAGATACGTCCCACTTCATGACTGATACAGGCCTTCCCAGGTGCAGTCCTTCTGAAATCCTATGCCAGACCCTCAACTCCGATAGACATGCTCACATGCATGGTATTTTGACCCAGCAGCCTTGGGCTTCATCAAACAAATACCTACCGTGTTGACCATGCAAAGAGCAGCCGCATGGCAACAGAAGTCATTTTCAAAGACGTGTAGAAATTGAAAGGACTGACTTATAGCAAGGTGCCCATCAGACGAAGTAATCCGCGCAGCAATGCATACAAAATTTCCAGGCAGGAGGCTCCAGGATGACATTCTTAGAAGACCCAGCGTGCCGGGTGTGAGAAACCTAGAAGAAAAATGGGCTTTCCGCCCCTCCCCTTAGACCGACACGAAACGAATTATCTGTCCCTGGATGTTGTTTCCATTTGCCTTGGTCCGAACCCTCTCTGGAATTGTTGTCTGCACTCAATCTTGGTGGTGACCCCTACATGTTTGTCTTCGGATTTGTTCCAGACCAGCCTGGTTTTGGATTTGTTATACCCCAAAACGATTACAATACAACCACACACGTCCTAGTCAGAGGACTTCTGCCCAAGCCTGGCTCTAGAAGCAATCTTTCGAGTTTTAAGTTTTATCCAAACCCTACAGAACCCTGGTCACTTGGTCCATTTTCATTATGGTTCCTAGGTAAAGCTACAAATCCTGTAAAGTGACTCCGAAGTCTGTTTGAAAGGGTCAGCTTTCCTGGAGTCAAATGTGGTCAGGACATGCAACATCTGCCACATCACTAGCACGAATTGCATGCGGACCACATCACTATTCACGACAACAAGAGTGTAAGAGACCCCCGCAACCGTCCTTTGGCGTTTCTGAAATGAAAGGAGAAACGCGTACAATGGACGGGATCCTATAAAATTCAATTTGACATTTCATCAAATGGGACGGTGGGTAGGTCATTTTGAGAAGCGGGCCAGTCCGATGGGAGCATCACTGGACTTTCCTGTACAGGAACTCAATAAACAGCATTTTGCTTGGTGCGATACCTTGATAGTCATGTGACGTCTGAAAGGATCCTAGGCCCCACACTCACCAAATTCGTCCCTTCAAATATGCTCCAGAGCTGCAAACGCGGGCTTGAGAATGAAACGGAAGACTACGTGCAGGGATGATATATGCATACCCAACCGCTCGATGTGCACGCCCTTCAGGAAACCCCCCTCCCACACACACACACACAAACACACACACACACACACACACACACACACACACACACACACACACACACACACACACACACACACACACACACACACACGCACACACACACACACACACACATACACACACACACTAATCGGTGTTGTTCCAATCAACTGTGTCTGTGTGGTCAAAACCCAAAAGACTGTCAGATGACAAGGTTGTACTTATCATTCAGCTTGACATTTGCAGTCAGAGCTCAGATGCCCCAAACCTTGGAGAGAAATAGCCGTTGAGTAAATTGACTGAAGCTTCATAGAAAAGCATAAAATGGAAGAAGCTCCAAGTCCCGGCATAAAGTTTGATGGAGTAGGGGAGACGGAGAGAAATAATACTCCTCAGTTGTTTACTTATCCGCCTGGTGAAGGAAAGCGTGATTTTCCTTCACTCCATACCAAATCCTTCTGAGTTCATGATAGCAAGGCGAAGCCTTGTGGCCATTTTGTCCTTGCTGCAATAGGATGGCAGCAGGAGGGTGTTGAAGCAGGTATGGCTGGTGGGCAGTTTATCAGTGTCGGGGCCCGCTCGTTGGATAATGCAACGAAGGTTGGCTAACCCCCCGATGGGAGCCCGATCACTGCCGGTGAAAAACTTGAGGAAGCGGCGCTGCTCCTCCCCTGTCAGTTCGTTCACAATGCTCCAAAGCCACATCACCGGCTGTCCACCCATATGTTTGCCGCTTAGCCTTACCACGAACATTGAGTCCCAGTCCTGTGTCTATCCTCAGGGAAGGCATGTGTGCATGCAAGGAAGGGAGGTTGCCCACACCTTGACTTTGACATACACAAATACATATTTATGTAAAAATTATAAGACTTAAATGATACATTGAAATATATACAGGGTATACATATACATATATACATACATTTATGAACGTCACACATGCTTGTCTGCAAGGCATGCACACCTGGGATTCGGGTGTGTAGCCGCCGTCATAGCGTGCATTCTGCTCCAGGGCACTGAAGTCAAGGATAGGGTTTCCACACACCAATCTTTCCAGTTCTGTGGCGCTGAAGAGGGCAATTGCCGGACCCCCGACAACCATCATGAAGCCTCTGGTGAAGGCTTCAAACTGCAATCCCTCCGCCTTTGTTGGTTCATTACATTACAATTGCCTAGTGCTTGCATTTGGTCTGGCAAGCTCCAATGTCGTAAAAATCACGTACTTAGTGGCGGAAAAAGAGATAGCAGGAATTGCAAAAGCGGATTGTTGACTTCCACACTTGGGAGCTCAGGACCCTTTGTACAGCTGGAATGCAGCAAATCCATACTCAACGTACACATATGCTTAAGATAAAAACGGGGATGCAAACGGCTGGGATCAAGGAATCGTTGCTACATGTAATATGCATGCAGCAGAAAGGCACACCTGTCGATGGACTGAGACATTAAGGTAGTGCTCTACATACATATCAACGTATTCACGCCGATTCTCCTCGGTGACCATAAGGTTGTCACCACCCTCTATCAGGGGTACTGTCAGCACTTGCCCGATGCCTGGCAACCCCACTGTGAAGTTTTGACAGAAAACGTCCTCTACGCTGCCTGGTCCTGCATGCCAGCCACACACTTGGATGAGTGTGCACAAAGGTCTGGTTGACTGTGTAAAATGTGTATCCCAAAGGGACATAAGATTATCGGAAAACTGTGGGGAAATTGTAAATAGAGGGACAGGCAGAGTGGGGGAGAGGAAGAGAGGTGTGGAGTGAGTGGTTGAGATTGGGGGACAGCAATAGATAGGGCCGTCCTTGGCACCCAGTATTATCAAACTTCGCCGTTCCTTTTCCCCCATGTCTGCCATTGCCATTGCTTTGCGTGGCCTTCTCACTGTCCCAGTGCTGGCAGCCTTCTCAGTTAAGACAAGCATGTACGTACCATCAAACTCAAGGAGCATGTTCAAGGATTTGCCCAGCAGGGGTTCCATGTCTTGGAGGTCCCGCAGGCTGCAACTCTGGCCCAGCAGCTTGCGGTACAGTGCCAGTGGAAGGGGAAAATCCAGCAGTACAGAATTGTACACGGCCAGGCCCAGAACGAGTCCCATGAGCAGAAACTCCTCATCATCCTCCAGCGAGCTGGCATGGAACCAATACGTACGTGATTCCTGTCCAGTTATGCATGAAATAGTTAATCTAGTATTTGTACGGACGGGCTATGGTCCGGGTGCAATGGCCCTGAAGCATTGTGATCACTATGGTACGAATACAAGTTTATAGGTCGGCCATGCTTCCCCATCCTTCAGCCACCCTCTAGTCTTTCAGATGTCCACACCAAAGACAGAGGGGTGCTTCAATTGTTGCAATTTGTCACTTGACTATGGGGCAGTTGAAATGATGCATCTTATGTGGCACTGAATGCTCAGTCAAGCAAGGCCCTTGCTGATGCAGTGACAAGACTGGCATGCCCGATGATGTCCCATTGCTGCTCTCTCTGTCACAAGATTGGTGAATTATTCACTCTTCCCTGAAGTTTTATCTCGTTCTTGAAGGGAACGGGGACCTATCGGTACTCCCTTTTTAGCAATTACTTACAAGATATATAAGCAACTTGGGCAGGGAACCTATTGTACACACTATGCATGCTTGGTGAAGTCTGGAAAAGGTTGGGGAAAGAGATGATTGGATAAATGATATGAGGAGGGGGTTAAGCCATATTAGAAACTTCAAATGTAATTACTCCAAATACAGAGGGGGAGCACCGGAAGGAAGATTAGCATGCCGTAATCCGGTGAAAGCATTTCGGTCACCAAAAGCTGGAAAAATTCCTTTTTGATGCCACCAGCATCCACACCCTCTTCCCCAATGAAGTGAATCCGTATAGGCTTGAGCAGGTCACGATGTCGTTGTCTTGCTATTTCACTCATGGCGTCCTGGTCACACAGATTCAGATTACCCTCTGTCTCTGTCTGTGTCCGCGAGTGGGTTCTCTGAAAGAGTGGAGTGGAGGCTACATGTATCTTAAATGGTCTGGTGCCTGATTTCAGGCTTGCACTTCCCAACACAACTTCATGGTGCCACTTCAAGTACCAGCATTCACCATGGCGCGTATTACAGGGAGACGTGAGGGGGACTGAGAATGGGAACGGGTAGAGACAAGGACCAGAGATGTCTTGCCCAGGGGTTGTGGGGTAGCAAGAGGACTACAGGATGGAACGGGGAGAAAATAAAGGAGACAGGATGGCCAACCGCACAAAGACGCCGGCTGTTTCTACCCTTCCCATCCTCTGTATGAGGTGGAGAGATCAGCATTAGGCCACCAAGCGTGAGTCCCCCACCACAGATGCCAGCTGGAATGGCTTCCCCCAAATGCAACGGAAGAGGTAATACCACAGCCATGTCTGGAGCCGGTACTGACGAAAAACAGGGCAGTGAACTGGGAAGCAATGCTGTCAAGTCTTTTGTTTAAAACGAACGGACAATTTGGAGCCTGTGCTCGATCTAGGCATGCATATCACATCTTATACTTTTGGCCTAAATACATCAGTGGTAGCAGGTGACAATACACTTGGGTGGGTCCAAGGTTTGGAAGGGGATTTGTCATACCTCAAGCAGGTGGCAGCGGCGAACACGTATGATACACATCTCAGGATGTGTAGCTGCCACTCCACTATCCTCTGGCTTCGGCAGGTTCATACTTCCCTGTATAGACTCCAGCACACTTCAGGATTAGGGATTAGGATATTTCAACATTATATACTCTTCAGTCTCTCTCCCCTCTCCCTCTCCCTCTCTCTCCCCCCCCCACTCACACACACACACACACACACACACTCTCTCTCTCTCTCTCTCTCTCTCTCTCTCTCTCTCTCTCTCTCTCTCTCTCTCTCTCTCTCTGTGTGTGTGTGTTGTGTGTTGTGTGTGTGTCTCCCTCTCTCTCTCTCTCTCTCTCTCTCTCTCTCTCTCTCTCTCTCTCTCTCTCTCTCTCTCTCTCTCTCTTCTCTCTCTCTCTCTCTCTCTCTCTCTCTCTCCTCCCCCCCCCTCTCTCTCTCTCCCTCTCTCCTCCCTCCCTCCCTCCCTCCCTCGCTCCCTCCGTCCCGACCCCCCTCCCTCCCCCCTCCCTCTCCCCCCGTCTCTCTCTCTCTCTCTCTCTCTCTCTCTCTCTCTCTCTCTCTCTCTCTCTCTCTCTCTCTCTCTCTCTCTCTCTCTCTCTCTCTCTCTCCCCCCCCCCTCTCTCTCTCTCCCCCTCTCTCTCTCTCTCTCTCTCTCTCTCTCTCTCTCTCTCTCTCTCTCTCTCTCTCTCTCACACACACACACACACACACACACACACACACACACACACACACACACACACAACCACAACATAGTTACTCACACACACAAATAGAGACACACAGCTTGGACATACAGCATTGCAGAGTACACTGGAAAAATACACCACATTGCTAGCTCTAGAAACGAATTGAGGCTCTAACATGGCGAGCAATGGCCATGTCTTTTTGGGCCTGGCTGCTGGAAGCTGTGGGGCTGTTGGTTCCTGAACGCATTGCACGGGCATGAGCTCCAGTTAGCTCCCGTGCTGCCATGTGGCGCTCATCAACCTGCCCCATCACCAGGAAATCATATACTCATACCAAACCATATATCCTGTCTTATAACTTTTGCGATAACTTTGATTTGGCCCCAGTTGTGATTGACTTGTGCTTGGATTTGTTGATCTATCCAGCTGCCCACCCCTCCCCCCCCACACACACAGACATAGACACACACACAGACACACACACACACACACACACACACACACACACACACACACACACACACACATACACATACACACACACAGACAACCACGCACACACACACACACACACATACACACACACACACACACACACACATACAGACCCATGCATATCTCGACTTGTCGTTCTAGGGGAATGTTTCTTAATAGGTAATGTGCTTCATGGATGATATCTTTTGATCCTCTCACGGGTCTTGCAAAAAAAGGGGCACTTGTGTGGGCAGAAGTTGATCCCAAAGCTCTAACAACTTGTCACACAGTATTTCAGAGCATATGGAGCCCTGGCCCACATACTGACTTGACTTTATGACAATATTTGATAAATGTTATGCTTTCTTGCAGAGTCTAGAGGGTCTGTGCTAGTGACCTTGGGGGCTGCAGTGCTTGCAGTGACCCAGCATGGTCGAACCATCACGAGGAGTGAACAATGCAATAAGGGACGCAAGCGTAAGCCATAGCCCCACTGAGCCGTCCCTGTAGAGAGAGTGGATGCGACAGTACGACGCATTATGATCCGCGTGTGACGCAAGCTGTATTATTCGTACTGGGTGGTGGATTTAAGGAGACTGCCTCACCATTTCCAGGCACAACACCGTTCAGCAACTAGCCAGGCTGGGAGGCCGGACTGCAATGTGACGGCATGATGTTTAAGAAGGAATGGAGAAAGGAAGCCGAAGCAAGGGTCAGCAAATTGGGGAGCAACCTGCACACTGGTGGAAGATATGGATTGCGAAGGAGCGCCATCCGAGGTTCGCCACATGGTGTGCCAGAGCCCACGCAAGCCCTGCTGGTCTCTTCGGGCACTGTCTTGACGCAGTAGGCGTGCCCTCTGAAGCGCCTCTGTTTCAGACAGCTGCCTGCGGGGGGCTTCGGAAGGCGCTGCTTTGTTTGCACGTTTGACAGGAAGGACCGTCTGATCTGCTGTGGATCTCCCTAGCCGATCTGGCAACTTCGTTCGCTCCTCTGCCCTTGCCTGGTTCACTGTCTGTAGCCCAGACTTGCCGGTTATGGTTGCAACATAATAACTTAGAGATAACCACCTGCTGACGCCTCTTAAGACTGGAGGCATGCATTCTAGAACTGTAACAGCAGAGGGCCCCATGGCATCCACTGAAGTCTATAATGGCGCCTTCTGGTACAAGCTTTCGTACTCAAATATGTACTTCAGATGCTTTTTGTGCTCCCCTCTATAACGTGTTCCCATCTGTCTATGCACCCCCTCTCTCTTGCAACCCTCCACCGCTCCCCTAGCCACACCCAACCCTAGCAGTTTCCGCTTTTCCTCATCTTCTCTTCCGTCCCCACCTGTCCCTGCATGCGCCGATATTACATTTCCAGCTAAGGGCAGGTTCATGTAATAGGGAAGGGGTAGAGTGGGCCTGCTGGCTCCCCCTCCCACAGGGTATGTGATGAAACATTGCACCCGTCTGTATACCCTTACTGTTGGATATCGTGTATGTGCTGGGCATGCAATGGTCTTGGACCAAACTATCAAGTAAGAAACCATACAAATGTGCGATGTCCATCACATTACGAGATGAAACAAGCTACAAAGCTAAGAGCCACAGCCGTAGCAGATTTCTCAAGAGTGCCACACTCAGTTGGTTTCATGTAAAGGCATACATCATGACACTGTGTTACCTGACTACCAATCTCAGCCCACTAACTCAAGATGTCCCTTCGACCAACCTCAGGGTTTGTCTGGGGCCCTTCGTACAAGACCTCAATCACAACGAAACGCAACTTTCCTTGCTCGTCCCCTCATAACATTGAGGTGGATAACTTCCTCGACACTAATGCCGAATCTGCTAAAATGATCTCTGACATAATGTTCTCCTCCTAAACGGTGTCAGAGCCCCAAAGTTTATTATTCAGCATTGGGAACGTTCAAGTTTCGAGGGCAAACCTGTGTCATTTTAATACGGGCTTCTGCATAAAGCAGCTTGCTCTTCGCGCGAGGGCTGAGGAGGAAGGGAAATGAGCAAAAGGAGAAAGGCCCTTCGGCTCCATCCGTAGGTGGCGCAAGATCATGGGATTGTCGCCATGCTACGTAGTGGTCTTCAACATCCAGTTTTTCACTGCCAGACCCCAATTCCCTTCTCAGATTCATAAGGAAAACACTGTGGTCAATTGCAGTTTAAAATGGCTTTCTAGTGACTCTACTCTTTAAGGTTGCCTGTGGCCTGGCCTCTGTGTGTGTGTGTGTGTGTGTGTGTGTGTGTGTGTGTGTGTGTGTGTGTGTGTGCGTGTGTGCGTGTGTGTGTGTGTGTGTGTGTGTGTGTGTGTGTGTGTGTGTTTATGCATGTGTGTGTGTGTGCATGTGTGTGTGTGTGCATGTGTGTGGGTGTGTGTGTATTTGTGTGTGTGTGTGTGTGTGCATATGTGTGTGTGTGTGTGGCTGGGTGTGTGGGTGTGGGGGGGGGGGTGTGGGTGTGTGTATCTGCGTGTGTGTGTGTGTGTGTGTGTGCGCGCGCGTGCGCCCGCGCGTGTGTGCGTACGTGCGTGAGTTATGTATGTGTCCTGTGTATGTGTGTGTGTGTGTGTGTGTGTGTGTGTGTGTGTGTGTGTGTGGGTGTGTGTTTGAGTGAGTGAGTGAGTGAGAGCCATGTTTTGGGGTGGCAAACGCGCAAGCACCAGATGGAGCTTGCTTGTGTCAAAGTTGGGTGGCTTGGAATTCATATTCACCTTATGAGGTCATTGTAGAAGGCTTCTGGGGGCAATTGCCTGCCGAGCTGGTTGGCCTCTTCCACTTTGGCCAGCACCTTAATGGTGTTCATCACCTCCTTTGTAAGTTTTTTGGTTTGGGACAGCTCGCTGGTCAGAAATTGCTGCAGGGGCTCCACTACACGTGTGCGAAGCAAGACGGCCTTGTAGTCCGCCCACCACTTCACCAGTAACTGCAGAGAAACCCCTAACAAGCAGTCAGTTTCTTCATGCTCCTGGAGGCTTACATAAGAAGAGCTTGCAAGGCTTGGATTAATGTCACGCTTCTGGGTGCACGTAGGAACAGTCCATTTACCGGGACCAAACCCAGATTGGTTGGGATGGACAAGAATGACAAGTCACACCACAAGCGTCTCTAAATACCTGCCAAGTTACCTCTCCCTACCGCGGTCTTTTTCCTATTCTAGGCTGGGTCCACCTCCAGCCCAATGAGGATTGCTCCTGCTAGGGATTGCTCTTTACAGAAACATGTTTTTGATTACTCTTAAGGGCACACTACCCAGAGGTAACACTCTGGTGTCCCCCCCCCCGGGGCAAACACAGACACAGACACAAACACACACACACACACACACACACATAAACACACACACACACACACACACACACACACACACACACACACACACACACACACACGCACGCACGCACGCACGCACGCGCATGCACGCGCACACACACGCACGCACACACGCATGCATGCACACATTTACACCACATGCATGCAAGTGTACGTGAATAAAATGGGACACACACACACACACAGACAGAGAGAGAGGGAGAGCGAGAGAGAGAGAGAGAGAGAGAGAGAGAGAGAGAGAGAGAGAGAGAGAGAGAGAGAGAGAGAAGAGAGAGAGAGAGAGAGAGAGAGAGAGAGAGAGAGAGAGAGAGCGAGAGCGAGCGAGAGACAGAGTAAGAGATTGGAGGAGGGGAGAGGGGGAGAGATAGGGGGGGAAGAGGGAGAGGATGTGTGCATGTCTCTATGTACTCAAATCATGTGGTGGGAGGGAGATTGACAGTAAAGGGGTTAGGGGATGATTTCCAAATATTGAGGGTTTCTACAGCTTGTTATAACTACCAACAGATTGTCACGAACAATTCTGAGATTATTGCCCCGACCCCGTCCCTTCTTCGATACAGTCGTACAGCCCTCTATGTTAACATTGTTCCTATCATGTTACAATGCAGTATAGCGTCTGCTAATCATGATAATAACCCCTTATGGATTGCAGGATAACAGTCAATTAGCAATTCCCTGTTAAAACTTTAGGTGTTAAAAAATGAAATGACTTGCACATACGCAATTGAAAGCACAGTGTAGCTGGAGGCAATTGGGATGCCTTCTCTGTCAAGTTGCTTACATGGAAAAGCCTGTGCTATGGCGGACACAGTGGAAAAACTGGGTATGGGAAGGGCAAAATCAGGTAATTTGACAGTAGGGCTTGCACAGAATTGTTTACGACTGAGAGAAGAAGGTAAAGGCCTGTAAAGCAACAGGGAGGGCACACATGACGGCATGAGGATGGCGCGTTGAGAATGATCTCGCAAATGTTGGGAATCAACTTCCCAGCGACACTTTGTTCCGCCAGGATGTGGCTGTGCAAAGCAACGAGCAGCACTTGTGCCCTGTTTTTCATGCACAATTGGGATGTCATGTTGACAAAGCAGTTCTGGTCACCCCAAAGGAACAGAGGCCAAGACCCCAAAATGGTATGCAACTGGCTAAGCTCCATGGCTGTAGATAACTGCTTTGCAATTGAGCAAAGTGCAGTCAACCGTCCAAATCTCATCTCCCCCTATTTCCTCCACCAGCTCCCTCGCTCCCACCATCCCCCCTTCTCAAGCCCCCCACTACTCTCACTTTCCCTACTACCCCCCCCCCCCAATCCCCTACTCACTCCCTCCCGTGTCCCTCTCTCTCTGTCATCACCGCTTTCTCACCCTGCTCATTCCCATTCACTCTCTCTCCCTCCCTACACCTCCTCTCTCTTTTTGTATGTGCATGCATGCCTGTGCGCGCATACGTCTCTGTCTCTGTCTCTCTCTCTCT
>MVGU01000703.1:37500-57500 GCA_002005505.1 Botryococcus braunii | reverse complement strand
TCATCATCGTTGTAGGAAGTGCTGGGGGATGTTGAAGGTGAAGGCATAGGGAAAAAGGTGTCCATGTCGTCAGGAGTGGTAAGGCAGAGAGTGCTCCTGTCCTCAAGGGGCAGCTGGCCGTAAGAATTGGATCCACAGCCGTACAGGCTCCCATCCCTGCAGGCCACCCTTCCCACCCCCTTGTTAGGAATGTGAAAAGAGGAAGGACGGGATGGAAAGCGATCCGAAAATCTCAAGGCTCATGCATGCAACAAAATGCAGGATTTTCTTTTTTTTTGGGGAGGGGGACTTGGAGAGTTCAAACACGTAGTGGGCACCCCTCCAACCCTCCCCTCTCTGGACTGGCTCCCCTCACTCTCTGACACACACACACACACACACACACACACACACCACACACACACACACACACACACACACACACACACACACAAAAACACACACACACACACACACACAGACACACACACACACACACACACACTCACACTCACACATAACACAGAGGTTCGGTGGGAGCTGGCAAACAAAGGAAAAGGCAGGGAAGGATAAGTTGGTGGGTAGGAGAAGGACAGGGTCAGCATACGCTGAGGTGGACCCCTCAGGCCTGGCATGGAGACAAAGGGATAAAGAAATGCCATGTTGAGAAATACACCAAGTGAAATAACTATTTTGGAGTACATGTGCCCTAGCAAGGTTCTTAGCACTGCGTGTATGGGCCCTGTGCCATGTGGTAACTTTCCATAACGGCTTTGCTTGCTTTGTGTTCCAGGCGGTGCCGGAAACTTGCCATTAAACACGGCCCCTACGTTGGCAAAGTGAATGCAGCCTATCTTATACAGATTGTAGTAACTACAGTACTTTAGGGGCATGTTGGGGGAAGTATTTATTGTGGGAAGGAGGGACCTGCAAAGAAATAAAGTGTGGTCAGATCCGCAGGCAACGTGAAGGACGGCCTTGCCCCGAAGCTCTTCCACGAGCTGGGGCTCCATCTGATCCTGAAAGGCAGGCCCGGACAGCCCTCTTGCCACACCCAGCTGGCCACAGCTATTAGATCCCCAGGCATACACGCCGCCGTCTGTCACCGCAACTGTGTGACTGCCTCCTGCTGCAACTGAACGTACTCCCTGCTCAGCCCAAACGTAGTTTAAGTCCGTTTCCCTCCCTCCTTCCCTCACTGTCTGTCTGTAGCTGCATCTCTCTCTTACCCCTCCCTCGCTTCCCCCTATTTCTGTCACACACATGCGAGCAAGCTCCCCCCCCCTCTCTCTCTCTCGCTCTCTCTCTCTCTCTCTTGGGGGGGGGGGCATGTGGGCCGGCCTGTGGAAATCAGGGTCCAGGAGGTTTCCAGATCCCAGAGTTGGTGGAGAAGTTGAGTACAACAAACAGATACACAAATCCCTTAAATAGTGGATCGGCTTATGTAGAGACTAACAGGTCCTACGAAATTACCGGCAATGTTATGCTATGCCAACCGACATGGGTAATAAACTTTTCAGGGAAGCACTGGGTTAGTCACGAAATTCAAGGGCACCCTGGGTACCCCATATTAAACCACATATGCATTCCGCTCAAAAGGACAGAGGGCGCAATGCTATGTACTGGGATTTTTAAATCCCACATGAAAATTCTGTGTTCCCAGCTGTAGATGGTGGATAGTGTTTAACATACTTTGAAGCAGCAGTTTCAAGGGGGGCACCTTCAGCGGAACTCTGCGTGGAACTAAGACACGGAAGTCATCAGTGTTAGCTGTATCACTTGTGGGCGTGTTAGGGTCGCTCTCCAAGTGCTTTTCTAAGACTTCCTCCGAGACTGAGAACAGCCACTCTGTTGCCACCTGTTTCAAGTAGCACAGACTCCCGGTCATCTTTGCTTCATTGGCAAGTGTTAATTTAGATTCATGTGTTCGTCTAGATTACGGCATATTTGTGGATTCCGAGGTTCTTTAAAAACAGGTTTCGTACTTCATGGAGGAGTGTCTCTAAGACAGCCAGGCAGGTGTACACACTGACTTGCGCCTGTATATGTGTGCGTGCGCGCGCGCGTGTGTGTGTGTGTGTGTGTGTGTGTGTGTATGTGTGCGTGTGTGTGTGGGCGTGCGCGTGTGCGCATGTGCAGTTCAGTGTTTGCAGGTGTATGTGCGTGTGCGCGCGCACACACACACAAACACACATACACACACACACACACACACACACACACACACACACACACCACACACACATTTTTACGGTATGTGTCAGTGTCACTCTCCCTCAGTCTGTGGGTTCTCCTTTCTCCCTCACGCCCTCACTCTCCCTCACGCTCTCTCACGCTCTCTCATGCTCTCTCTCTCTCTCTCTCTCTCTCTCTCTCTCTCTCTCTCTCTCTCTCCTCTCTCTCTCTCTCTCTCTCTCTCTCTCTCTCTCTCTCTCTCTCTCTCCTCTCTCTCTCTCTCTCTCTCCCCCCCCCCCCCCCCCCCCCCCCCCCCCCTCTCTCTCTCTCTCTCTCTCTCTCTCTCTCTCTCTCTCTCTCTCTCTCTCTCTCTCTCTCTCTCTCTCTCTCTCTCTCTCTCTCTCTCTCTCTCTCTCTCTCTCTCTCTCTCTCTCCCTCCCTCCCTCCCTCCCCCCTTCTCTCTCCCCCCTGTCCTCTCGCTCACTCACTCACACACACACATACATACACAATACACACACACACACACACACACACACACACACACACCAACCCACACGCACACACACAGACACACACACACACACACACATTGTCCTGTTCACCCCTGCCCCCTCCCACCCTATTCACGGCACGGTCTTGTAAAGAGATTTACCTCTGTATCGAAAATGTTGTAGTAACTGCCTTTCAGACATCTCATTGCAATAAAATACACGAAGCACTAGAAGTGGTAGCAGGAGTACAGTAGTTGTGGCATTAGGTGTAGTACTGGTAGTGGATGTAGTTGTAGGGGACCGCACTAAAGTAGTAACTTGAAACTCGCCCGTGGAAACTATCTTCCAAGTTCTTGCACAGATATAGATTGACTCAGGCAGTGCTTCAACCTTTTGGATAAAACATGAAACAATGACTGTTTACTTTCGAGAAAGAAGTTAACTTGCCTAAAGTTTATGCTTCTTGAGTACACGGGCAGGGATGCCGCAGGTGCGAACAAGCAGCACTAAATGTGTACAAGCAGCACTATCTTGGAAGACATAATTAAATAACTGATTCTGACATGTTTTTCCTTTCATAACAATCTAGGCTGCAATTATATATCTTAACATGTAAGGCAGCCATGTTACGTGGTGAAAGCCCATTATGCCGGCCTGCAAGTGCCACTTCTGTCTTCCACAGTCAGGAGGTGAGCAGACCTCTATTCCAACGTTGCCCGTTTCAGAAAGGGCAAGTTCTGCCCGTTCACTGGGGAACCCCATCTCGACCATAGCCGTCAGGAAGCGCTGATTCACCTTCCTCTTCAGTCTACGTTTTTCTGATGCTGTTCTTTGTGCCTGATCCCCGTCAAATAAATCTCCCAGCTTTATTCCACCACACTTTTAGTTCCATGCTCCCCAACCTGATGGCAATTGAAGTCAAATATCGTTCGTCAAAAAAAAAAACACAATTCAGCTACCTCCCATTGCAAAACACACACACACACACACACACACACACACACACACACACACACACACACACACACACACACACACACACACACACACTGACACACACACACACACACACACACACATACACACACACACACACACACAAACACACACACATGCACCCATGGATGTGCTCGTGCCCACAGACACATATGTTTGCACTCTTACGCTCAGCACTACTATGGGGAAGGGGGCCAGCTCAGAGCCATAGCTAGACCCATGCGGATATTACGTTAAGCAAAAATGCATAGCACATACCATGCGTGCCTGTGCAGCAGCTTCAGCCTTGGCAGGGAGCCCCAACTGGCCCTTGGCATTGCAGCCCCATGTGAAGAGGAAACCATTAGTTGTGAGGGCAGCAGAGTGAGCATCCCCTGCTGCAAGCTGTGCCACCGGCATGGCCCAGAGAGATGAGACATGTGCCGGCAGGAGCCTGTTTTGGCGATCCGCAAGGCCAAGCTGCCCATCCCAATTGCACCCCCAGGCGTACACCTGACCCACCATGACCATGTTTCTCAGCCTGTGGCCTTGGAAAATTGGTGGTCACTGGATAGATCTCATGGGCTTGTGGAATAGGCCTGCCCCTTGACAGTATCCCGCCCCATGGGCGAGTCCATACAGGACCATATCTGACATTCCACTCCGCTGTCATTGACTCTTCAGGAAGCGTGTTGCTCCCCCCCCCCCCAAATTCTGCGGGATCCCTGTCCCCATGCCCCTACCCCCCCCTTCCTCCCTTCCCTCTGCTCTCAAACACCCCTTTCTTACCCTGGCGTGCATTCCACGAGTGGCGCAAATAAAATGGGAAAGTGCGGCACTTTTCATTAATTGAGCAACCAGGAATATGATTTGTGTGAGCAAACCAGGATCATTTTTCCTGTGCCTACTTCCCCATGTTCGCGCATGCTCCAAGTTTACTGACCAATCATGAGTGGATGACTGATTGACGACACACAGAGTGAAAAGATTTGTACGGAATATTGGGGTGGGGGAAGGATGCACTGGGCCCAGCGGCAAAGAAGTGCAATAGAGGGGCTTTTGTATTAAAATTGCTGCAAAGCGAGAGTGGCACCAAACCCATGACCAAAACGGACACCATACCTGAGATATGGCAGTAACACACAGTGTGTGGCTTTGTCCACACACAACTTGCACCACATGAGTGCCCGTTAGCGACTTAATCATCCGGGGTGGGGTCCAGATGCGCTCGGCATTCTCGCCATGCCCACACTGGCCCTCCGCATTACCACCCCAGCTGATCACAGAGTTTGGGGTGACTGCTACTGTGTGCTCCGCCCTGCAACCCACCAGATGGCCACTTCAATTTGTTAAATGGTCCATGGCTGTTGCAAGGGCAGCAACTGTGTGAGACCAGGCCAGGCCGATTCAATTTGTAAATAACCTCACCGGCCCTTGCCTTCATTAGGGCAATCCTCCGAAGATTAATCAGGAACCTTGATTTCTATTGTTGGCTGAATCTGCAAGGTACATGATGGTTACAAAGAAGGGATCCACCAGAGGTCTGATTCCTGGACCATGCCCTTTGCCCATCATGTCCGAAAGCCCACTACTTCCGCTCATCTCACACGCTATTATGACTTCTCGGTAGAATTCTATACTGTTTTTCATCACATGGAGCTACCAGATATAACATAACCGAATGTCGGTATCCAGTTAAATTTCTTCTCTTCTGGCTGAATATCTTTTTGTGCGCAGAATCTCTTTGTGATTAGGATTTTGCAGTATAGGAGTTCAAGTGGCATTTTGTTCTCAAATGGAAGGGGATTCCCTCTCTCTATTCCGCAACAGGAGGATTCACAACTCCCCTTTGCACACCTCTCCTCCCTCTGTGGGTTGGTATTTTGTGGAGGGGGCGCACCCACAAGCAAGTGCTCGCACTTGGTGGACGTCCATGGACTCCATACAGCTTGGGTGTTCTCGAGCCGAACTTGGGGCTTCACCCAATTGGCCGTAGTCATTACGGCCCCAAGTGTATACCTTTCCTTCCCCACATACTCCTGCGCTGTGTCCACTGGATATACTGAGAGTGGCCCACCTTTTGACAACCTGCGGTCCGCCCAAAAAAAGCTTAACTTACACCACGTTGAAAATTTAATGCCTCATGATGTACAGCCTAAAGCCTTTTCAAGTGACTCATTATGCCTCGTGACTCTTGCGTCCCTAAAGGCGGAGGTCAAATTGGCAGGTGGAGACTGGCAGCACGGTGAGCCTGCAGACAGTAAAGATTTCCTGCAAGGATTGAGCCACAGTTCTCAAGACCCTGACTTTCAGTGAACCTGTGCAGCTGAATCAAGTTGTGTTTTGAGATGTTGAGCTGATCTCCAAGGCAGGGGAACCCAGATCTTGTTGGACTAACTTTTCTCCTAGGATAGGATCTGGCCGTTTCTTGACTAGGGCCACATTCCAATATGTAAGAGCCGCAAGACGAGCTCTGGCAAGGGAACATTCAAGTCACATGCCCGACGCGTAGCTACACGCTCCACCATTTTACACTTCTTTACAACCTGGTCAACAATATGCAATGCCAAACCCGACGGTTGCCCAGCATGCTGAGCCAAAATCCGCTGTGCCATCGTGTCTTTGGTAATAACGCCCCCACTTGTCTAATTCTCCGACTCCTAGTTACAGGGTTTAACAGCTACACCCTCGCGTATGCTTTACGAAACCTGTTAAATGAATGAACAATCTGCAGAATCTATGAATTTCAATATGACTGTCTACATGCTGCGTTGTTTCAAGCCACGCTATCCACAAACAGTCCCCACTGCATCTGCAATTCCTCTCAGCCCCTTCCAACTGAAGTTTCTTGTCAAATCCCCTTCCCTTTGAAGCTGCACGATTTTCAACACCTTTCAGATCATCCAAGGGATGCTGACTGAGATGGGATGCACCAGCGAGCATGTCCCACTTGTAACTGCCTCAGGAAGTGAATCCCTTCCCCCCCCCCCCAAAAAGTCCATGTCCTAGCTTTTCATGGTTTATGTGGGTTAAAGTACCTGAAGTGGCCTCGGAATTTTCACAAATGGTGTCCCTCCTGCCGCAACCTGCTCACTTGCAATTTGACCTGTGCACACAATCCAGCAGGGGTGAACATTTTTAAATTTCAACTAAAGAGTCAATCTTGAGATGTGCTTCTGAAGAAGAGTGGAATGAGTGTGCTATCTCCATGTCAGGACTTTCTTTCCCGCTTCTATGGTTGCAAATGGGTGCGTGTGTGTGAATGTGTGTGTGTGTGTGTGTGTGTGTGTGTGTGTGTGTGTGTGTGTGTGTGTGTGTGTGTGCGCGTGCGTGCGTGCGTGCGCGCGCGTGTGTGTGTGTGTGTGTGTGTGTGTGTGTGTGTGTGTGTGTGTGTGTGTGTGTGTGTGTGTGTGTGTGTGTGTGTGTGTGTGTGTGTGTGTGTGTGTGTGTGTGTGTGTGTGTGTGTGTTGGGGGTGGAGGAGATTGGAGCTGATGCAATATTGGTAAAACAACCTACTTTTGAGACCTATAATGTTCAAGACCCGGTCCCTAATAAAACCAAAATGTTTAAGGCCTCTTAAATGGCAGGAGGATATAGGTATGGATGGTAGGACTACGTGCACAAGGGGGTTCCTGTAGAAGACCACCTGGACTTATACTGGTATGGAAATTTCATTGAAAAATAAAATATTGGAAGTTTTAAAGTCCAAAGTATGCTATGATGTACGAGTATATGAGAAGTCTTTGCACGAGCAAGCTGGTACAAGGTTCGCACCACAAACCCATCCGTTTTCCTCAAGAGAGGTGGAAAGCAGAGGTGTCGATGGCGAAATAGCGTAGTTCTCATCCTAGAAAGACAAGCCACCAATAATGAGAAAACACACAATGAGTAAGTAAAACAACTGCAACTCGAACGTGCAACAAAGACACGCTGACGCCGAGGTTAGTGAGTTAGAAGGCAAGAAATCAGGTTATAGAGTTAGATATCTCTATAAAAGTAGCTAAATATTGGCTCAATATGGTACACTTTATTCATTCCTTCTAACTGTTCTCAACCAACACTCCCAGGCAAGCCCATCGCACCTGGACCTCGGTAGAATGAGCAACTTTTATTTTTCGAGGCAGATATCGGAGTGAAAAGTCAGATTTAGGATCCATCAGCTATGCTTGTCAAGACGTGGCAACCATATCGTCGGCACGGCTCCTATTTAGCACCTCGAGGGTGCCGAGAGCTCTGGCATTCGCTACCGGCCTCACTACAATATTTCGGACAAAACTACACATATGTCGAGATGCAAAGCATCTTGAAGCACGCTCTATTCCAGAATAACCTAGACGCCCTGTGACATGCTGATTTATTGGGCTCTGATCAGCTTGGGGGAAAGGTCTGTAGAGGCCTCGGTGCTCAGCACAATTCCGCTGGGAAATCGCCGATACTCATCGTGACTCACGTGGATCAAATGACCCGCTACGAACAGCGTATGTGGCTGCCACATGGCAGTGGCAGTGCCGAAGCGCCAATCTCACATTGTCACATCATGTGACTCACATGTGGCTATCAAGTGGGTACATCCCGTAATCCCGTGCCGTACTGGTCACATCGCACTGCGATAATCGCACATCGCAAACATTCCTTAAAGCTAAGGATGCTTAACGATCAAGACAAACAACAGAATAAAAACCTGATACAACGTCGACATGTTCATGGAGGAAGTAGAGGAGTTTGCATACAATGACATGTATATTGGCCCAAAAACGTACAGTTTATGACAAAGACAAGAAGTCGGCGATACAAGAGATCCAGATCAATGGCAAAGACGTGAAGAATGTATGCAAATTTGGAAAAAGATTGACGGTGACTTCAATCTGATTGTATCTTACATGAGATACACTCTACAGTGCACATCTTGTCCCAGGATCCCTTGCAGAGGAGACAAGGAACCTCAGCAATACTTTTTCAGGACCATTTTAATGATAAAATCTCACGAATACTTCAATTAGTCTTGAACCTGATGACATGTACAATGAGATCTTCAGCAGAGTGACGGATCCCATCTTGGTGGTTTCGTTTCAAAACCAGTTTCCAGACACTGTCATTATGATCCCGGCGATACTAAACATCATTTAAATAACTTTTAATGCTTGCGCCATTTCACAGGATCGACAATGTGGTTACCATAGGACAATACACGACACCTCGTTGGACTCTTGAGAAGCGACCGTGGAGGTTGACCCCAACACATGCATGGGTTTGAGTAGTGCGTCGTGTGTACTCCATGTCAGTGGGACAGCGTGGGATATTCACGGTGTCAGGTGGATATGGGGCAGGTTCTCCATACTTTATTCCCTGTGTGTGTCGGTTAAACCACACGCAGACATTCTTTTCAACAATACCAACGATTCTGTGACCTGAGAGGGGTAGAAATGACGCATAAGAAATCATTTACGCCTCCCTCTAGCCCTTCTCCCTCTACATCCACTACGACAACCTCGCCTAGGGACAACAGAAGAAGCTGCTAAGGCCGTGAATGGGGGAAGAGAGTAGGTGTCTGTGAGTATCTCTAAACTTCCAGACTAATGGCGACTTGTACGACTTATGCATGTACTTTCGTAATAGGTTAATATGCAAACTTCCTCTGCCGTGAGGTACTTTTGTAACTGTTTGTGTGTAGGGGACACGAAAACAACAGCATAAACTTTGATGGTTGAAAATTTACAAGTAATAGACAAAGTGAACTCCCCTCATCCCAAATCCCCTGAAGTTTGAACTTGTACTGTCTTACAGACATACTGTAATATAACATAATATTCGACAAAGCTGTAATACACATTACTATCTACTGTATGCATTGCTGTACAATATATACTTTTCTGTACACACACTGTGCCGGTACATTTACATATGTACATACATATGTTGATGTACATACGTAAATACATACGTACATACATACGTATACACACACACGCACGCACACGCACACGCGCGCACACACACACACACACACACACACACACACACACACACACACACACACACACACACACACACACACATACATACATATGGATCGACGCACGGATGCACGCACACGCACGCGAAGACGTGGAGCAGTCGCAGACACGCGCCCGTGCCCGCGCACATACACACACACACACACACACACACACACACACACACACACACACACACACACACACACACACACACACACACACACGCACACTGGGGGCGCGCGCGCCCCCCCTCTCCCCCCCCCCCCGGCGCCACGCCACACCTCCCACTTACACCACCTCCCCCCTTGTTTGCTACACCTGGACCCTGTGCATGACCATGGGCAGAACGCCGAAACCATAACATGGCATGATAAGGCATGGCAACAAAAGAGCGGTATATGGTGGGCGGATGTTCCCTAAGCAGTTGTCTGTCATGCAACGGTAACATAAGGCGGCACAACCACACTCGTGTCAATTTGTAAAAGACTTGATTGGTGTCGTTATTGGGCAACGAGTAACAGACTGGAAACGAACGTCTCACATCGTGTCAGTGGAATGAGACTCATTGTCTTTGTGATTTGACGGCCACTACAGGAAACTGATCATCCCCCACCAGAGGTAGCAGGGACAATGAAGGATGCCTCGATCTGTCGTGATTACTCCAAATGTTACATGAAGATACAATTGCACGTGCCTGAGACGCGTTGATCACCTCTTACAGTATATTTTCAGAGCTCGCATTATTCAAATGTGTAGAGCGAGCCTCCCATGGATAACCTCTCGGCTTTGCGAGTGTAGCTTAGTATTAAGCGAATTACAGAGCTAGTCAAACCTACTTTGCCAATGTGTTCTGCCCATTAAGGTATAAAAGCGCACATGCCATCCAGTAGTACTGCCATGAGTAAAGAGCCACAGAGACATAGGCCACAGATGCAGACCACGGAAAGAGGATTTTTAACAAGGAACTACCCGTATAGGACCAATTGGCAAAGAACAAAATGTCAACAAGCCTGCAAAATATGAATTGAGGAACATGCAGCTTAACTTCCTATCCGCGTTTCAAGCTTAAGACGGTCTGAAGGCCAGCCAGAGGAATCTTTCTGAAGGCACCATTTTTCTCTTTTACACGGTTTTGTGCACAGCAAGCTAATGCTGGTAGCCAGATTTGAAAATGGACAGGCCTCCCCACAGGGCAAAACAGTTGCAGGGTAAGTACGGAGGACGTCGGAGCTGACTATCCTGTAAAGAAGTATCCGAAAAATGTTGCGTCCGACAGATGCCATTAAGGACAGCATCTCCGATGAAACCTTCATGTATTATACAAAGACAAGCAGGTCACAGAAAACTGCTGCTGCAGAGCAGTTTTCTGAACCCCCGTCTAATAAACCCCCAAGCGGCAGTCAAATGCGGGGAAACGCGTGCCCGCACACACACGCGCGCGCACACACACACACACACACACACACACACATGCGGACACACACTCACTCTCTCACTCTCTCTCTCTCTCTCTCTCTCTCTCTCTCTCTCTCTCTCTCTCTCTCTCTCTCTCTCTCTCTCTCTCTCTCTCTCTCTCTCTCTCTCTCTCGTGCGCGCACGCGCGCACTCACACTTACGAAGGTTAAAGGAAGCGCAGGTTTTTGTACTGGCAGACAACCTCATGAGGAAGGCCCTCTCCCTGAGTCACCCCACGCCGAATGCGCCACTCAATTTTACTCTGCATAGACGTCACGACATCAATGGTATCATCGATCAAGCTCTGCGGGGGTATGCCAGCTGCATTCGCGACCAAGATGCCCCGCGCCGGTACAGCGGCATTCCTCGCCATGTGGCCTGGCGAGCCGCGCATCTTCACCATCGCCACACCCCAAGACACCATTACTGCCTGCATCCACCAAGCCATGTGCACTTGCCTCAGAATCTGTCTTCAAATCTCTGACTATGTTTTCAAACATTGTTTAAATTGTTTGAACGGCTTCAGCACTGAAACAGGGACAAAGGTGCAAGGACGACGCACTGCTCAAGACATGTCCAAACAGCCTCACATGTATGATCTCGTATAGCTACCTCCACCTCCCTCCATCAATGGCACCTCCTCCATGACTACGCGTGGCAGCATGCGGATCCAACCCTGCTACCCGGCCCTTGCTTTCTTTGTGCTATAAGGAGAAACCTCCCAGCTCTCCTTCCTCCTGCCTTTGTCTCCTCCCGCCGTCCCACAAGCCCGCCCGGTCCCCCCTTCCCTGTCTCTCCTTGTTGTTGCTTCCTTCCAGCAATCCGTGCCCTGCTCCTCATCAGCCTTGCACACTGGCCGCCGCCCGCGTCCTCCCCCTCCAAACAGCAGTCAGGGTTCATTACTCTCCGTAAAACAGCCCCGACCTGCTCCGGGAGCTCAAGCCTGACCAGACGGCACTGCCCTGCTCGTCTTGCCCCAGTGGAACTGAAGCAGTAACTAATGGAGCAGCTCTCTGGATACTACCCCGCCAGTAAGGAGCACGCCCCTGCTCACGCCTGCAGATTCCCACCCGAGATGCCTCCCGTCCAGCGGGCGAACAAGCCACCCAACCCCCCCCCCCCCACACACACACACACAGAGACACACACACACACACACACACACACACACACGCACACGCACACACGCACACACATAGAGAGGGGGTGAAAGACAGATACACAGAGAGAGAAAGAGGGGGGGGGGAGGAGGGAGAGAGAGAGCGCAACACACACACACACACACACACACACACACACACACACAGGCAAAAAGACCGGGAGATGGAGCTTAGGTGTGTTGTGGAGGGAGCATAAGCATGTGGGCTGCATGCACAGCACTCGCAAACGACCCTTTCTGCGGCAAACATAGTGCAAACAGCTGTTCAAGTCTACTGAAAGCAGAGGGGCAAGGAACCTGGGTGGCATCCCGCACTGCCTGATCTGAGATAGCTCCCGCAGCACAGATGGCTCGCTGCAAGGTACTTTGCTCATCCACGAACTGGAAGTGGCCAGCCTGTCGTATCACAACTTCCCAGGCTGGTCCCACACAGACGTCGTAAAACTTCCTGCAACCATGCCAATGCCCCTCAGCCTCCTTCCCTGTGCCCTTTCCAAGGGCCCCCTCAACCTTGCTCTCCTGCTCATGCTGATCCCTCTGGCCAAGTTTCCCAATATTTATTTAGTTGTTTTAATTTAATTTCTGCACTGCAATGCCGTCATTTCCATGGCCTCGTCCTACTTCGGCTCCGCTCTACCCTGCTGGAGTTCTCTCTCGAGCGATGAGGAGGGAGGGAGGGAGGGAGGGAGGGGGGGGGGAGAGAGAGAGAGAGGGAGAGAGAGAGAGAGAGAGAGAGAGAGAGAGAGAGAGAGAGAGAGAGAGAGAGAGAGAGAGAGGGGGGGGGGGGTGGGGGGAGGGGGGAGCGCTCGCGAGCGACATGCTTGTGTGGGCAAGCCTCCAGTGGGAGGGGTTTGCGGACAACTCTTTTGGGATAGCCTAAGGAGAGGCTATCTGTTTTCGCGCCCAAATGGCCAGTCCTGAGTGATCATCTCAAAATGCCAGTTAAATGTCCTACATAAATTGGATACTCTGTGTACTCTTTGATACTTTGTGAGGTGTTATTGAGAGCATGCAAAGTTTTGCGGTTGGCTGCCCGATCTGAAAAGCAGGGAACACTGCGAACTCCAACGAGGTCGAATTTTTGTGTGGCTCTTCCCTTTCGGGTAGGGATGGTCCTGATCATGGCAAATTCCGGACTGTATTGTCACCTCGCTGGAGTTTCCAGGAACACCAAAGGAAGGATGACTGGCATCAACGACTGGGAAAACATGAGGACAAATATGCAAAGTGGCAAAATCCAGACCTGAAATTGGCGGAGACAGGCACACAGTCACTGGCGACGGCGCCCCCCACGATGGCAGTGGGTATGGCTCGAGCTTTTGCCAGCTCTGCGGTCGCGGAGGGATAGCGCGGCCCCTTGGGCGCCCACACTGTGTTGTCCACAGGGTCTATGAGGCACAGGGCCACCACCCTCTCATCCTCTGCAGCTGCCAACACACTCAGCTTGGCTCCCTGCCCCAGCACCCTCTTGCTCATGGAGGTGGGAAGCTCTTCTGGACCAGGGAAGTTTATGTACCTAGCCTTGTGAATGGTCGTGGGAAGGTTATGGACCTGCGCTTGTTTATGCTTGTGGGGAAGTATATGGACCTGCGCTTGTTTATAACAAAGTGCGCTTGTTTGTGATCGTGAGAAGTTTATGGACGTGGGATTGTTTAGGATCGTGCGAAATTTTATGGCTTTTCTTGCACCCAGGACATTCCAGCTCAGTTCCAAAGCGGCAGCTTCGCAAGCTGGCACACAAGATGGGATTCCAAGTCCGCCCGCCTCACCCCCTCAACGGGTGGAGCAGCGGTACCGTGAAAGAGGTAGTCTGGGACATGCTGATGTTGGGACTCAAAAGAAGCTGGAGTTCATGACTTCCGTTTGTCAAGTGGAAAAGCCAAATCTTTTGTAATGATAGAGCGGAGCCGACATGCTACGCTTGTAAGGGCACATGCTATGCGCCCACACTCCTCTGTCACTACCTGTGATTCTGGGGGTCCGTTCGAGAAACTCCTCTCTACAAGGGCATGAGAGGACCATTGTGAGGAAAACCACCCTACAAGGGTCCGAGAGGACTAGACATTAAAACAAAAAAATACCATCTAATCTCATCGACCACCCTCTTCAGCCCTCCTGATAAAGTAAAGTTCCTTCGTTCTCAGTGCCATCTCCTCACATTCATCAAGGAGCCTTGATAGAGTTACGAACTTGACCCCCCCCCCTTCCCCGGGACGACCTTGGACCCCCCCCCCCTTTTTCTTTCATTAAGTAATCAAGCACCAGATCTTCATACAACACTGCAACACACATCATTGACAGGCATCTTGGCTTCCGTGAACATTTCCCCCTCACAACAGCATCCTTATGCTCTGAGGGCAAAACCCATAGTCCTCTCATAAAAGATAAGTCCCAATACACCCCCGCATGACCGAAACCCTCATACGAATTTGACCAGCTCCAGGATACATCAGAAGAGGCTAGTAGGGCCCCAGCAAGAGAGCCCGCAGACTCCTTCACTCAGAAGCGCACGCACACACACACACACACACACACACACACACACAGCGCGAGAGAGAGAGAGAGAGAGAGAGAGAAGAGAGAGAGAGAAGAGAGAGAGAGAGAGAGAGAGAGAGAAGAGAGAGAGAGAGAGAGCATTGCTCACACCCGGGAATGGCCAATGAGGTAGGTGCAAGATGCGTCAGCAAAACGCCGAAGCACCGGGTTGTCCGCCACATAGTTAATGATCTCCTGTATGAAGTCCACGCTCAGCACATCATCCAGGCTGTCCACCGCAGTCTCCACTGCGACCCCAGCCAAACCGCCTCATGGACCCCAGCCAGCTGCTCATTGACCTCACCCAAACCCTTGTTTACCCCAGCCATATCCTCTGACCCCAGCCAAAGCCTCACTAACCCCAGCCAACTGCTCATTGACGTCAGCCAAACCCTCAATGACCCCAGCCAAACCCCCCCTTCACCCCAGCCAACTGCTCATTGACCTCAGCTAAACCTTCATTGACCCCAGCCATAGGGAGGGGCTTGTCCCAAGGTCCCCAGTTGCAGAGGAACAAGGGAGGTCCCTGTAGGCGCAAAAGAATTGGTCTTTTGCGCATGTGATGGTAGCAATCCAATGGTCATGGTGAACCGGAGCGCTGATGACCGGTGCAGGCAAAAGCCTTTCCAACAGCGGGGCCTCCTCAATGAGAAGAAGAAGGCAACCAGAGAGGAGGAGGAGGAGGAGGAGGAAGAGGCGGAGGAGTATGAGGGTGAGGACTAAGTAGAGGGGTGGAGAATGAGGAAATGGATGAGGCGGAGGAGGAGGAGTAGGAGGACAAGGACGGGTAGTAAAAGGAGTAAGAGAATGAGGAAATGGGGGAGAAGGATGAGGAGGAGAGGAAGAAGAAAACAATGGTGAGGAGGAGGAAGAGGAGGAGGAGGAGGAGGAGGAGGAGGAGGAAGAGGAGGCGGAGGAGGAGGAGGAGGAGGAGACAAAGCACATGCACATGAGACTCTGAAGAACAGGGCGTACCCTTGTCGTAGAGAATGACAACAAAACCCCAGCTGGCCAAGCGTTGTGCATACGATATGTAGGATGTGCGGGGCACCAAAAAGCCTGCACTGACTATGGCCAAAGGAAAGCGGTGGCTCTCACCTGCACATTCACCCAGCCTCCTGCTCAACTCCTGTTCACATACAATTTCCCCTGACAAAACAGCTACTGCCTCTGCTGAAATTATCCCCTCTCTCTCACCCTCCCTACCCTCTCTCCCCCCCCCCCGCCCCGCTCCCGCACGCGCGCTCTCTCTCTCTCCCCCCCCTCCTCTCTCTTCTCTCTCTCTCTCCTCTCTCTCCTCTCTCTCTCTCCTCTCCTCTCTCTCTCCTCCCCTCTCTCTCTCTCTCTCTCTCTCTCTCTCTCTCTCTCTCTCTCTCTCTCTCTCTCTCTCTCCTCTCTCTCTCTCTCTCTCTCTCTCTCTCTCTCTCTCTCTCTCTCTTCTCTCTCTCTCTCTCTCTCTCTCTCTCCTCTCTCTCTCCTCTCCTCCCCCCCCCCGCTCTCTCTCTCCCCCCCGCTCTCTCTTCCCCCCTCTCTCCCCCTCTCGCCCCCTCTCCGTCCCCCTCTCAATCTCTTCCCCGCACGCTCGCTCGCGCGCGCTCTCTTCTCTCTCTCTCTCTCTCTCTCTCTCTCTCTCTCTCTTCTCTCTCTCTCTCTTTCTCTCTCCTCTCTTCCTCTTCTCTCTCTCTCCTCTCTCTCCTCTCTCTCCTCTCTCCTCCCTCCCTCCCTCCCTCCCCTCCCTCCCTCCCTCCCTCCCTCCCTCCCTCCCTCCCTCCCTCCCTCCCCCCCCCCCTCTCCACCCCATCCTCCCTCCCCCCTGCCCCCCTTCTCTCTCGCGCGCGTGCGTGCGTGCGTGCGTGCGTGCGTGCGTGCGTGCGTGCGTGCGTGCGTGCGTGCGTGCGTGCGTGCGTGCGTGCGTGCGTGCGTGCGTGCGTGCGTGCGTGCGTGCGTGCGTGCGTGCGTGCGTGCGTGCGTGCGTGCGTGTGTGTGTGTGTGTGTGTGTGTGTGTGTGTGTGTGTGTGTGCTCCATAAATGCAGATGACTAGCAGAACACACTCCACTTGCTTGGGTGTTCCCACAGGAGTCTCATAGAGCAACCTGAGGTCTGCGTTGAATGCACAGTAGGTTCCCTAACCCCAACTAAGGGTTCGATGCTAGATCCCAGTTGAGGCCCTTGTGCATTAGCTGCGACCACCTAACAGCGGGACTGTTGGAACCACAGGTATGGCAAGGAGGACGGGGCTGATAACCTGCAACTGGGCATCCCTTAGGGTAAAATACATCCAGTTGCAGCAAACACTGGTTTCCAACGCAACGCGGATTAAGTTGCTCGCACACATGCTCCAACTTTGCAAATCGCCGTGGTTCGTATGGACCAGGTGCTGTAAAGTCATCGGTCCACTCCGGCAGCAGACAAGCTCTTTTCTTCTCATCAGTTTGAGTTGAAACCTGCTGAGACAGTGCAATTGGCTAATTTATTTGGGTGTGGCCCTGTTAGGAGTTTTGTGTGACTTCAGGGTGTAAACTCAGAACCAGACTTCCGCCAGGGACAACGGCTTCTTTAACGACAAATCTCTCAAGTCTTTAGACCCACCTCAGCTGACTTTGAAGGTGTTGATATGATGAAGGGGAGACTGCCCAGAATTAGGTGCCGTCGATCCAACTTAGGGGACACATGACGCGGGGGCTTCGCCACTCGTGACGGTCCCAAATGTTTGTTTAAGCTACGGGATGCCCTCGAGTTGTTCAAATCACACAGGATAGGTGGCTCGCTGCAAGTTTTAGCCCTTTCAAACGACATAAGAACCTTTACGGGTCACGACCCAAGACATATCTACAGCGATAAAATCTGCATTACAGCATTATAAATCTCTGTTTCTTTAACAAATACGCCAATCGATACACAACAGTATTAAAGTCAGCACCTTCAGAACATGCTAACCCGTCATTTCAGTAGCTCGCTTCTGTGCACTTGGCATGTGCCACAGTCTTGCAGGAGCAACAAGGGGTGATAGAAAATGCGTGTGTTCTAAACATTAGAGGCCTTCCGTCTTGGTAAGACGCCAGGCAATCATCCTTGACTGGATGATCCAGTCTCAGATCACGGGCCCTGTACGAGACGTACGTCAACGGCGGCATGTTCTCTCGGCTTCGGCCCCCTTTCGCCTTCCTCAGTGTAGATCCATGATGAGTTCCGACCTTGGACCAGCATTACTATTCTTTGGGTTAGTCAGACACCCGCTGTAAACAACAACAGAGTTTCCCCCTTCTTTGGTAAGTACGCGGCATTTATTTGTTTGGGTGGTTTGAGATGTGATACGTTGATTCGCCACTTACTTGGTTTTGCGGGGGACCGGCATTGTGTACGCGTGTGACTTTCATTCTTCACTTTACAGTCACGTATTGTGTGATTGGGTAATTGTGGTGTCAGGAGCACATTCGTCCTTCCCCTTGAAGTTGGGTGAAATGAGCACGGCCATGCACATGCTGCGTAAGCGCAAGGAGCCTGGAGCCGATGCATGGGATACAGGTTTCCGGACTCTGCTAGAACAGGGAGTTATCACGGGATACGGCCTCATCGTGGCTGGAGCCTGTCAGGTGGCCGAAGGGGAGGTCACCCACCTCTTTGCTAATCCGGACACCCACACCTGTCAACTGAGTGAGATTTTTCGTGGACCGGAGTACCCAACAAGCATTGATGTGTGTGGTGACAAGCTGATGGTCGTTAAGAAGGGTCCAGCCGACGCATTCGCGCTGGGGCGAAAGCGGGCGTTGGGCGTCTGCCTCAACAACTCGCCCTTTGGGATCATTGTCTCCACCTTCCGAAGCTCAGGCCATCCACACCTTGTCATTCCACAGGTGGAAATGTGCTGCAGGGCGGTAAGAGTCTGAACGAGTGTCCACTAAAACGGCAAGAGCACGGCCGTGCCTGCACTAAAATGCGTAGCACGATTGTGATGGAAGTTGGTGGTTTTGTTCATGTTCTATTTTATGTTCTCGGTCAACCAGTACCTGGTCCCGGAAGTATGTGAAATAATTGTCTGCAAGCATCTGCCAAGCACTTTGAAAGTGTACCAACATAACCTACTCGGGGTTTATATCATATGGTCCTGGTATTATCATAATTGAACCTGTAATTCTTCATATATTTCCCTTTCCATAAGTGTAGAATGTAGGTGGAGGGTGGATTACACTTATGGGGGTGTGGGAGTTGATTCATGCGAGTACGGGAGACTCTTGGGATTTGGGATTTCTGTAGACTTCGGACTTGGGGCTTACAGGTTTCGGGATCGTTGATGGGGCTTACAGGTTTTGGGATATAACCAGGCTTGTGTCCTTGGTTTATGGGACTTGGGATTCATGGGACTTGGGTCTTATGGGATTTGGACGTATGTTGATTTGTACTACCTCTGCCATGTCTTGGTTATCGAAGGCAGTAGATGTTCTGTTGGCAAGGATGTTCCCTGTGCAATTTCTGATGCCCAGCACTGATCTGCAGAGCTATCAAGATTGCAGTTTGTAGCTCCATATTTTGTCTGTCACAGAGTACCAGAGAGCGTGTGCATAAGTACTGGGCAACTTTCAGCTGCTTTGTTGCCAAAAGCGTTGGGTTGGATTCCTGCAGCCCTCTTGGCACAATTTTGACGTAACTAATCCTCTTTGTACTCGACTGTATTTTCAGCGTCTGCAACTGAGGCAAAAGTCGATTATGGAAAGCCATAACTTATAAGGGGCAGGTTTTTCGTGTCCACAGAATGCACACTTCATGTTTTGTTGCTGCTCCTGTTGCCCCACGTTTCTTGTAGTTTCAAGTGGGAGCCATGGAGCAAGTAAAAGCTACGTAATCTTCATGGTGATGGGCAAGTTAAGGGTGAGTGGAGCCTACAAGGCGGTCCCTGCAAATCACATAGGACTTACTTACAGGTTCATCAAGAGAAGGCATAATTTAAACAGTTCCTTGTTGAATCAGTTGAGTATGCAGATGCCAGTAGGATACTGGAGTGCCTTAGGCAGCGGAACGATTTTGCACGGTGTGGGTTGCCCAGTGGGTATCAACATTGTTTTATGAGTTGGAATTCATCATTTGCATCCATCGTATGGGGAGATGTGGATTTGCTACATTACTTGGTTTCGTGAGACATCGTGCCACTGGTACAAGGATATTGGTATAATCTTTGAGAACTTTGCCTGATATTAATGGTGTATGTCAGAATGGTCTCATGGCAAGTGCCAAC
>MVGU01000703.1:30000-32500 GCA_002005505.1 Botryococcus braunii | reverse complement strand
AAGGGCAAGGAGAGGACGGTAAAGCACCACCTTGGGGAAAGGGTAGGAAATTAAAGGATGGAAGGAGAGGAAGGGTTGGAGAGACCTTGGAGAGAGTGTGAGGACATGAAGAGAATTTAAGAACGATGAGATGAGAGATGAAAGGAAGTGAGGAAATGGAAGCAGTGACGGCAGGTAGGGAGGACCACAAGGGGGTAATATAGAGATGGGGGCAGATGAGAGAAATGGGTCAAATGGGACAGGAGAGAGATGGCAGGAGGCAAGAGGGAGGGTGGGAAGGGAGGGAGGGAAGAGTTGGAAGGAAAGAAAAACGATGTCACTCGGCTAACAATGTAAAGGGAACCAGATTACGTCTCAGTATTCAGATGAGTCACATGTCTGCTGCCCTTCTCTTAGATAGGCCTTCAGGCCCTGGGACAGCCAATGCATGAGCAGGTGCTGGGTTTTTTCTGGGATGCCAAAAGCTGCAGGCAGTGGGGGTGTTTCAAACAAGTAGACCCATATCTTTCGCCTCCCCTTTCGGTCTACTTTCTCGGTTTTTAAGACACATCTAGTTTTTTGCACAAATACAGTGGCATAACAAAAGGGCAGCAACATTCCCAACCCCTATTGGTTGGGCTGTGTGCACCTCGTTCCCAGCAACATTTCTCCTCCCTGAATGACAGTATGTACCCCAAAATCTGGGAAATAAAAATGCAATTGCTGAATCAGGCAAACTGTCAGACTACAGCCCTGGGCTTCAGAAGCTGCATTCGTTAGAGGCATCGTGGTCACAGATAAAGATCCACTTAGACAGATGAAGATACTGCAGAATTTCACCTGCAGATCCCGAGTTGTATTTGTTCCATTCTGCCAACACGGATGCAGGGGCTTCGTTGTCCGGAGTCCTCTGGCCAAAGACATTGCTAAAGAACGCTTGGGCTTGAGTAATTGGGTCCACGGCGGAAACCCTCGACATTGCGGGTTACAACAAAACTTTAATCTGCATTATCTACCCAAACGATAAGCTATCTGTTGTTACTTGCAATGCCAAGGTGGCCCTCTGCCTCGGGGTTGGTGTGGACCAGACGCCCTCGCCCGCCTTTAACTCAGTTACACCAACCGCTCACGAACATTGTTAACTCGCTGCTGATAAACCATAAATCCAGAATATTGTAGGACCTGAGAATACTTGTTGGTGACGACCCCGTGCGATCACACGTTCAGTTAGCGGTTCAACTGGTACCCGCAGCATTCAGAAGTGAAGATGAGACTCCACGGGGTGACCCCGTTGATTAGTTCACTAGGTATACCATATATGCCACATACACCTGATCTTAGACGAGTGCAGACTTGTGGTACCTGATCTGGTCTATTATCCATCTCGCAGAGGACTTTGGCGGTAGTTTATTGTCGAGTATTTTGAGTTGCGTTCATGATCTCCACCTTGTCCGGAGGTTCTCACCTCGTTATCTGCAATGGGTTGACAGCTGTAATCTCGATCTTAGAAGCCTGTCCTCCTTTATTGCATGGACAGAGATGGCAAAATAAATTAAGAGATGGTGACAGTGAAGAGGGACCACCGCACTTGGATCTACAGTGCGCGCCTCGAGATTTGCCCGGAGACTTTCAGAGAAGGGACCAACGAGCCGAATTTCAGATCTTTCGGGTTAATGTAAACAGTGAAACTTAAGTCCCCGCAACAATCGCATTGTGTTTCTGCCCGAGAAGGCCGAATGGTTCTCCAGAGCTGGAGTCTATCTGGTACATATTCTCCACAGTCTCTGTTGTGCAGATTGAAACTTGTGCTGGTACGAAGGCCTCTCCTTCGCTTGCTGAATCCAATACAGCCTGCCTTCTATCCTCGGCTGGAATACTCGGGGAAATACTCGGGGAAGTTTGAAAGTCGAAGCCAGTTAATTTCTGAAGCAGAGGTCTAGTGGGCCCCAGGTTTGACCATGAACAAGCTGGTACAGACCCATTCTCGGACCTGCTCAAGATCAGGTTATTGCCATGCAAAAGCTACTGACAGAACATGCAGCATGCAGACACTGCAGCGCATATGTGTCTGTACGCTGCAGGCAAGGCGCCAACCACAAGCAGATATGCACTTAAGGACCATTCGCAATCTTCATAACCTGCAAGCTATGTCCTGCATGGCGTTCCCAACCACTGCAGATCTAGGCATGCCGTGCGCAGGCTTCAAGCCATGCTGATGTTAATTAATTAATGAGCTGCACTCCTTGATCATGATAAGCACATTTACCACCCCTGGCCGATACAATTTGGATGACGCTGTGGTAGCAATTAATTGCTCACAGGCTCGACATCTCAAACGTACTACCACAAGATCGTTAGACACAATTTTGCGCACATGATCGACATCTCTGATGTACTACCCACCAGCTTACCTGCATGTCGACAAGTTCGTGAGCTGAGCTCAGGCATACATGCGCCTGCTTGTGCTTTTGTCCTTGATATGTGCTGCTACTCTTGGTACCAGATTCAACATTATGCAAAG
>MVGU01000703.1:22500-25000 GCA_002005505.1 Botryococcus braunii | reverse complement strand
TCCGACCCCTGTCCTCTCAGAAGTGCCTTCAAGAAGTGCTTGCAACCACACCATCCTGCGAGGACAAGGAGAAACACCCCCTCCTTGCTCACGCAACCCCCCCCCCTCTCTCTCTCTCACTCACTGTCACTCTCTCTCTCTCTCTCTCTCTCTCTCTCTCTCTCTCTCTCTCTCTCTCTCTCTCTCTCTCTCTCTCTCTCCCAACCTCTCTCTCTCTCTCTCTCTCTCTCTCTCTCTCTCTCTCTCCCTCTCTCCCCCCCCCCTCTCTCTCTCTCTCTCACACACACACACACACACACACACACACACACACACACACACACACACACACACACACATACGCGCGCGAATGCTCGCCCCCCTCCTCGTCCAGCTCCCTCACTCCATCCCCCTCTCTGTGCTCGTCTGTGGCGCACAGACCTGCATGTGCGCATATGTGTTGTTGCTGTTGGTTGTGTGTGTGTGTGTGTGTGTGTGTGTGTGTGTGTGTGTGTGTGAGAGAGAGAGAGAGAGAGAGAGAGAGAGAGAGAGAGAGAGAGAGAGAGAGAGAGAGAGAGAGAGAGAGAGAGAGAGAGAGAGAGAGTGCGTGTGTGGGCAGGTAGGGGCCTGTGCGGGTTAAGCATGCCCACACAGTTCACACTTGGACACTTTGACGACCTCCCCCCCCCCCCCCCGGCACACACACACACACACACACACACACACACACACACACACACACACACACACACAAACACACACACACACACACACGCACCCACCCCCCCCCCCACACATACACACAGAGAGACCGAGAGTTTGGGAGAGAAAGATACACACACACACACACACACACACACACACACACACACACACATACACACACACACACACAGAAAGCGCGCGCGCGAGAGAGAGAGAGAGAGAGAGAGAGAGAGAGAGAGAGAGAGAGAGAGAGAGAGAGAGAGAGAGAGAGAGAGAGAGAGAGAGAGAGAGAGAGAGAACGAGAAGCCTCCACAATCTCAAAAAGCAAAGATTTTTATTGGCATCGACCCTTTTTTTGGGTGGGGGGGAGGGGCGTTCCTCCTTTTCTTCTTTCTAAACAGGCTCACTTTAGTTTTTTTTTGGGGGGGGGGGGGGGGTGGGATATACTTGTTGGCTTGGGGGTGGGCGTGGAAGAGGGTGCCAACATGCTGGCCTCGCAGGACAAGGGCGGCAATGCTTTCGGGAGCGGTGGCGCTGCAAATCACCATCTTGCAGCCAGCCGCCGTTGCGATGCGGGCTGCCGTGAGCTTGGTCCCCATGCCTCCGGTCCCCCACTGGGTACCCGCAGTGCTGGTGTCCACCTGCAAGCCCCGCATCCACCTCGGCACATCCACAGCTGCTCTTTTAGGCCCTTCCAGCCAACTCCTTGTGGTGCTCCCCAAGAAGCAAGGAGAACTGGCTGGAACTGAAAGCAGGCTACCAGTTGGACGAGAAACTCCATCAGCACTCGGAGCAGCAATTGTACCCACAGTTGGACCAGCTGTTGTAGCAGCAGATGGAGCGACAGTTCCAGCAGCAGCTGGACCAGCAGTTGTGCCGGCAGGTGGATCAGCAGTTGTACCGGCAGCTGGACCAGCAGTTGTACCGGCAGGTGGATCAGCAGCTGTACCGGCAGGTGGATCAGCAGCTGTACCGGCAGGTGGATCAGCAGCTGTACCGGCCAGTGCGGGGTCATGCACACTTTACACTTTTTCAAGTTCTAGCAGCAATTGCACCAAAAGCTGGGGCAGGAGTTGAAGCAGCAGGTCCAGACTGAGTCCAGAAGTTAGAGGCAGTGAGACTGTATGACAAGAAGGCCCCTGAAGAGCCCCTGACTAGCCTGACTAACGCAACTTCCCCCACGCTTCCCCAGCATCCGCACTGACATCCCACCTCTCTGCCAAACCCAATGCTGAGTCAGGGAAGAGAATCCCACGTACACATATACAAAACTCCCCTCATAAAGTCTTGATACACATACGAGAACGATGGATAGCAAGTGGCTACCAGCGCCCCACGTCTGTGATATATATGAGCAAAAGAGCCACAATCTCATGCATTCGTATCGTAGTGACAACGTACACTCGTTCAAATCTGTGGACCTCTGCTAGAGGTTGCAGCGGACATGACTGAGGTTCTCTTGGCCGGCCAGTGAGAGAGGTGTACATCAATAACCCACTGGAAGGGCTGAGGTGTTGTTCCCTGAGGAAAGACACGAGGTAGTGAACCATCCACTGCACCCCCCACCCACCCGCCAAAGCCCCAGCCACCCACCCTCTGCACCATTTTGCACTGTGACTGGTGCCCTAGGTGTGCACTGCATACAAACCTGGTACATCCAGTTTCCGACAAAATGCCAATGCACATTTGAAATAATCCACAGCGCCTGATTATGTAGGCTTCGTGGGAACGTGATTTTCCAAATCAACAGGGTTAGAAGCTTGGACTCTCAGCAACCCACAGCAAGCTTCCTTGACCACCATTAAGAATGGCTTCC
>MVGU01000703.1:0-20000 GCA_002005505.1 Botryococcus braunii | reverse complement strand
CAGCAGGTAGTGACTTGCGCAGTGGACAGAAGCCTTCCACTCTTGTGATGGTGATGCCTTGTGGTGCAAACATCAGAGTGCCACAATAATAGTGGGATTTGATGCCTTGACGGGATCCTCGTCCGCAAGGAGACCGACCTAACTTCCCGTTATGGTCGGAGTTGGGAAGTGTTCTTACCACGGTCATCTGGCCCCCGGCTGCTTTAATTCTTGTTGGTTCTGTCATTTTTCAATGAAGATGAAACTACGAATGGCTCAGTGACAGAAATTCATTTGTGTTTGGGGAATCCTAACGCAGTTGACATCAGGCGGCTTACGGCGCCCCCTCTTGCCCGGGTGCGATAACTCACAAAGATAGCAATCTACTGTGCCAGGGATATCTTTAACCGGCCGAAATGCTTTCTGCAGATCGACAGTACTCTTGGTGGATGGCTCGCAGGCTACCAGTGCGGCATTCCATCGTTTTGAATATACATGGACATGTACATGCGGTACAGTAGATGGCGGCGGGTTTGAGGAGCCTCGGCCAAACATCCTCGACCAGTTTAAGTTACACTGTGTAGCCGGCTTGACGAACTGAGACTGATATGATACTGATATATAACACTTTTCCTTTAAACCGATTCACGTCTTAAGTCTAAACCAATACGCTTCGCTTTTAAGTCTCAACCAATATACTAAAGTCATTGAGTGCTCTGTGCTTCGTTGCAGTCCCATGACCACTGGAGGAGTTGCTCACCTCAATAGCCTCTAGTGGCGGGACAGATGTAACACTCGGCGTTCTGTAGTCGTTGATGAACAAAGCCCAGGCCTAGGCGGAGCAAGAGCTCCTAACCCCAAACATTCATGCTATCAGCCTATCACACTCCCTGACCAGCGAGCTGGAGACCCACTGCAGCAACAGTGTTGAAGTCGACCCCCAGAAATCAGCAAAGAGTGGGGGGGGGGGGGGAGGCGGTGGGAGGAAGCGCGGGAGAGACAGGAGGGGGGAACCAGAGAAAATGACATATGCATATTGTTATATTTTAGAAGAGAGACATGTGCCTTTCCCTCAGGAGAGTAATAGTGGCCAGACCGGCTCTGATCAGGTGGCGGGAGCAATCCTAGAATGAGTAATAGGTGGCAGAACCTAGAAGTTCTGCCGGGACCAATCTAGATCAATTTCATGTGATTAGAGAGAATGAGGTAATCGGACGCGATTTGCTATGAAGGATATATGTCGCTGGCACGAAAGGGCGAGTCACTTGATTGGGACTATAAAAGCACTTCGGGTGTTTGTCTCTTAACTGTTGCCAGTCAAGTCGTCTCACACAGTCGCCACTGCTTGTTTCTCGACACACAACAAGAGTGCCGCCAGACTAAACACCCTCGTGCCGGGTCATACAGGTAAACTGATGTTGCAACACTGAATCCACAAGAACAATGGATTAGGAAGAGGTCTAGATAATGTGCATTAAGAGAGTGCTAATGTTTTAGCTCATCGGACACTGGTAATACAGACTATCGGTAGTTACGTAGATGGAGTAGTTTGAATTACTGAGTGATGAGAGAGAACAGTAAGCATTGTAAAGACTTGATTGGGACTATAAAAGCACTTCGGTTGTTTGTCTCTTAACTGTTGCCAGTCAAGTCGTCTCACACAGTCGCCACTGCTTGTTCTCGACACACAACAAGAGTGCCGCCAGACCGTGCCGGGTCATACAGGATACGCCAAGCTCATAAGTTTACAGGTTATGGAACCACGAACTCGTAAGCTGGGCAAGTAAGATGTATGACTCGATTGTCATAATCAGCTATGGCGCGAACGAGGAAGACCGGAAGAATGTCAACTGGCTATACAGGACCTGTGCGACGGCCCCCACCTCCACCACCTACGTATAACGAAAGAAGAAAGGCTGGTGGCGAAACAGGACCAAGGACGGCTGAAGAACGAGCATTCATCGTAAAGGATTTTGTCAGCCGCGCATACGGACAGGGCAGTCTTACTCCTCCCCAGTGGTTCAAGCTGCGTTTCCCCATCTACCTAGCCTACAAAGTCACCGAGTGGGAGTGCTCATTCATTAACGGAGATCCAGGCTTTGTCACACGATCACTGTTTGAACGATATTTACAGCAGATTGGGGGCCCCGACAAGGAGGAATTCTGGGCGGAGAGAGCAGCCTACTCAGCTGTGGAGACTGCACTAGCATCATTGGACGAGGATTTTCTTGACTCGCTTGTGGGCAGTCAGAAGGGATACAGCCTAGAAGAGTGGCTTACGGAGTCAGACAGCGAGGACGAGGACAGAACACTCCAAGATATCAGAACGCAGTGACAGCTGATCAGCAACCGAACAGCATGAAGAAGAAGGGCGCCAGCATCAGTGAAGAACAGAAGTCAGTTGATGAAGAATCTACATCGACTCCAACCCGGGAACCATGCACTCCCAGCACCTCAAAGGGAGAAGGAGACACCCTCCCCAAGGTTATTGCAACACAAGTCAAGGTTCACATTAAACTGCAGCGAAAAGGTCAGAACTTCGTGGTGTGGGACAATGCATTTACTGCTGCAAATGATACAAAAGGCTCACTGCATGCTATCCAGCAAGCCATGCCTGGTACTACTCATAGTGCTGCTGCCTTGCTATTGTTGTATGAATCAGTTCCAGAAGACTGGCTGGGAGAGTTGTCCAGTAAACCGTCAGCTTATGATGCATATGTGTGGCTCTGCAAGAAGTTTGTGGGTGGCTATAATACCCAGGCCAATGCTGACTGGTTGAAAGAAATGTCAGGCGGCATGAAGCAAGGTGAAACAATTTCCCAGTACGTAAATCGGATAATCAACCTGAAAGGCTGCCTGAAGCGAAATGGACATGACTTACTGGATGGACATGTGGCCACACAGATAGTGCACGGACTGCCAGCAGCTGCCAACTCGCCAGGGCTATTACCTACAGCCGTTGCTCATCCACTGGATCAACTGGCAGACCTCATCTCCACCACAGCAGCTGAGGCAATGGGCAACAATGATGATGGAGACCAGTCTGCAGTGGTCATGATGGCACAGCCAACCCCAGTTACTGCTGTCCCTGCCCAAGCTGCATGTGTGGTGACTCAGACCAGACAGCCAGCGGACACAGAGTCCAAGGTGGAGGTACGTGGGACCTGCAATTACTGCCACAAAAAGGGGCATTTCTGGCGAGACTACCGCAAGAGACAGAGGGACGCGGAGACACAGAGGAATGTGGTGGCAGCGGTACAACAACTGGCTGGTATGTGGCCTCAAGGGCAGCTCCCCGGAGGACTCCAGCCCCCTCCAGCAGTTCAGCATGCATTCCCTGCAGCTGGAGTTTTCCCACTGCTGCATCCACCTCCTGGGCCACCCTCTCCTCCTGTTGTGTTGGAGTTGATGTCCGTATTTGTAGAATAAGCACCTGTTCGCAACCGTAAGTATCTGTCACATACTCAAGCATTCGCATCAGTTATGACGTCGTCCTCGTAACTGACCACCGCTGCCCACACGTGTATACACTTACACTTATGCAGCTCGCACTGTCTCAAAAGACAGAAAACAACAACCTCCGATATTCTCTCACGCAGCCCACATGCACAAGTATAGCATGATATCAGTGAGAGCAATACTCCGGCAGGTCTCAGACAGGTCCTTTAGTGTTCACACTCAAAGGACTCCACGCAACTCAAAGATGAAGTTCCAACTGTCTATTTACATGGTGTTGTTTATTACCTGTTCGCAACCGTAAGTATCTGTCACATACTCAAGCATTCGCATCAGTTATGACGTCGTCCTCGTAACTGACCACCTGTACGAGTCACGTACATTGCTCTCTATCAGTATCATACTTACACCAGTAACTAAACAACACAATGTCTTCCATCAATGTACAATTTTTATCAGGAGGTGTTCTTACCGCTGCCCACACGTGTATACACTTACACTTATGCAGCTCGCACTGTCTCAAAAGACAGAAAACAACAACCTCCTGCACAGTACTGAATGTTATTCAGTCTTCACAACTAAATGACACTCAATAACACTTATGTTTTATCATGTACCAAGCACTGCCGATGCTCTAACCGAGTCTTACCGATATTCTCTCACGCAGCCCACATGCACAAGTATAGCATGATATCAGTGAGAGCAATACTCCGGCAGGTCTCAGACAGGTCCTTTAGTGTTCACACTCAAAGGACTCCAGGCAACTCAAAGATGAAGTTCCAACTGTCTGAGGACCACGCTGCCGACCTGCCCCTCCTAGCCTGATCGTGCGTTATGCACAATCGCAGATCACCGCTGACAAGTGTACTTTATCACCACATCCTAAGTGTGTGAAGTACACTTGTCACACCCACGAAGTACAGACTTATGCTGTAACTTATACACCTGTCCTACACGTGTACACTCACAATATGATCTCCATCATGGTTCTTTGAACTTCACTGACTGAGATCTGTACTTGCGTGATAGGCTATGAACTCATGTCACCCACGGAGAACTTTCTCTCCAGGTCTCCTAGTATATAACGGCAATTTTTGTGTCCTGATGCAGGCGTTTTTCTTTTCACATCATATGTCCCTCTATTCACTTTATATGACGTGTCCAAAACCAATGGTGTGAACGAGAGAGAGCTCCCATACTTACGTATACGTATCTCCGCACAAGCAGATCCGTACCTTATGTTATCTCTCTCCCAAGACACAACAATACTTCCCCTTTTGGACACTCACTTATAAAGTTCAATGTCTGTTCATTACTAATTGAGTTTTGTTTTGTTCAGTCAGAAGTCCATTACTCTCCTTCTCTCTCATTCTCACCCGTTACACCATTCCCAACCTAAGGCTGTCCCTGTGCTTCAAGAAGGACGGGCTGTTCAATGGTTTTGTGAACAGATCCGCCACATTCTCATCGGTGGCCACATACTCAGGCAGAATTTGACCCCATGCAACCTTCTCTCGAGCCTGATGATAACACACACTTATGTGCTTTGTGTATTTTGACAGCACATGATTCTGCAGGTTAGCGATGCAGCCCATGTTATCCATCATGAGCTTCACCCCTCTCACTACTCTTCCCAACTCCCCCAGCAAGCTACCAAGCCACACTCCCTCTTTGATTGCATGGCTTGCAGCTATATACTCCGCCTCCACCGTAGATGTGGCGACGGAATGCTGTTTCTTGCTTCCCCAAGAGACTGCACCTCCATTCAACATGAACACAAATCCCGTTGTGGATTTCCGTGTATCCATGTCTCCTGCAAAATCGGAATCAACATACCCTTCAAGGGTCTGCTGCCCAGTGCCCCCATATACCAGCCCCATCTCCTAAGTACCAAGAAGATAACTTACAACTCTCAGTCCTGCCTTGTAATGAGCAGTTGTGGGAGCTGCACGGTAGCGCGCCAGCAAGCTGACAGCTTGCGAGATATCTGGACGCGTGATATTTGCCAAATACTGCAGCGAGCCGATAAGCTCTAGATACCTATGACCATCAGGCAGTTTAGAACCTGACCCCACCACCTCCTCAGCCACCTCACCCTGTGGCTGCTCCGTTGCCACAAAGCTCTTACACATGGGTGTATTGTACACCCGTCCCCCTTCCTCAATCCCAAAGGACTGTGCCAAGTCCCGAATTTTCTGAGTGTTAGTGATCACTAACACTCCCTTCTCTCTATCTCTCTTCACTTCGCTTCCCAGAAAATTCTTGACTTCCCCCAAGTCATGAATTTTGAACCTACTCTTAAGCTCACACTTGATCTCCTGCACACGAGTATCATCCTTACTGATTATCAGTAAGTCATCCACATACGTGACAATAAACACACGTGCTTCCCCTATTCCCGCATTGATGAATAATCCGGGATCTTTCAAGCATGGCTTAAAACCCATTTCTCCCAAGTCCCTTGTCAACCTCTTTTGCCAGGCCCTGGGTGCCTGTTTCAGGCCGTACAAAGCTTTCTTCAGGCGGTACACTTCCTTCTTGTTTCCATTAGAAAACCCTGGAGGCTGTGACACGTACACTTCCTCCTCGAGCTCTCCATTCAAGAAGGCAGTTTTGATGTCCACTTGATGAATGGACATATTTTCAGTCGCTGCAATGTTCAACAGCACCCGTCTACAAGCATGCGTGCTCACAGGAGCGAAAGTTTGGTCACAGTCAATACCCTCAACCTGACGGCATCCCTGCGCGACCAGTCTTGCCTTGAATCGGACCACATCCCCAATTTCATCAGTTTTAAGTGCAAACACCCAGATGAGAGGAATGACTTTTGCACCTTCAGGCCCATTTACAACCTCAAATGTGTCACACTCTTCAATCGCGTCCAGTTCCTCTTGCATAGCCTGTTTCCAATACTCCTTTTGAGGGCTAGACATAGCTTCCCCAATGTGCTTGGGGATGACCAAATCTGCAGCGCTCATTTTCTCTTCCCCGCCCCTTTCAATCACAGCAGCATGTACCCGTACACTTGTTGCATTTGCACCAGGCACAAACCTGTCAGGTGGAGCCACGCTTGCTCTCAGATCATATCTTCCCGCACCCCTTCTTTCTTCTTCCCCGGCAGAATCAATTTCTGCATCGTGTCTGGGGTCATCGTCTTGACCATCCGCCCTATCAACTCTGTCATCCTCCTCACTCTGGTTCACTTCTTCCCTTTCTTCATCCTCCTCACTCATTTGCTGGTCAGCTTCAGCCGGTGGCAGTTGTTGAAGAAGTCCTCGGGCTCGCAGTAACGCATCCCTGAGATTGCCGACATGTAACGCCGCCTCTACCGCCAGCTGCCTTGGAACATCAACAACTCTCTCTTGTACTTCTTCCACCAACTCCACATCATCATCATCAGACACAAACAGACCCTGTACATCCTTCTCTCTGTGCTCTCCCTCTGGAGAGGCCACTGAATACCCTAGTTCGTCTTCTACGAACCGCACATCTTTGCTCACAACAATTTTTCCTTTCACCAGCACCCGGTACGCCTTTGACCCTTGTGCGTACCCCACGAACATGCCAGCAACAGAGCGGGGACCCAACGCTGTCAGCTGCCGTTCTGGCAGCCTAACATATGCAAGACAACCCCAGATCTCGAAGTACTTGCACGTAGGTTTCCCTCCCTAAAACAGCTCATTGGGACATGCATTCTTGCCCCTTACTGCACTGAAGTTTAACAAATAAACAACCGTGCGAACTGCTTCAGGCCACAGCTCAGGCCCTGCTTCAGCATCAAAAAGCAAAGCCCTCACTCTTTCCTTGATTACTCTGTTAATTCTCTCAACCTTTCCATTCTGCTCGGGCGTATAAGGAGCGCTTGTTTGATGCGTTATCCCTTTACGTGAGAAAAACTGAGACAGGTCACTGTTTACAAATTCAGTTCCCCTATCAGTCCTCACAGTACCCACTTTACATTTGGTGGATACTTCCCATTTCAGAAGGATTTCGTGGACAAGCTGGCCTACCTCAGCCTTGGAGCTGAACGATCGAGCTTCACACTTGTGCGAGAAGTCGTCTAGCAGGACCAGCAAGTACCGCTCTCCACCCAGCCCAACAACTGGCATCTCCCCCATGACGTCCATGTGGACAAGCTGCAGTCTCTCTGTAGACTCTGCACCCATGGAGGTAGGCAGTGGAGTCTTACTCTGCTTCCCCCGAATGCACGCATCACAATGAGTAACGACTTTTTCAATTTCTGCAGTGCTGCCCTTCAGATCATTCAGAAAATTATCTCTCATCATCCGTGACATGCACACAATGCCAGGGTGGCCCAATCTTCTGTGCCATATCTCGGTTTCGTCTTTAGTAGTGACCAACGAGGCTGCTGCCCCTCCCCAAGCACACAACCGCTGATTACTTGAGAGGAAATACAGTCGCCCTTTTGACACAATTTCACACTCAAATCCACTCTTTTCTGCCGAAACATGGACATATTCACCCTTTTCATGACTGAAAATTTGCAACCATCATTCACAGCCGCAGACACTTAAAACAAATTATCAGTGGCTGTTGGAACATACTCAACTTGTGTCAACAATATAGTTGAGTATGTTCCTTTCACCGACAGTACCACCACCTTTCACCGACAGTACTACATTTCCTTGTGCTTTTCTTAATGCGCTTCCATCACTTGCAGCCAAACACAACGGCTTGGCAACATCATATGCCACCACATTTGACATACGACGAATATCATTGCAGATATGATTAGTGGCTCCTGTATCCACCAACCATTGGCCTTCTACGCCATCATGCATACCTGCAGTGGCCATGCCTGCACGAGTCCCTTGTGAATTACCTCCTTCTTGTTTTGCCAGTGCTGGACAATCAGCTTTCTTGTGTCCCACTTGATGGCAGTTGTAGCAGGTCCCACGTAATGGCCTTCCCTCATATCGTCCGGATGGCTCCTTCTTGGCTGTTGCGGCCCTCGGTACGCGTGGAACTTTATCATTGAACCCGATGGACTCTGCCACTGCGCGGATGGCCGTCAACGTCCCCTCCACACCCACTGTTGCTGTGGATGCCGTCAGTGATGCCTTGTGGGCATCAAACTGATAGGGCAGGCACTTTAAAATTGATTTCTTCAGCTTGCAGTAGTGATGGGCATGGCATTGGTGGACAGACGCTTCGCAAGGAGTTGCTTGCGGCTGACGTACTCCTCCAATGACATTTCATTTCCCATAATCTCATTGTCAAGCAACTCCAGCCACTCATCATTTATGTCCAAATTCGCTCCACCCTCAAACTGACTAATAATCCATTTCAGGGCAACATGAGCAGATTCCATAAATGCCACCTTTTGTGCCCACACTTCTGGAATCTTCTGAAGTAACAAGTGAAGAGCTACCGCATCGCCCTTAGTCCCGGGCATGTGTGTCTTCAGACACTGCCACACATTTTTACTCACAGCACAATGAACAACACTCTGTCTCCAGATGTCTAAGGAGAAACCAAGCCTGTCAAGTGTAGCAGTCACTTGCAAGCTTGAATTTACCGGACTCGTGGTGTCTTCGCTCCCTGACGTGCTCACGGGCCCTGAATCACGTGCTTGAACCCCGTCTGCTGTGCCACTTCCTCCCACGTCAATCTCTCCAGTGTGTGCCCCCCCAATGTTGACTCCCTCAGTTGGTAATACTCGGGATGCATTAACAACGGGTCCAGCCTGTGATCCTCCACCAGTGTCCATGATGGAAGTCTATCAAACAGAAACGTTGAAAAGTTGGACCAAACGCGGAACTGGTACTGTACTATAGAGATGTACTCCTTACATTTAGTGTACCAGGAAGATATCAATGGATTTGGATTTCCCTTTTCTACCACTCCCTTTTCTACGTGTAAGAAAGGGCTGTTACCATAGAAGCATGCACCAGCTGACTTGCACAGATACCTCAACCTGCTAAGCACTGTCAGAAAGTAATGAAACTCCCAATCTTCCTTGGGCAACTGAGTGCTGTAGGTAGTTGCAACAGCAGTCACTATGTACTCTTTTCTCACGTGATTTTCGATCCACAGTTCTTCCCACTTCAGCAAGACAATCGGCTTTTCAGGAAAACCTTTCCTTAACTCATCAAGCCACTCTTCTGAGCACTGTTGAGTTCTGAACATTATTATTGAATGCCTTGTGCTTTAAGTGATCTTCATGTGTGCACTATTAGGATATGGGTCCATTGAGAACATAAGGTACCTTGAGACACGGCAGATTCTGGACGTTTTCGAACATAAGGTACAATCCTATCTAGATCACACGTTTGTCGGATGAACTCTTAAGGCTGCCCCACCGGAGTGAATACCAACTGGTTGTGAAAGATGCTGGGCATCACCAGATGCTAGTCTTGTCCGACAGTTGTGTGTGGCACTCAGCAGACAGTCGTACGGACTGTAGCTGGAGTAACTTCGTCTATTGACGACCTGTCTGCTTTGTACAGGTACGGTGCGGCAGTGTGTGTTGTATCATTGTTGCTATTGTGAGAGTGAACAAGCTTAGTGTACCCTGTAGTCACTCAAACAGATAAGGGACAGTGACTTCAGGGAGTATAGGCATGTACTTGAACGTAGCCGTCTAGAGCCTTATCTAGTGATTGCTTGATCGGTGCTTGTGTACAAGATAATGATGTAACGTAACTGGTTGTGAAAGATGCTGGGCATCACCAGATGCTAGTCTTGTCCGACAGTTGTGTGTGGCACTCAGCAGACAGTCGTACGGACTGTAGCTGGAGTAACTTCGTCTATTGACGACCTGTCTGCTTTGTACAGGGAAAGCCGATTGCCCATAACCTTTCACAGGTTATGGGCCCACGCCCTTCCAGCTGAGCCAAGTAAAAGCAGGAGTGAAGGTCGTCTACGGATGGGTCAGACGTAAGCGTCAACAAAGGAGCTCGAGCATGGCGCAGCGGCGCAAGGGAACTCGAGTGTACCAGGACCATTATCTTACTCACAGTTTACCTTTCTGGGAAATTCATAATTGAAGTTTTAGCTGTGCTTTATCATTCATAGACGTTGTCTAGAAGCACTGAGTGAGTCGGGCCGGACTCCGGCGCAAACTTCTGAGGGGAACATATCTGCTACTACTGTGCAAGACTGGCTGGTAAATTTCCATGACATGGAGGGAATTGTAGGGTATTGCTGCATTCCAGAAGTTTATGAGTAAGTTTGGCTGGTGAAGTGACAATAGTATGACAAAAAGGGGCAAAGAAAAGGACAGTAGCAGTGAAACAGCAATGTCTCAACCTGGAGAAGTCAGTGGGGCCACTCCAGGGCAGTCTATGACCGGGACACAATCAGCCACTGCAGAACCAAAGGTAGAGATTGACAAGGCAGCCTACATCCCCAATACCTCTAATCCAAAGATGACTGTCATGCTTGATGATGGAGGGCGCAATTTTGAATTTTGGTATGAAAATTTGGAGGCGTGCGCAAACACCAAGGGGGTCAGAGCGGCTTTGGAGAGGCCAATGCCAGGGTCGGTGGAGAACTCAGCCATCAAGCAGTGGCTGATCCAGTCAGTTCCAGTCATCTGGCATTCTCAGATCTCATGCCACAAAGCAGCGTTCGACTTCATCGCGTGGGTGAAGAACAGTCACACTGGAGGGAGCAACCAAGACATCAACCTTGAGTGGTACAAGGAAATGGAGCAGGGCATCAAGACAGGGGAGACACTCAAGGTCTACCTCTACAGAATGATGGATCTGGCTACAAGTCTCAGAAACAACGCGTTCATCCTCTTGGACCACAATGTTGGGGAGCTGATGGTGAAGGGCCTCCCTCCTGTGCTGAGGCTCGAGTCCCTGGAGGTTATGGCAACCGACAAGCCGCCATTGGAGCTGATTCAAAGAATCCTGCGCGCCGCAGCCAGCCGTGGGTACAAGGACCCACCTGCAGAGGGAACACCTCAGGCCATGGCAGCTGCAGCAGTGGCTGGTCCCTCTGGGGGGGTAGCTGGAGCGTCATCAAGCGCTGGAGCTGCACCAGGAGTGGGAGCAGTACCGGGAGTTGGAGCAGCACTACCAGCAAACGAACAGCCTCCCGCTGGCCCCTCTGCAACTACTTTTGGTGGCAGGGGGCGTGGACCTGGCAGGGCAAGAAGGCCCAGAGAGGAGCTTACATGCCACTTCTGCAAGGCAAAGGGCCACTTCATGACTGACTGCGGACCGCTCAGGCAGCTGCAGGCTCTGCATCAAAACATGCAAGCGGCAAGCGTTGGGCCTGCAGCTTACTGGGGCCAGGGAGGCCCACAGTCGTCTCCTCAAGCCTGGTGGGACCATGGATCTGGCCGGGGTGGCCCGCCTTCATCCGCTTCCAGCCCTGGACCTCCTTCAGCATATAACTATCCAACAAGTCAACACACGTTTCCGGGGTGGCATTTACCACCTCCACCCCCTCCTTCTGGTGAGGCGATGTTTATCTCTCTCAATGTGCTTGCCCCAACTTCGCATGGAGCTAGCAGCACATCTTGGTTAATAGATAGTGGTGCCTCTGTGCATATAGTCAATGATCTCTCATTGCTCCATAATCCAGTTATGCATAGACAGCCTCTTCCTCTGCACTTGGCAACCTCAGACGCCAAGGGAGGAATCATTGCATCTGGGTCTGTATGCCTTGTGAATGCAAGGCACGAAGTATTCTGGCTGCACAATGTGCAGTGTGTTCCTTCTGCGCATACCAACCTCATTTCAGTCACTGGTGCAATTCAGGATGGAGCATCGTTCCTGACTGACACTGCAGGTGGTTACACAGCCATGAAGGGACCTGAAGGGTGGTGTGGAGATATCACCCGCGCACGAGGTCTGTTTTTTTTGGAGTTTGTTAGTCCTGTCAGAGGGCAGCAAGTTGGCTGCAGACATATTGATCACATGGCTGAGGCGTCTCATCTTAGGAAAGGACACGTGTGTAGCGAGAGATCTCTGTGGCATGCTAGGTTAGGTCATCCTGGTGCCAGCAGCATGCAGAGGTTCTCCAAGGAAGATCTGGTTACAGGAATCAATATCTCCCTTGCTCCCTGCTCTGAGTGCCCCAAGCACTGTGAATCGTGTATACAAGGGAAACACTCCAGACCTCCTTTCCCTGTATCTTCCAGGCCTGCACATCACCCACTCGATAGAGTCCATGTGGATACTGTGGGTCCCATATCACCTCCTGCCATCACAGGTGAACGATATTGGGTCACTGTAGTGGATGAAAGTTCACACCAAGTTGCCTCCCTGCCTGTGAAGTCAAAGGATTGCATCCCAAAGGCTGTGATAGACCTGCTCCGTTTTTGGCAGACCCAACGAGGCACGGTTGTGAAGTGTGTGAGGACTGACAGGGGTTCAGAGTTCCTGAACCAGCAATTCAAAGAGTTTTGTGCTCAGCAGGGCACTAAGATGGAGTCCTCAGCGCCCTACACGCCTCAGCAGAATGGGGTGGCGGAGAGGATGAATAGGACCCTGAAGGAGCGAACAAGGACTCTGTTGGTCCATGCTGCAGCAGACCCCTCCCTTTGGAAGGAGGCGCTTGAGACAGCTACCCTCCTCTACAATGTGGGTCCTACTTCAGGCAGGTCCCTGACCCCCATGGAATTATTCTTTGGTGTCAAACCTGATGTGTCTGTGCTGCGCACGTTTGGCTGTGTAGCCCATGTGCACATTCCCAGTGGCCAAAGGTCTGTTTTTGGGCCCAAGACCATCCCTGGGATGTTTACTGGTTATTGTCCCCAGTCTAAAGCGTATCGTGTGTATGTGGGGAATGGAGTGTGGAAGGAGAGTAGGGACGTCAGCTTTATCGAGCACTTGAGGGGGGCTGAGAGAGTGGGTCTATCAAAGGTCCAGCCTGGGTCTGTCTATGATTCTAGGATATCACCCCCCCTTGGCAGTGAGAATCTGGCAACGCCTCAAGCAATTCCCTCTGCTGCTCCACCCACGTTCTGGGATGAGGAGGATGACCATGGAGTGGAGACGCTTTCCACTGGGGCTCCTGGGACCTCTGGACTTTGTGCTGGGGATCAGTCTGGAGACGGGACCACAGCAGCACATGACCAAGGAAACCCCACCAGCCTGGATTCTACTGTTGGGACCCCAGAACCATCTCAGCACTCGTGGTCGGTGCTTGAGCATATGCAGAATCTGGCCAGGGGGGGTGTAGAAACTCAATCCCAGGTAGAAAAAATGCAGAAGGTACAAGAGGGGTTGCGAATGCAGGGGAAGTCACAAATTCCCCTTCCTCCAGGGACCACCCTTACAAGGGAGCAGCGTTATGTACAGCGCGTGGCTAGGAGAGAGCATTCTGACATCCCATTGCATGCCCCTGACCCAGGTCAGGCAATTGTGAGTGAGCCAAACATGGTTGGTCTCCCTGATATGCAGGGGCAGGTTGAGACAGTCGAGGCTATGTTCGGTGCAGATGTAAGAGATGAGAGCAGTGGGTTAGACATGCCAGCAGTAGGGGAAGCTGGTGCCCAATCCCAGTCACTGGCTAGTCATGCTTATGGTGTGCAGGCTGACATTGTAGGCGCAGCTCAGGCAAGTCTGGGTAGTGTGCCCAAGTGTGAGTCCAGGAGAGAGAGAGAGCTGCTGCTCCCCTCTGCATTGCGGAAGGTGCGAGAATGTAAGGGTGCTGCACATGAGTCCAGTAGTCAAGGAGAGAGAGAGAGACTTGAGAAGGAATCAGATAATCCCGGCAGTACTGCCCAGTCCCAGCATAAGGTACATAATGTACCTTATTCTGGCAACCAGGGAGAGAGAGAGAGAGAAGGGAACAGCATCAGTAAGGCTGACAGCCCTGCTGCACCACAGCATAAGGTACAGAGTGTACCTTCTGTCACGTTGGGAAAAGTGCACGTGCCCTCAAACTTGAGGGAAGCCCAGCGCTCACCTCAGTGGGAGTTTTGGCAGCAGGCAATGCAAGAGGAGATGGAGTCTTTAGACACCCATGAGGTTATGCAGTATGTGGAAAGACCCCATGGGCAGAAAGTTATCCCTGTTCATTGGATTTTTTCTACAAAAAACGATGCACATGGGAATGTCACTCGGTTTAAAGCAAGATTGGTTGCCCAGGGTTGCAGACAGATTCCTGGTATAGATGTTGGTGAGGTTTTTGCACCTACCAGCAGCTATGGTGCTAGGAGAGCTGTGCTGGCAGTGGCTGCCACACAAAATCTTGAGATCCACCAAGTGGATATCAAGACAGCTTTTCTCAATGGGGAGTTGGAGGAAGAGGTCTATGTGACCCAACCACCAGGATTTGAGAATGGCAACACGAGAGTTGTGTGCAAGCTCAGGAAGGCACTCTACGGTCTTAAGCAAGCCCCACGGGCTTGGCACAAGACCTTGAGCGACAAGTTGAGCGTGATGGGGTATAGTGTGTGCAAGAGCGACGCTGGGGTATACATCAGGAGGGCCCCTGATGGTAATCTGTCGTTTATTCTTGTTTATGTCGATGATCTTCTCATAGTTGCCAGAGTGGTTGCAGAGATTGAGTGGGGGAAAGAGTTATTGAAGAAGGACTTCACCATCCATGATTTGGGAGAGGTGAATGATTTCCTGGGGTGTCAGGTCCTACGCAATAGAGTTCAGGGCACTATTTCCATGAGTTGCACTCCCAAGATTGATGCTCTTGTGGAGAAGTTTGGCGTTGCTGATGATGGACGTGGGGTTGATACCCCCATGTCCAAGGACTTCGTGGCTAGCAGCAGACCCGAGTCCTCAGATGGTATGTCACATGGGGCTGGTACCCCTCTGCCACCTGGTCATCGATACTGCGAGTTAATTGGATCGTTACTGTACATAGCCAATACGACCCGGCCTGACATTTCTCAGGCTGTTGGAGTGTTGTCAAGGTATAGAATGACACCCACTACCTCACACTGGAATGAGGCCATTCGAGTGCTGAAGTACTTGAGAGATACCAGAGAGTTAGCTCTTACTCTGGGTGGAAAGGGCCCTGAGCTAGAAGGCTATGTTGATGCCGACTATGCTGGGGACCTGGACCACAGGTATTCCACCACTGGCTATGTTCTATCAGTCTATGGTAGTGCCGTGGTTTGGGGAAGCAAGAAGCAGAGCTCAGTTGCTACCTCAACTGTGCAAGCTGAGTTTATGGCAGCTGGCCATATTGTGAAGGAAGCCAACTGGCTAAGGGGCTTCTTGGAAGAGATAGGGGCTGCACCTTGGAGGGTCAAAATTTTCTGTGACAACCAAGGATGCATTTCTAATTTACGGAACCCCCTGTATTCCAAATTCACAAAGCACGTTGCAGTAAGCTTCCACTACGCTAGGGAAGCTATGGCACTTGGGCAGGTAGATATCCTCTATGTGGAATCTGCACGCAATGTGGCTGACATTATGACCAAGCCACTTGCCAAGCCCGTGTTTGTTGGTCATCGTGATTCACTAGGTTTGAGAAGATACACTTAAAGCATGCAGGCAAGGGGAAGTGTTGAGTTCTGAACATTATTATTGAATGCCTTGTGCTTTAAGTGATCTTCATGTGTGCACTATTAGGATATGGGTCCATTGAGAACATAAGGTACCTTGAGACACGGCAGATTCTGGACGTTTTCGAACATAAGGTACAATCCTATCTAGATCACACGTTTGTCGGATGAACTCTTAAGGCTGCCCCACCGGAGTGAATACCAACTGGTTGTGAAAGATGCTGGGCATCACCAGATGCTAGTCTTGTCCGACAGTTGTGTGTGGCACTCAGCAGACAGTCGTACGGACTGTAGCTGGAGTAACTTCGTCTATTGACGACCTGTCTGCTTTGTACAGGTACGGTGCGGCAGTGTGTGTTGTATCATTGTTGCTATTGTGAGAGTGAACAAGCTTAGTGTACCCTGTAGTCACTCAAACAGATAAGGGACAGTGACTTCAGGGAGTATAGGCATGTACTTGAACGTAGCCGTCTAGAGCCTTATCTAGTGATTGCTTGATCGGTGCTTGTGTACAAGATAATGATGTAACGTAACTGGTTGTGAAAGATGCTGGGCATCACCAGATGCTAGTCTTGTCCGACAGTTGTGTGTGGCACTCAGCAGACAGTCGTACGGACTGTAGCTGGAGTAACTTCGTCTATTGACGACCTGTCTGCTTTGTACAGGGAAAGCCGATTGCCCATAACCTTTCACAAGCACTCAATCTGATTCTCTTCACAATCAAGCACGTGACCCCTCTTTGCTGCTTCTACAAATATATCATTTGCACGTATCACAGGATTCGGAAGGTTTTCCAAGCGAATGTCTTGATGATGAACGATAAGTTTTCTATGACACCACACGTGAGGGTTATGCCCTGGATGTTCAAGATCCAGATATAAACCAGGTCTACCAACGTCACCAAAGACTTCCACAGTCACCTCAACACACGGAAGTGGATAGTTTGTTCTTACTAGCGGCTTTCCGGGATCAGTTGGTCGCTTGGTTCTTCGCATGCTCCATTGGAGATTGCAGCGGGCCCCATAACCTATTGTTGTGTTGGAGTTGATGTCCGTATTTGTAGAATAAGCACCTGTTCGCAACCGTAAGTATCTGTCACATACTCAAGCATTCGCATCAGTTATGACGTCGTCCTCGTAACTGACCACCGCTGCCCACACGTGTATACACTTACACTTATGCAGCTCGCACTGTCTCAAAAGACAGAAAACAACAACCTCCGATATTCTCTCACGCAGCCCACATGCACAAGTATAGCATGATATCAGTGAGAGCAATACTCCGGCAGGTCTCAGACAGGTCCTTTAGTGTTCACACTCAAAGGACTCCACGCAACTCAAAGATGAAGTTCCAACTGTCTATTTACATGGTGTTGTTTATTACCTGTTCGCAACCGTAAGTATCTGTCACATACTCAAGCATTCGCATCAGTTATGACGTCGTCCTCGTAACTGACCACCTGTACGAGTCACGTACATTGCTCTCTATCAGTATCATACTTACACCAGTAACTAAACAACACAATGTCTTCCATCAATGTACAATTTTTATCAGGAGGTGTTCTTACCGCTGCCCACACGTGTATACACTTACACTTATGCAGCTCGCACTGTCTCAAAAGACAGAAAACAACAACCTCCTGCACAGTACTGAATGTTATTCAGTCTTCACAACTAAATGACACTCAATAACACTTATGTTTTATCATGTACCAAGCACTGCCGATGCTCTAACCGAGTCTTACCGATATTCTCTCACGCAGCCCACATGCACAAGTATAGCATGATATCAGTGAGAGCAATACTCCGGCAGGTCTCAGACAGGTCCTTTAGTGTTCACACTCAAAGGACTCCAGGCAACTCAAAGATGAAGTTCCAACTGTCTGAGGACCACGCTGCCGACCTGCCCCTCCTAGCCTGATCGTGCGTTATGCACAATCGCAGATCACCGCTGACAAGTGTACTTTATCACCACATCCTAAGTGTGTGAAGTACACTTGTCACACCCACGAAGTACAGACTTATGCTATAACTTATACACCTGTCCTACACGTGTACACTCACAATAGGATCTCCATCATGGTTCTTTGAACTTCACTGACTGAGATCTGTACTTGCGTGATAGGCTATGAACTCATGTCACCCACGGAGAACTTTCTCTCCAGGTCTCCTAGTATATAACGGCAATTTTTGTGTCCTGATGCAGGCGTTTTTCTTTTCACATCATATGTCCCTCTATTCACTTTATGTGACGTGTCCAAAACCAATGGTGTGAACGAGAGAGAGCTCCCATACTTACGTATACGTATCTCCGCACAAGCAGATCCGTACCTTATGTTATCTCTCTCCCAAGACACAACACCTCCACCTGAAGGTATGCCATACGTGGTATCCTATAATGTCCTGAAACCAAGCAATGGGAGAAGATCCAAACAGTCTTGGCTTGTAGACAGTGGAGCGTCTGTGCATCTGGTGAATAATCTGTCGCTACTGCATGCTCCCACAGTGCATGCTGCTCCCATCCCTCTGCAGCTGGCCACGTCTGATGCCACAGGAGGAATTATTGCTACAGGATCAGTCTGTCTGTTGACCCAGCAGTGCATCCCACTGTGGCTGCATCATGTTCAGTGTGTTCCCTCTGCTACGACAAACACCCTGTCTGTTTCTGCTGCCCTTCGTGATGGTGCCTGCTTTGCCACAGACAGCATGGGTGCATTTACAGCAGTCTCTGGTCCGAATGGATGGAGAATGCCCATCAGAGCAGAGAATGGGCTTTATTACATACATGACTGCCTCCCTGTTGCCTCAGCACAAAACCCATCCCCAGTCAGCTGCAGTGAAGAACAAATCCAAGAAAACCTTAAAGCATGACTGTGTCAGACGCTTTCTGTGGCATAGTAGAATGGGACACCCGGGAGAACCCTGGATGCAGCGCCTGAGCAATGAACAGCTGGTCACAGGCATTGACACTTCCCTGTCACCATGTGAGAATTGTCCAAAGTATTGTGAAGCTTGTATCGAGGGGAAGCACACTCGTCCTCCCTTTGGAGAAAGTTCCAGACCTGCGGTAAATCCTCTTGACAGAATTCATATTGACACTGTGGGTCCCATCTCCCCAGCTGCAATCACAGGAGAACGTTTCTGGGTGACAGTGGCAGACGAGGCATCTGGATGGAAGGCTGTCCTGCCAGTGAAATCTAAGGATGTCATTGGATCCGTTGTCAGAGACCTTATTATGTTCTGGCAGACAGAAAGAGGGGTCACTGTAAAGTGCATCCGGTGTGACAGAGGCACTGAATTTGTTAATGCCAGATTCAAGGAGTTTTGTGCTTCTCAGGGCACTATATTGAAGATGTCTGCTCCATACACCCCGCAGCAAAACGGGATAGCAGAGCGAGCCAGCAGGACCTTGAAGGAGAGAACCAGAACCCTGCTTAATTTTGCTGCTGCGAGCCCTGTCATGTGGAAAGAAGCCTTGGAAACAGCATGCACCCTCCTGAATATGGGACCCAGCACAGGCAGGCCTCTCACTCCCTTTGAAACGTTTATGGGATATAAACCGGATGTCTCCCTCTTGCGTACTTGGGGATGTTTGGCTTTTGTCCATGTTCCAGACCATCAGAGGGGGGTGTTCGCACCCAAGGCAGTGCCTGGCATGTTTACTGGCTATCCCCCAGTGTCCAAAGCTTTCCGTATCTACCTGGGAGGGGGAGTCTGGAGAGAAAGCAGAGATGTGGAATTTGTGGAACACATTCGGGGAGCCTCTCGAGTGGGAGTAAACACTATCCCTGGGCAAGCACAGAATTTTTCGTACCCAGCAGACCTCCAGTTCCAACTGCGGACCAGTGAGCCTCCCACAGACACCCTCCAGGCAGGCATCAGGAAGGAAGCTGTCAGCCCACCCTGCTCCAGCAACAGACCTGACAGTGCCTTCCCAGAACCCCCTGACGAGGCTACAACCGAGCCTGCCTGTCAGGGGAAGTCCACTCCAGAGGAGACAAACAGCGGACGCTCAACTGGACCCTCCGGAGAGTCGCAACTGCTGAACCTGGACCGGTCCGGGATGATGGAGACACTTCGCAACATGGCTAGAGGGAGCCAGGACTGTGGACCGC
>KV908483.1:349800-364000 GCA_002005505.1 Botryococcus braunii | reverse complement strand
CCCCCCCTAGTGGGGATGCTGCCAAGCCCATTGGCCCCCATCCAACATGCAAGTCATCAATACAACTACTCCATGCCTTACTAGACTTTTATGATATGTGAAGATGAAAAGAAGTCTAAGCCAAATGAGCATGGCTTGAAGGATGTGGCCACCATTAGAGGAAGTAGCCCAGTCCCCCCCTAGTGGGGGATGCTGCCAAGCCCATTGGCCCCCATCCAACATGCAAGTCCATCAATACAACTACTCCATTGCCTTACTAGACTTGTTATGATATGTGAAGAATGCAAAGAAGTCTAAGCCAAATGAGCATGGCTTGAAGGATGTGGCCACCATTAGATGGAAGTAGCCAGTCCCCCCCTAGTGGGGATGCTGCCAAGCCCATTGGCCCCATCCAACATGCAAGTCATCAATACAACTACTCCATGCCTTACTAGACTTTTATGATATGTGAAGAATGCAAAAGAAGTCTAAGCCAAATGAGCATGGCTTGAAGGATGTGGCCACCATTAGAGGAAGTAGCCAGTCCCCCCCTAGTGGGGATGCTGCCAAGCCCATTGGCCCCCATCCAACATGCAAGTCATCAATACAACTACTCCATTGCCTTACTAGACTTGTTATGATATGTGAAGAATGAAAGAAGTCTAAGCCAAATGAGCATGGCTTGAAGGATGTGGCCACCATTAGATGGAAGTAGCCCAGTCCCCCCCTAGTGGGGATGCTGCCAAGCCCATTGGCCCCCATCCAACATGCAAGTCATCAATACAACTACTCCATTGCCTTACTAGACTTGTTATGATATGTGAAGAATGCAAAAGAAGTGCTAAGCCAAATGAGCATGGCTTGAAGGATGTGGCCACCATTAGATGGAAGTAGCCCAGTCCCCCCCTAGTGGGGGATGCTTGCCAAGCCCATTGGCCCCCATCCAACATGCAAGTCCATCAATACAACTACTCCCATTGCCTTACTAGACTTGTTATGATATGTGAAGAATGCAAAAGAAGTGCTAAGCCAAATGAGCATGGCTTGAAGGATGTGGCCACCATTAGATGGAAGTAGCCCAGTCCCCCCCTAGTGGGGGATGCTTGCCAAGCCCATTGGCCCCCATCCAACATGCAAGTCCATCAATACAACTACTCCCATTGCCTTACTAGACTTGTTATGATATGTGAAGAATGCAAAAGAAGTGCTAAGCCAAATGAGCATGGCTTGAAGGATGTGGCCACCATTAGATGGAAGTAGCCCAGTCCCCCCCTAGTGGGGGATGCTTGCCAAGCCCATTGGCCCCCATCCAACATGCAAGTCCATCAATACAACTACTCCATTGCCTTACTAGACTTGTTATGATATGTGAAGCATGCAAAAGAAGTGCTAAGCCAAATGAGCATGGCTTGAAGGATGTGGCCACCATTAGATGGAAGTAGCCCAGTCCCCCCCTAGTGGGGGATGCTTGCCAAGCCCATTGGCCCCCATCCAACATGCAAGTCCATCAATACAACTACTCCCATTGCCTTACTAGACTTGTTATGATATGTGAAGAATGCAAAAGAAGTGCTAAGCCAAATGAGCATGGCTTGAAGGATGTGGCCACCATTAGATGGAAGTAGCCCAGTCCCCCCCTAGTGGGGGATGCTTGCCAAGCCCATTGGCCCCCATCCAACATGCAAGTCCATCAATACAACTACTCCATTGCCTTACTAGACTTGTTATGATATGTGAAGAATGCAAAAGAAGTGCTAAGCCAAATGAGCATGGCTTGAAGGATGTGGCCACCATTAGATGGAAGTAGCCCAGTCCCCCCCCTAGTGGGGGATGCTTGCCAAGCCCATTGGCCCCCATCCAACATGCAAGTCCATCAATACAACTACTCCATTGCCTTACTAGACTTGTTATGATATGTGAAGAATGCAAAAGAAGTGCTAAGCCAAATGAGCATGGCTTGAAGGATGTGGCCACCATTAGATGGAAGTAGCCCAGTCCCCCCCCTAGTGGGGGATGCTGCCAAGCCCATTGGCCCCCATCCAACATGCAAGTCATCAATACAACTACTCCCATTGCCTTACTAGACTTGTTATGATATGTGAAGCATGAAAAGAAGTGCTAAGCCAAATGAGCATGGCTTGAAGGATGTGGCCACCATTAGATGGAAGTAGCCCAGTCCCCCCCCTAGTGGGGGATGCTTGCCAAGCCCATTGGCCCCCATCCAACATGCAAGTCCATCAATACAACTACTCCATTGCCTTACTAGACTTGTTATGATATGTGAAGAATGCAAAAGAAGTGCTAAGCCAAATGAGCATGGCTTGAAGGATGTGGCCACCATTAGATGGAAGTAGCCCAGTCCCCCCCCTAGTGGGGGATGCTTGCCAAGCCCATTGGCCCCCATCCAACATGCAAGTCCATCAATACAACTACTCCATTGCCTTACTAGACTTGTTATGATATGTGAAGAATGCAAAAGAAGTCTAAGCCAAATGAGCATGGCTTGAAGGATGTGGCCACCATTAGATGGAAGTAGCCCAGTCCCCCCCTAGTGGGGATGCTTGCCAAGCCCATTGGCCCCCATCCAACATGCAAGTCCATCAATACAACTACTCCATTGCCTTACTAGACTTGTTATGATATGTGAAGAATGCAAAAGAAGTGCTAAGCCAAATGAGCATGGCTTGAAGGATGTGGCCACCATTAGATGGAAGTAGCCCAGTCCCCCCCCTAGTGGGGGATGCTTGCCAAGCCCATTGGCCCCCATCCAACATGCAAGTCCATCAATACAACTACTCCATTGCCTTACTAGACTTGTTATGATATGTGAAGAATGCAAAAGAAGTGCTAAGCCAAATGAGCATGGCTTGAAGGATGTGGCCACCATTAGATGGAAGTAGCCCAGTCCCCCCCCTAGTGGGGGATGCTTGCCAAGCCCATTGGCCCCCATCCAACATGCAAGTCCATCAATACAACTACTCCCATTGCCTTACTAGACTTGTTATGATATGTGAAGAATGCAAAAGAAGTGCTAAGCCAAATGAGCATGGCTTGAAGGATGTGGCCACCATTAGATGGAAGTAGCCCAGTCCCCCCCCTAGTGGGGGATGCTTGCCAAGCCCATTGGCCCCCATCCAACATGCAAGTCCATCAATACAACTACTCCCATTGCCTTACTAGACTTGTTATGATATGTGAAGAATGCAAAAGAAGTGCTAAGCCAAATGAGCATGGCTTGAAGGATGTGGCCACCATTAGATGGAAGTAGCCCAGTCCCCCCCCTAGTGGGGGATGCTTGCCAAGCCCATTGGCCCCCATCCAACATGCAAGTCCATCAATACAACTACTCCCATTGCCTTACTAGACTTGTTATGATATGTGAAGAATGCAAAAGAAGTGCTAAGCCAAATGAGCATGGCTTGAAGGATGTGGCCACCATTAGATGGAAGTAGCCCAGTCCCCCCCCTAGTGGGGATGCTTGCCAAGCCCATTGGCCCCCATCCAACATGCAAGTCCATCAATACAACTACTCCCATTGCCTTACTAGACTTGTTATGATATGTGAAGAATGCAAAAGAAGTGCTAAGCCAAATGAGCATGGCTTGAAGGATGTGGCCACCATTAGATGGAAGTAGCCCAGTCCCCCCCCTAGTGGGGGATGCTTGCCAAGCCCATTGGCCCCCATCCAACATGCAAGTCCATCAATACAACTACTCCCATTGCCTTACTAGACTTGTTATGATATGTGAAGCATGCAAAAGAAGTGCTAAGCCAAATGAGCATGGCTTGAAGGATGTGGCCACCATTAGATGGAAGTAGCCCAGTCCCCCCCCTAGTGGGGGATGCTTGCCAAGCCCATTGGCCCCCATCCAACATGCAAGTCCATCAATACAACTACTCCCATTGCCTTACTAGACTTGTTATGATATGTGAAGCATGCAAAAGAAGTGCTAAGCCAAATGAGCATGGCTTGAAGGATGTGGCCACCATTAGATGGAAGTAGCCCAGTCCCCCCCCTAGTGGGGGATGCTTGCCAAGCCCATTGGCCCCCATCCAACATGCAAGTCCATCAATACAACTACTCCCATTGCCTTACTAGACTTGTTATGATATGTGAAGCATGCAAAAGAAGTGCTAAGCCAAATGAGCATGGCTTGAAGGATGTGGCCACCATTAGATGGAAGTAGCCCAGTCCCCCCCCTAGTGGGGGATGCTTGCCAAGCCCATTGGCCCCCATCCAACATGCAAGTCCATCAATACAACTACTCCCATTGCCTTACTAGACTTGTTATGATATGTGAAGAATGCAAAAGAAGTGCTAAGCCAAATGAGCATGGCTTGAAGGATGTGGCCACCATTAGATGGAAGTAGCCCAGTCCCCCCCCTAGTGGGGGATGCTTGCCAAGCCCATTGGCCCCCATCCAACATGCAAGTCCATCAATACAACTACTCCCATTGCCTTACTAGACTTGTTATGATATGTGAAGCATGCAAAAGAAGTGCTAAGCCAAATGAGCATGGCTTGAAGGATGTGGCCACCATTAGATGGAAGTAGCCCAGTCCCCCCCCTAGTGGGGGATGCTTGCCAAGCCCATTGGCCCCCATCCAACATGCAAGTCCATCAATACAACTACTCCCATTGCCTTACTAGACTTGTTATGATATGTGAAGCATGCAAAAGAAGTGCTAAGCCAAATGAGCATGGCTTGAAGGATGTGGCCACCATTAGATGGAAGTAGCCCAGTCCCCCCCCTAGTGGGGGATGCTTGCCAAGCCCATTGGCCCCCATCCAACATGCAAGTCCATCAATACAACTACTCCCATTGCCTTACTAGACTTGTTATGATATGTGAAGCATGCAAAAGAAGTGCTAAGCCAAATGAGCATGGCTTGAAGGATGTGGCCACCATTAGATGGAAGTAGCCCAGTCCCCCCCCTAGTGGGGGATGCTTGCCAAGCCCATTGGCCCCCATCCAACATGCAAGTCCATCAATACAACTACTCCCATTGCCTTACTAGACTTGTTATGATATGTGAAGAATGCAAAAGAAGTGCTAAGCCAAATGAGCATGGCTTGAAGGATGTGGCCACCATTAGATGGAAGTAGCCCAGTCCCCCCCCTAGTGGGGGATGCTTGCCAAGCCCATTGGCCCCCATCCAACATGCAAGTCCATCAATACAACTACTCCCATTGCCTTACTAGACTTGTTATGATATGTGAAGCATGCAAAAGAAGTGCTAAGCCAAATGAGCATGGCTTGAAGGATGTGGCCACCATTAGATGGAAGTAGCCCAGTCCCCCCCCTAGTGGGGGATGCTTGCCAAGCCCATTGGCCCCCATCCAACATGCAAGTCCATCAATACAACTACTCCCATTGCCTTACTAGACTTGTTATGATATGTGAAGAATGCAAAAGAAGTGCTAAGCCAAATGAGCATGGCTTGAAGGATGTGGCCACCATTAGATGGAAGTAGCCCAGTCCCCCCCCTAGTGGGGGATGCTTGCCAAGCCCATTGGCCCCCATCCAACATGCAAGTCCATCAATACAACTACTCCATTGCCTTACTAGACTTGTTATGATATGTGAAGAATGCAAAGAAGTGCTAAGCCAAATGAGCATGGCTTGAAGGATGTGGCCACCATTAGATGGAAGTAGCCCAGTCCCCCCCCTAGTGGGGGATGCTTGCCAAGCCCATTGGCCCCCATCCAACATGCAAGTCCATCAATACAACTACTCCCATTGCCTTACTAGACTTGTTATGATATGTGAAGAATGCAAAGAAGTGCTAAGCCAAATGAGCATGGCTTGAAGGATGTGGCCACCATTAGATGGAAGTAGCCCAGTCCCCCCCTAGTGGGGATGCTTGCCAAGCCCATTGGCCCCCATCCAACATGCAAGTCCATCAATACAACTACTCCCATTGCCTTACTAGACTTGTTATGATATGTGAAGAATGCAAAAGAAGTCTAAGCCAAATGAGCATGGCTTGAAGGATGTGGCCACCATTAGATGGAAGTAGCCCAGTCCCCCCCCTAGTGGGGATGCTTGCCAAGCCCATTGGCCCCCATCCAACATGCAAGTCCATCAATACAACTACTCCCATTGCCTTACTAGACTTGTTATGATATGTGAAGAATGCAAAGAAGTGCTAAGCCAAATGAGCATGGCTTGAAGGATGTGGCCACCATTAGATGGAAGTAGCCCAGTCCCCCCCCTAGTGGGGATGCTTGCCAAGCCCATTGGCCCCCATCCAACATGCAAGTCCATCAATACAACTACTCCCATTGCCTTACTAGACTTGTTATGATATGTGAAGAATGCAAAAGAAGTGCTAAGCCAAATGAGCATGGCTTGAAGGATGTGGCCACCATTAGATGGAAGTAGCCCAGTCCCCCCCCTAGTGGGGGATGCTTGCCAAGCCCATTGGCCCCCATCCAACATGCAAGTCCATCAATACAACTACTCCCATTGCCTTACTAGACTTGTTATGATATGTGAAGAATGCAAAAGAAGTGCTAAGCCAAATGAGCATGGCTTGAAGGATGTGGCCACCATTAGATGGAAGTAGCCCAGTCCCCCCCCTAGTGGGGGATGCTTGCCAAGCCCATTGGCCCCCATCCAACATGCAAGTCCATCAATACAACTACTCCCATTGCCTTACTAGACTTGTTATGATATGTGAAGAATGCAAAAGAAGTGCTAAGCCAAATGAGCATGGCTTGAAGGATGTGGCCACCATTAGATGGAAGTAGCCCAGTCCCCCCCCTAGTGGGGGATGCTTGCCAAGCCCATTGGCCCCCATCCAACATGCAAGTCCATCAATACAACTACTCCCATTGCCTTACTAGACTTGTTATGATATGTGAAGAATGCAAAAGAAGTGCTAAGCCAAATGAGCATGGCTTGAAGGATGTGGCCACCATTAGATGGAAGTAGCCCAGTCCCCCCCCTAGTGGGGATGCTTGCCAAGCCCATTGGCCCCCATCCAACATGCAAGTCCATCAATACAACTACTCCCATTGCCTTACTAGACTTGTTATGATATGTGAAGCATGCAAAAGAAGTGCTAAGCCAAATGAGCATGGCTTGAAGGATGTGGCCACCATTAGATGGAAGTAGCCCAGTCCCCCCCCTAGTGGGGGATGCTTGCCAAGCCCATTGGCCCCCATCCAACATGCAAGTCCATCAATACAACTACTCCCATTGCCTTACTAGACTTGTTATGATATGTGAAGAATGCAAAGAAGTGCTAAGCCAAATGAGCATGGCTTGAAGGATGTGGCCACCATTAGATGGAAGTAGCCCAGTCCCCCCCCTAGTGGGGGATGCTTGCCAAGCCCATTGGCCCCCATCCAACATGCAAGTCCATCAATACAACTACTCCCATTGCCTTACTAGACTTGTTATGATATGTGAAGATGCAAAAGAAGTGCTAAGCCAAATGAGCATGGCTTGAAGGATGTGGCCACCATTAGATGGAAGTAGCCCAGTCCCCCCCCTAGTGGGGGATGCTTGCCAAGCCCATTGGCCCCCATCCAACATGCAAGTCCATCAATACAACTACTCCCATTGCCTTACTAGACTTGTTATGATATGTGAAGAATGCAAAAGAAGTGCTAAGCCAAATGAGCATGGCTTGAAGGATGTGGCCACCATTAGATGGAAGTAGCCCAGTCCCCCCCCTAGTGGGGGATGCTTGCCAAGCCCATTGGCCCCCATCCAACATGCAAGTCCATCAATACAACTACTCCCATTGCCTTACTAGACTTGTTATGATATGTGAAGAATGCAAAGAAGTGCTAAGCCAAATGAGCATGGCTTGAAGGATGTGGCCACCATTAGATGGAAGTAGCCCAGTCCCCCCCCTAGTGGGGATGCTTGCCAAGCCCATTGGCCCCCATCCAACATGCAAGTCCATCAATACAACTACTCCATTGCCTTACTAGACTTGTTATGATATGTGAAGAATGCAAAAGAAGTGCTAAGCCAAATGAGCATGGCTTGAAGGATGTGGCCACCATTAGATGGAAGTAGCCCAGTCCCCCCCCTAGTGGGGGATGCTTGCCAAGCCCATTGGCCCCCATCCAACATGCAAGTCCATCAATACAACTACTCCCATTGCCTTACTAGACTTGTTATGATATGTGAAGAATGCAAAAGAAGTGCTAAGCCAAATGAGCATGGCTTGAAGGATGTGGCCACCATTAGATGGAAGTAGCCCAGTCCCCCCCCTAGTGGGGGATGCTTGCCAAGCCCATTGGCCCCCATCCAACATGCAAGTCCATCAATACAACTACTCCCATTGCCTTACTAGACTTGTTATGATATGTGAAGCATGCAAAAGAAGTGCTAAGCCAAATGAGCATGGCTTGAAGGATGTGGCCACCATTAGATGGAAGTAGCCCAGTCCCCCCCCTAGTGGGGGATGCTTGCCAAGCCCATTGGCCCCCATCCAACATGCAAGTCCATCAATACAACTACTCCATTGCCTTACTAGACTTGTTATGATATGTGAAGAATGCAAAAGAAGTGCTAAGCCAAATGAGCATGGCTTGAAGGATGTGGCCACCATTAGATGGAAGTAGCCCAGTCCCCCCCCTAGTGGGGATGCTTGCCAAGCCCATTGGCCCCCATCCAACATGCAAGTCCATCAATACAACTACTCCCATTGCCTTACTAGACTTGTTATGATATGTGAAGAATGCAAAAGAAGTGCTAAGCCAAATGAGCATGGCTTGAAGGATGTGGCCACCATTAGATGGAAGTAGCCCAGTCCCCCCCCTAGTGGGGATGCTTGCCAAGCCCATTGGCCCCCATCCAACATGCAAGTCCATCAATACAACTACTCCCATTGCCTTACTAGACTTGTTATGATATGTGAAGAATGCAAAAGAAGTGCTAAGCCAAATGAGCATGGCTTGAAGGATGTGGCCACCATTAGATGGAAGTAGCCCAGTCCCCCCCCTAGTGGGGGATGCTTGCCAAGCCCATTGGCCCCCATCCAACATGCAAGTCCATCAATACAACTACTCCCATTGCCTTACTAGACTTGTTATGATATGTGAAGAATGCAAAGAAGTGCTAAGCCAAATGAGCATGGCTTGAAGGATGTGGCCACCATTAGATGGAAGTAGCCCAGTCCCCCCCCTAGTGGGGATGCTTGCCAAGCCCATTGGCCCCCATCCAACATGCAAGTCCATCAATACAACTACTCCCATTGCCTTACTAGACTTGTTATGATATGTGAAGAATGCAAAAGAAGTACTAGCCAACTGAACATGGCTTGGAGGATTTGGCCACCATTAGAAGGAAGTAGCCAAGTCCCCCCCCCAAGTGGGGCATGCATGCCAAGCCCATTGGCCAACATCCAACATGCAAGAAAACCATTTCATCTACTTCAATGCCTCACTAGACTCTTTATGTTATGTGAAGAATGTAAAGAAGTATTAAGCCAAATGAGCATGGCTTGAAGGATGTGGCCACCATTAGAAGGAAGTAGCCAAGTCCCCCCCCTAGTGGGGCATGCATGCCAAGCCCATTAATGGCCCCCATCCAACATGCAAGTAAATAAGTACAACTACTACCAATGCCTTACAACACTCTTTATGACATGTGAAGAATTTAAAAGACGTATTAAGCCAAATGAGCATTGGTTGAAGGATGTGGCCACCATTAGAAGGAAGTAGCCAAGTCCCCCCCCTAGTGGGCATGCATGCCAAGCCCATTGGCCCCCATCCAACATGCAAGTGAATAAATACAACTACTCCCATTGCCTTACTAGACTTGTTATGATATGTGAAGAATGCAAAAGAAGTGCTAAGCCAAATGAGCATGGCTTGAAGGATGTGGCCACCATTAGATGGAAGTAGCCCAGTCCCCCCCCTAGTGGGGGATGCTTGCCAAGCCCATTGGCCCCCATCCAACATGCAAGTCCATCAATACAACTACTCCATTGCCTTACTAGACTTGTTATGATATGTGAAGAATGCAAAAGAAGTGCTAAGCCAAATGAGCATGGCTTGAAGGATGTGGCCACCATTAGATGGAAGTAGCCCAGTCCCCCCCCTAGTGGGGGATGCTTGCCAAGCCCATTGGCCCCCATCCAACATGCAAGTCCATCAATACAACTACTCCCATTGCCTTACTAGACTTGTTATGATATGTGAAGAATGCAAAAGAAGTGCTAAGCCAAATGAGCATGGCTTGAAGGATGTGGCCACCATTAGATGGAAGTAGCCCAGTCCCCCCCCTAGTGGGGGATGCTTGCCAAGCCCATTGGCCCCCATCCAACATGCAAGTCCATCAATACAACTACTCCCATTGCCTTACTAGACTTGTTATGATATGTGAAGAATGCAAAAGAAGTGCTAAGCCAAATGAGCATGGCTTGAAGGATGTGGCCACCATTAGATGGAAGTAGCCCAGTCCCCCCCCTAGTGGGGATGCTTGCCAAGCCCATTGGCCCCCATCCAACATGCAAGTCCATCAATACAACTACTCCCATTGCCTTACTAGACTTGTTATGATATGTGAAGAATGCAAAAGAAGTGCTAAGCCAAATGAGCATGGCTTGAAGGATGTGGCCACCATTAGATGGAAGTAGCCCAGTCCCCCCCCTAGTGGGGGATGCTTGCCAAGCCCATTGGCCCCCATCCAACATGCAAGTCCATCAATACAACTACTCCCATTGCCTTACTAGACTTGTTATGATATGTGAAGCATGCAAAAGAAGTGCTAAGCCAAATGAGCATGGCTTGAAGGATGTGGCCACCATTAGATGGAAGTAGCCCAGTCCCCCCCCTAGTGGGGATGCTTGCCAAGCCCATTGGCCCCCATCCAACATGCAAGTCCATCAATACAACTACTCCCATTGCCTTACTAGACTTGTTATGATATGTGAAGCATGCAAAAGAAGTGCTAAGCCAAATGAGCATGGCTTGAAGGATGTGGCCACCATTAGATGGAAGTAGCCCAGTCCCCCCCCTAGTGGGGGATGCTTGCCAAGCCCATTGGCCCCCATCCAACATGCAAGTCCATCAATACAACTACTCCCATTGCCTTACTAGACTTGTTATGATATGTGAAGAATGCAAAAGAAGTGCTAAGCCAAATGAGCATGGCTTGAAGGATGTGGCCACCATTAGATGGAAGTAGCCCAGTCCCCCCCCTAGTGGGGATGCTTGCCAAGCCCATTGGCCCCCATCCAACATGCAAGTCCATCAATACAACTACTCCCATTGCCTTACTAGACTTGTTATGATATGTGAAGAATGCAAAAGAAGTGCTAAGCCAAATGAGCATGGCTTGAAGGATGTGGCCACCATTAGATGGAAGTAGCCCAGTCCCCCCCCTAGTGGGGGATGCTTGCCAAGCCCATTGGCCCCCATCCAACATGCAAGTCCATCAATACAACTACTCCCATTGCCTTACTAGACTTGTTATGATATGTGAAGAATGCAAAAGAAGTGCTAAGCCAAATGAGCATGGCTTGAAGGATGTGGCCACCATTAGATGGAAGTAGCCCAGTCCCCCCCCTAGTGGGGGATGCTTGCCAAGCCCATTGGCCCCCATCCAACATGCAAGTCCATCAATACAACTACTCCCATTGCCTTACTAGACTTGTTATGATATGTGAAGAATGCAAAAGAAGTGCTAAGCCAAATGAGCATGGCTTGAAGGATGTGGCCACCATTAGATGGAAGTAGCCCAGTCCCCCCCCTAGTGGGGGATGCTTGCCAAGCCCATTGGCCCCCATCCAACATGCAAGTCCATCAATACAACTACTCCCATTGCCTTACTAGACTTGTTATGATATGTGAAGAATGCAAAAGAAGTGCTAAGCCAAATGAGCATGGCTTGAAGGATGTGGCCACCATTAGATGGAAGTAGCCCAGTCCCCCCCCTAGTGGGGGATGCTTGCCAAGCCCATTGGCCCCCATCCAACATGCAAGTCCATCAATACAACTACTCCCATTGCCTTACTAGACTTGTTATGATATGTGAAGAATGCAAAAGAAGTGCTAAGCCAAATGAGCATGGCTTGAAGGATGTGGCCACCATTAGATGGAAGTAGCCCAGTCCCCCCCCTAGTGGGGGATGCTTGCCAAGCCCATTGGCCCCCATCCAACATGCAAGTCCATCAATACAACTACTCCCATTGCCTTACTAGACTTGTTATGATATGTGAAGAATGCAAAAGAAGTGCTAAGCCAAATGAGCATGGCTTGAAGGATGTGGCCACCATTAGATGGAAGTAGCCCAGTCCCCCCCCTAGTGGGGGATGCTTGCCAAGCCCATTGGCCCCCATCCAACATGCAAGTCCATCAATACAACTACTCCCATTGCCTTACTAGACTTGTTATGATATGTGAAGAATGCAAAAGAAGTGCTAAGCCAAATGAGCATGGCTTGAAGGATGTGGCCACCATTAGATGGAAGTAGCCCAGTCCCCCCCCTAGTGGGGATGCTTGCCAAGCCCATTGGCCCCCATCCAACATGCAAGTCCATCAATACAACTACTCCCATTGCCTTACTAGACTTGTTATGATATGTGAAGAATGCAAAAGAAGTGCTAAGCCAAATGAGCATGGCTTGAAGGATGTGGCCACCATTAGATGGAAGTAGCCCAGTCCCCCCCCTAGTGGGGGATGCTTGCCAAGCCCATTGGCCCCCATCCAACATGCAAGTCCATCAATACAACTACTCCCATTGCCTTACTAGACTTGTTATGATATGTGAAGAATGCAAAGAAGTGCTAAGCCAAATGAGCATGGCTTGAAGGATGTGGCCACCATTAGATGGAAGTAGCCCAGTCCCCCCCCTAGTGGGGATGCTTGCCAAGCCCATTGGCCCCCATCCAACATGCAAGTCCATCAATACAACTACTCCCATTGCCTTACTAGACTTGTTATGATATGTGAAGAATGCAAAAGAAGTGCTAAGCCAAATGAGCATGGCTTGAAGGATGTGGCCACCATTAGATGGAAGTAGCCCAGTCCCCCCCCTAGTGGGGATGCTTGCCAAGCCCATTGGCCCCCATCCAACATGCAAGTCCATCAATACAACTACTCCCATTGCCTTACTAGACTTGTTATGATATGTGAAGAATGCAAAAGAAGTGCTAAGCCAAATGAGCATGGCTTGAAGGATGTGGCCACCATTAGATGGAAGTAGCCCAGTCCCCCCCCTAGTGGGGGATGCTTGCCAAGCCCATTGGCCCCCATCCAACATGCAAGTCCATCAATACAACTACTCCCATTGCCTTACTAGACTTGTTATGATATGTGAAGAATGCAAAAGAAGTGCTAAGCCAAATGAGCATGGCTTGAAGGATGTGGCCACCATTAGATGGAAGTAGCCCAGTCCCCCCCCTAGTGGGGATGCTTGCCAAGCCCATTGGCCCCCATCCAACATGCAAGTCCATCAATACAACTACTCCCATTGCCTTACTAGACTTGTTATGATATGTGAAGAATGCAAAAGAAGTGCTAAGCCAAATGAGCATGGCTTGAAGGATGTGGCCACCATTAGATGGAAGTAGCCCAGTCCCCCCCCTAGTGGGGGATGCTTGCCAAGCCCATTGGCCCCCATCCAACATGCAAGTCCATCAATACAACTACTCCCATTGCCTTACTAGACTTGTTATGATATGTGAAGAATGCAAAAGAAGTGCTAAGCCAAATGAGCATGGCTTGAAGGATGTGGCCACCATTAGATGGAAGTAGCCCAGTCCCCCCCCTAGTGGGGATGCTTGCCAAGCCCATTGGCCCCCATCCAACATGCAAGTCATCAATACAACTACTCCCATTGCCTTACTAGACTTGTTATGATATGTGAAGAATGCAAAAGAAGTGCTAAGCCAAATGAGCATGGCTTGAAGGATGTGGCCACCATTAGATGGAAGTAGCCCAGTCCCCCCCTAGTGGGGATGCTTGCCAAGCCCATTGGCCCCCATCCAACATGCAAGTCCATCAATACAACTACTCCATTGCCTTACTAGACTTTTATGATATGTGAAGAATGCAAAAGAAGTCTAAGCCAAATGAGCATGGCTTGAAGGATGTGGCCACCATTAGATGGAAGTAGCCCAGTCCCCCCCCTAGTGGGGATGCTTGCCAAGCCCATTGGCCCCCATCCAACATGCAAGTCCATCAATACAACTACTCCATGCCTTACTAGACTTTTATGAATGTGAAATGAACTAAGCCAATGCATGGCAT
>KV908483.1:269334-299334 GCA_002005505.1 Botryococcus braunii | reverse complement strand
CGCCTGAGCAACGAACAGCTGGTCACAGGCATTGACACTTCCCTGTCAACGTGTGAGAACTGTCCAAAGTATTGTGAAGCATGTATTGAGGGGAAGCACACCCGTCCTCCCTTTGGTGAAAGTTCCAGGCCTGCAATAAATCCCCTTGACAGAATTCATATTGATACAGTGGGCCCCATCTCCCCAGCTGCCATTACAGGAGAACGTTTTTGGGTGACAATGGCAGATGAGGCGTCTGGATGGAAGGCTGTCCTGCCAGTGAGAACTAAGGATGTCATTTGGTCTGTTGTCAAAGACCTGATTATGTTCTGGCAGACAGAAAAAGGAGTTACAGTGAAGTGTATCCGGTGCGACAGAGGCACTGAATTTATTAATGCCAGATTCAAGGAGTTCTGTGCTTCTCAGGGCACTAAATTGGAGATGTCTGCTCCCTACACCCCACAGCAGATTGGGATAGCAGAGCGAGCCAACAGGACCTTGAAGGAGCGAACCAGAACCCTACTTAATTTTGCTGCAGCAAGCCCTGTCATGTGGAGAGAAGCCTTGGAAACAGCATGCACTCTCCTGAATATGGGACCCAGCACAGGCAGGCCTCTCACTCCCTTTGAAATGTTTATGGGATACAAACCAGATGTTTCCCTCTTGCGTACGTGGGGATGCCTGGCCTTTGTCCATGTACCAGAGCATCAAAGGGGAGTGTTTGCACCTAAGGCAGTGCCTGGCATGTTTACTGGATATTCCCCAGTGTCCAAGGCGTTCAGAATCTATCTTGGAGGGGGAGTCTGGAGGGAGAGCAGAGATGTGCAATTTGTGGAGCACATTCGGGGGGCCTCCAGAGTGGGAATTCACATTATGCCTGGATAGCCTCAGCAGTTTTCATACCCTGAAGGCCTGCAACTCCAGCAGCAGGACAGTGAACCTCCTGCTGGTCCCAACCAACTCCGTACTCAGAATGGAGCTATCAGCATACCCTACTCCAGCAACAGACTTGGCAGCACCTGTAGTGAGGTGCCGCGTCAGCGCGACGCGTCTCACGTCCCCTGCGCGTAGGATGTGCGCGTAAGCATAATGTTCGTAATGGTGTGCGCGTAGTTCATGTTTCTTCGTGCCCTTTGGGATACGAGTAGATCTCGTTGTCCTTGTGTGTAGGAAAATGACTGTAATATCCTAGTGGGTCTCCTCTCGTCATCCACATCGTTATGCTCGCGAGAGCATCTCGTAGAGGGACGACGTAGCCGGATCCGCGCATAGGTGGACTAGGAACTCGGGTGGTTATCATTGTCTTTGGGTTTTCTGCAACAAGCGGGGCATCTAGAAAGTCCTATATTGTTCATTATATATTGTTCTTTGGAGACTCGGACGACCTGCGTGAGGAGGGCTGCGAACTTGTAACGGATTGGAACTTCGATTTCTACCTTCGGTGTCACCCTTGCCTGATACCCTTGCTTAGCTTGTTATAAATCTTAGTTACACGTCTCACTTCGTTAAAGCACCCTCCCAGAAGCCCCTGACAAGGCTGCAACCGAGCCTGTCGGTCAGGGGAAGTGCCTCCCAGAGGAAGCTGCCACTGATCAAGTCACGGGATCACCGGGAGGAACTCATCCACTGGATCTGGACCAGTCCGGAATGGTGGAGACACTTCTGCGAATGGCAAGAGGGAATCCCGACGGTGGAGGACAACAACAATTTTTGGAGCGAGCACAGCAGTCCCTCCGAGACCCGCGGCTTGACAACGAAGGCCAGCCTCCGGAGGGAGTGACGAGATCGCAACGCTACGAGCATCGAACTGCTGCTCGTGAGCTCCTGCTGGCACAGGAGAAGGGTGAGAGCTGTGAGCGAGTGGGGCTGACAGAATGTGACACTGAGTCACAGGGACCAGGGGAAGTGCAGGAAAGGGGTCAGAATCACGAGAGACCTGCATCACTTGTGAGCGATGAGAGGGGGACAGTCTCTGATCAGACTGAAGATGGTCCAAGTGAGCTGAGTTGTTTGGGTGGGACCTGTACAGTGCCTGAGAGTGATGTTAGAGATGCATCATGTGAGATGAGCTGCACAGTCCAATTCCATGAAGCCCAGATACAATGTGGTGCCAGCCACACAAATGAGGGCAATGCCTGTGAGCGCGCAGCTGGGCCAGCGTCCCTGCGCACATGTGTAGTGGGTGGAAGACAGAGAGAGAGAGAGAGAGAGGCACTAGCTCAGTGCTCTTAAGGAGCAGCCACACAAATCCAGCGGGGTGCTCAGACTGCTTGTGAGGGAACTGACGAGACTGCTACTCGCCAGACATGTGAGAGTGCGAATGAGGAGGTGAATCGGAAGCTGAGACAATGTGAGACAACCCCAGATTACAAGAGCTTTCCGAGAGATACCTGTGTCTGGGAGAATGATGTAAGCGTGCGGAGCAGTAAGCTTGAAAAGGCAAACTGCGAGTCAAAGAGAGAGAGAGAGAGCAGAGAAGGAAATCTGAAACTGCTCAGGCCGTTCCAACGTGCAGTGCGGCGATAGTCAGTGGAAGAGTAGTGGGTGAGAGAGAGCATGAGAGCAGCACTGCTGAGAGCCAGGGAGAAAAGGGGAAGCATACTGGAGTGCGTTTCAGCAAGATAAGCGTGCCCTCAAGCTTGAGAGAGGCACAGCAGTCTCCTCAGTGGGAATACTGGAAGGCTGCCATGCAGGAAGAGCAGAATTCATTGGATGCCCACGAGGTGATGGAGTATGTCCCCAGGCCTCGTGGTCATAAAGTGATTCCAGTTCACTGGATTTTCTCAGTGAAAATGGATGCTCATGGTAATGTGCTAAGGTTCAAGGCAAGGTTGGTAGCTCAGGGATGTAGGCAAATCCTTGGTGTAGATGTCATGGAGGTATTTGCACCAACCAGCAGTTATGGGTCTAGGAGAGCATTGTTATCAGTGGCTGCACAAGAGGGTCTTGAGATCCACCAAGTGGATGTCAAGACAGCATTCTTGAATGGTGAATTGGAAGAGGAGGTGTATGTCACACAACCTCCTGGGTTTGAGAATGGGGATGGTAACACTGTGTGTCGCTTGAAGAAGGCTTTGTATGGGCTGAAGCAAGCACCCAGGGCATGGCATAAGACCCTGAATGAGAAGCTGCATACCATGGGATATGAGGTGTGTAAGAGTGATGCTGGTGTCTATGTGAAGTGCTCAGTAGATGGAGGAAAGTCTTTTGTGCTAATCTATGTTGATGATCTGCTGATAGCTTCCAAGGGCATGGGAGAGATTGAGAGAGTGAAGGGGTTGCTCAAGCAAGAATTCACCATTCATGATTTGGGAGAGGTGAAGGATTTCTTGGGCTGCCAAGTGATGAGAGACAGGGATAAAGGCCTCATCTCGTTGAGCTGCATCCCTAAGATTGATGCACTAGTAGAGAAATTTGGGCTGGATCTGGAGTCTTTGGGGCCTGACACTCCAATGACTAAAGATTTTGTAGCCACCCAGAGGCCTGTGTCTAAAGACAACAGTGACAGTATTGGTGCTGGGAGCATTTTGCCTCCAGGACACCGATACTGTGAGCTGGTTGGATCCCTATTGTATATTGCCAACACCACCAGGCCAGATATAGCTCAAGCTGTGGGGGTACTCTCTCGTTATAGGATTAATCCTACCACAGCACACTGGAATGAAGCCATCAGGGTGCTGAAATATCTTAAGGGAACGAGAGAGCTGGCTCTGATTCTTGGAGGGAAGGATACCGAATTAGAAGGTTTCGTAGATGCTGATTATGGTGGTGATCAAGATCATCGCTTCTCCACTACAGGTTATGTCATCCGTGTGTTTGGAGGAGCTGTAGTTTGGGGAAGCAAGAAGCAGTCTGCAGTGGCCACCTCCACTGTAGAAGCTGAGTTCATGGCAGCTAGTGCAGCTGTCAAGGAGGCTAATTGGGTGAAGGGTTTCCTCCAGGAAATTGGCATTTCCCCGTGGACAGTCAAGATTCACTGTGATAATCAGGGATGTATCAATCATCTCAGAAATCCAGTGTTCTCAAAGCACACTAAGCATATTGCAATCAGCTTCCACTTTGCGCGCGAAGCTATTGCATTGGGTCAGGTTGATGTGAAATACGTTCCCTCAGCCAGGAATGTAGCAGACATCTTCACCAAGCCTTTAACAAGGCAGATATTTCAAGGACATCGTGAGACTCTTGGTTTGGCCAAGTTTTTGTGAGGAAAAGGCAAGGGGAAGTGTTATAATAGTGAATGAACATTTGGTGCCTTTCCCTCAGAAGAGTAATAGTGGCCAGACCAGCTCGAATTAACCAGCGGGAAACATTCATTAGAATGAGTAATAGGTGGCAGAACCTAGGAGTTTTGCCAGAACCAATCTAGACCAATTTCACGTTGATTAGGGAGAATGAGGTAATCAGACACGGTTTGCTAGAAAGGTTATATGTTGCTGGCTCGAAGGGATGAGGCACTTGATTGGGACTATAAAAGCACTTCGGGTGTTTGTCGTTCAACTGTTGCAAGTCAAGTCACTTCACTCACAGTCGCCACTGCTTGTTAATCGACACACAACAAGAGTGCCGCCGGACTAAACACCCTCGTGCCGGGTCATACAGGTAAACTGTTGTCATAGCATAACGCATACAAGAACAATGGATTAGGAAAGGGTCTAGATAATGTGTATTAGGAAAGTGCTAATGTTTTAGCTCATCGGACATTGGTAATGCAGACTATCAGTAACTACGTAGATGAGTTGTTTGAATTACTGAGTGATGAGAGAGAGCAATAAGCATTGTAAGACTTGATTGGGACTATAAAAGCACTTCGGGTGTTTGTCGTTCAACTGTTGCCAGTCAAGTCACTTCACTCACAGTCGCCACTGCTTGTTAATCGACACACAACAAGAGTGCCGCCGGACTAAACACCCTCGTGCCGGGTCATACAGGAAACGCCAAGCTCAGAAGTTTTCAGTTTCACTTCTTATGTGTTTCATTTCACATCTTGACTGTTAATGTGAAAGCGGAATGTCGAAATAGAATGTTAGTGTGCTGGCCGATGGAAAGAGTGTAGAGTCATATGACCCAGCGTCTCAGGGAGAAAGGGTGAAGAAGGAAGACGGGCGGCTCCACGCGTAACAGGAGTAAGAGGAAACCCATCCGGATCAGAAAAGAACGCGGATGGAAAGAACCCTAACCCTGGGACTGGAGGGAAGGGGTAAAAACCATACGATGCATATAATATGATCTGTGTAAAAAAGTTGGGAAGAAGAGAGAGGGGCGGTTGTGCCTTCCAATCACACGCCCGAAAAACAAGGGAGATCCCCCTGTTTTGAGGGCTATCTGTTACAAGTGACCCCTAAAAACCCGGATGAGTCAATGGCGGACCCCAGGAGGGGTATAATACCGACAAGTCAAGGTATATAAAGCTCGAGCCGAATGGCCATACAAAGTAGGGACCTTCTGGAGGCTGCGATAAAGTCTACGCCACATCGCGCGCATAGGGTAAGCATGATTCGTGAAAAACTGCATAAGTTCAGCTATGGCTTTGGCCGCCGTCTCGGGCATATTACAAAGCCGAGTGTACTCTCCATAACTTGGCTATGGAGAACATTGAACTTGTAACGATCTGGGATGTTAGAATGGAAGAGGGGCATTTTTATAAGGTGTACCTTCCCCTGGAAAAAGTTGGCATCTTTCCGGTAAATACCGGTAATGACCCGATGGCCCAATGCGTGTGGAACAATACAAATATGCAGATTTAAAAAATTGCATGTCATCTTGGAGGCCGATGAGGTAACCTTGAAACCTAGATGGGGGGGTGGGGGTAGATGCCGTTTATACCTTGTTCCTCATGGCTTTGAGTAAGAAAGCGTAGAAACAACGACGGATTGTGCGTAAGGCACGCTTCATCGTCAATAAACCGGCCCAAAAAACGGTATGTATACAATAAGTGTGTGGCAAGTAGAGACCGCTGTGGGTTGTCACCCCGAATAGCGGAAACAAGGGATGAGAAGAAAAGCCTCTCATATTGTAAAAGGTACAAGTTTGCGACGTAAACACAGTGATTGGCTCCCATTGGGATACCAATGGTTTGTCTAAAAACGGCACCCCCAAAAACCAAGAAAGTGTTATCGATACTGAACTTAAAAAGGGCTTTTAGAGCTTGTAAATTAAACAAAAGTTTTGTGGTCCCCGTCCCCGAAAGCTTCCCAAACAAACCCTCCCCACCGGGTGGGGTAGTCATGTGCATCCCAACCATGTTTACGTGTTCCCATGTACATGTGTCCAGAGACAATTGGAAAATGAGAGAAGCATTATCATGTATATTCTTCTTGGCTCTCTGGTATGTCCATAAATCATCCAAAAGATCACAAATCCTTCGGAACAAGTCGTCCAAAGGAATTCCTGTGTATAACCGGTCGAAATCAAATGAGTGCAGTTCTGGCCAGTGGTTGGGGCCTTGGTCTCCCGGAAGAAATGCCTAAGTTCATGCAGAGTTTCGTCTTGGGGGATGCGATTAAATACGGAAAGAGTCCGTACATAACCGTGCGCATTCTCTAAGACGGGGAAACCTGGTACCGGGTGGTTTGCCTTAATATCCTTAAAGCTATCAGTCCACATACGACGAATAGGCGGAAGGAGAGCCTTAAAAATACTAGTTAATTGTAGATGAAGAGGTTTAAGGGGGCTTTTGTTGGCCCCCACAATAAATCTGAACTTGTCCGAGTGGGCCTTCCATATGGGAAAATAGGGGGGGGGTAACAGAGGCGCGGGCACCATATGAAGGACGAAGGGCAAAGCGTTGGGCCAAGGCATGGTCTAAAATAAGGGAAGTCTGTTCTACGGATTGAGGCACAAAAGTATATGTACTGCTATGCTCCAAATCCGTGATCATGTCTTGTGCAACCTTTATTTTGCATATGACAGCAAAGGATGATGCTGCCTTATCTACCTGTGTGAATACAAAATGGTTTTGCAAGAGACGAATAGCCCTTAAAGCGGCGTCATCCAAAATCTCAGTTTGGTGATGGTAAAGAGGGAACCCCACATGTAGAGCTTCCAAAGATAACCTAATACGATCCCGTAGGACCATCATATAATCTGCGACAGCTTGCGCCGGAGGCCGAGCATCGAAAAAGGCAAGGAAATTCTCCCGAGACAGCTTCCTGACAAGAAACTCCTCCAACCATCCCATAAGAGCCTCAACCTCGGCACGGACATAATTGATATCGGCAAGGGAAGCTTCGGACGATCCCATACCCGGCCGATATTTAGTTCCAAACCTGAGAAGTGGGATGATACTATTAAAAAGTGGGTGGACAGTTGCCAGATCCCCGATCTTAGCAGTAGCAATATGTTCCTTGCAATTTGTGAGAGGATTACAAGGACACCGGCACCCACGTGAAGCTGCCAGCTCGCGGAGCGCTGCTAAATCCCCCCATTTGCCGTTGGCCATATCCCGATTGTTGATACACACTCTACCTAGTGTCTTAAGTGTCTGGTGCCTGAGATAAGGGCGCCATAAACGGGTGTGTTGCAAATCAGGGGGGAGGAATTCCCTAAGGTTTACAGAGGAGAAGAGGGCGTGTAGATTCAAAGCATCCCAAAGTTTGTTGTCATAAGCTGGAAGCATTTTATAAACTGGAATGTCTTGGCGGTTGTCCAAAGCATTCCGGTGATCAACAATTGTATCGTTTAAAGCATCCAAAAGATGTCCCTGGTTGGTAGTCGTTAATGGGTGTATAGGGAACTCTTTGACCAAATGATACATACGGTGTATCGTTTTGTCAGAGAACCCCCGGTTGAGGCGCTGACGAAGGGTATCGTTTGGATCTCCAGCGAAGTGGGGATGTGTGATAGCCCGTTCTAATCTGCGAATCTTAGTAATATAAATTCGGGAATGGTACGGGTGTTCTACACCAAAATCCTCATTCAACATCCTGTTCCCCAACCTATCCAGATGATCAAAAGCGTCGAAACAGATATTTGAGGCATTTTGGATATGAGTGGGGAGGCCTGCGAGTTCCTGGAACTTACGTTTATGTGAACCCGGTAAGCCAGAATTTAACCCCCATTTGCGTGATTCAAGAAGTTGTACCCATTTTCTTTCCAGGAAAGTACTTCGGTCCTGCAAATTGTGCAAGGTGGGTTGCGGGGGAAGGGCCTCATAGGATTCAATAGGTATAACGGCAATGTCCGCGGGGGAGTAGTTGCGGAAGTAGGAATAGATCTTGGAGGTGTGATCTGGGGAGGGGCCCCACAATTTGTGAGCATGCTCCTGAAAACGCTCCTTGACCCCACGGTCAGTCTTACCTACATAATACGAGCCTAAACCGCTTGTCCTGGTATCACATACGAAAATAACATAAACAACATGTTGCTGATCCCAGGGGACCCGAGGCAACTTCCATCGCCGTATCAAGCGGGCCAAACGGAGGGCGGCCGCGTTTAAGCGGGGATCGATGACGGGCCATGTGGCTGCCTGGCGGTGAAGCTGACCGTATAAGGACATGCTAGCTTTAAAAAATCTGGAGTTCTCCAATTGAAGTAGGGTGTGGGGCTTGGACTGAGCACACCTCATGCGTCGAGCGCGCCGTTAGTCCTTGTGCGTGTCATCCTGCCGTCAGGCCCCTTCCAGCAGCTCAGCATCCGCAGTAGCTGGCAGACAGGGGAGGGTGCCGAGCAGCAGCACGAGCAGCATAACGAGAAATACAAACATCTAAATATAGAGGGACTTGGCCGGGGCAAATACAACAAAAGTATGCAAGCATGGATAGGGAAGGGGAAACAGTAGGGGATATATCGACGAAGCAAAAGCCAAAGAACACGTGAAGAAAAAGGGGTGTGAAGAAGTGTATAAAAAGCAGACGCAACAGTTGAGTAATACAGCGTCGGAAATTAGAGTTACCTTGCGAGGGAAAGTGTGGGAAGTCAAAATTACGTGGCAGCTGTATCCAAAAAACAGTTGCCAGCCCCTGTAGGGGAAAATAGCCGGCCCGTGTACGGGATACTGTAAACGGGCATGAAAGGGTCGCCGAAAAGGCGCGGAGTGAGGTACGTAAAGGTAAAGGCGTCTGACAGAAGGCGCCGTAAAGGTTTTGGCGGTGGAGGCGAGCAGGAGATCGGCAAACGGTGCTGTGTGGGCTATAGTGGTGTACCCGGAGGCGGTTTGGATGTTGGGAGATGTGAGTGGATCTGGCCCCGGGGGGGGGGGGGGGGGAAGGGAGGCCGAGGTAAAGTCAGCTGGCTCGGCACAGCCCGGGGAGGATTGAGAAGAAACCGAAGACCTGTAGGGAAAATAGTGCGTGCGGGGACGAGCGCGTAGTTGTTGAAGACATGCGGTGAAATGCATTGAGGGTCGCGGCAAGCCAAAGTAGTGTAGCAGCAGCAGAAGGCACGTAACGGAATGGCATAGAACATGTGGCGGTAATGGTACCTGGTCAAGGGTGTGGGACGTTTGACGGTCCATGTCTGCCAGGTGGGGGTTTTGACATTCTCATGGAGCTCCCAAACAGATCCTGGGGAGAGTTTCAAGGCCAACGTCTGCAGCGTGGCGGCTTTTTGCCCGATCTATATATATTTAACCTACCCCCCCCCTCTCTGGGGGGGTAGGTTGACGTTGCCACTCTACCCCCTAGAAGAGTTAAGGATTCCGCTGGGCAGGCGCATAATTCTCACCTAGTGTCGCAACCACGACGCAACTTTTTTCAGTGGAAAATTGCTGGTTTTCGTAGGGCAGTCGAAAAATTAATAACTAAGAAAAAGGCCAAAAAAAAAAACATTTTGGGGGTAGCCGGAATGTGGCCCGCTGGCATGGTACCCGATCGTGCAGCCATGAGATTCGGGTAAATTGGTAGTATTTCCCGCACTGGCGCTGCGGATGTCTGGCATTTGGCTGACGGTGGCCTCCAGTATTGCGTTCCTGGAATTTCCCGTGTGTGACCGTGTGACGCAGCGGAAATGTGGACGGTTTGTGGGTGGGAACTGTGAGTCGCCCGCAATTTCCGGTGGTCGGTACACTCTGCTGAGCGCAGATGTCTGGGATGTCGCGCATTCGCTAGGCGGTGGCCTGAAATTTCTGTCGTGAATGCATACTGGATTTCGAACCCAATCTCGAGGATCGCGCATTGCGGAGCCTCACCGGCATGTCTGGTACTTTGCGGTCGTACGTATGTAAAGTTCGCCCCCGTTGAAAGGGCAAGGGCCGCTTTATCTTATTTAAAAAGATTCGCTGTGGTTCAGGATCTGTTTTCCTAGTACATTCCATCGATTTGAAGCTACTTACGAGAGAGACGTTCGTGCAGACGGTATGCGTTGCATAGCCCCGAACACAACGAAACCCGCGATTCTTGTGCAATGGGAAAGCTTGTGAGGATGCGTTTTGACATTTTGGTAATTGAAATCTAAAAAACGCCGTGCGGACTACGAGTTAGACCACGAGTTGGCCGCAAGACTCCGATGGACTTTCCGTACGATTATGACTTCGGCAACAATGTCGTATGGCCATTCATTTTACGATTTTCCCTTCCATGTTGACGGTTGGCGATGCTGTGCTGCGATGCTCTGTTCGTCAGTCGGTTAAAGGTCGTACGTTCGTCACTGTCGGGTGATGCTTGCAGATTCTTGATGTCTCAACCTCCGGTGCCTGGGTCACGGTATACTAGAACTTACATTTGCGAAGTTTGGCATTTTGAACGTTCTAGTAGCCCTGTAATTGATATTGTTGAAGAGTCGGCATATGGGAATTGGGAAAGCAAGCCACTGTGATCGACCGTCCTTCATGGGAGTCAGTATCCTCATCTATAAATTGGTGGGCTTTGTGTATGTGGCAGTTAGCACTGCTGTCTGTTTTTAGAAACGATTAATAAAGCTGGGGCATAATCAGATACGATATGTTCTCCCTCCCTTTCGTTGTTCCTTTCCCTCTCCGTCTCGGTTCCCATCCCCCTCTCTGCAGCAATAACTGAGCGGAAGACATTAGGATGAGACAGTGAGACAGTTCGTGGTGTGCACGGAGAGAGTGTTACATGATTGATTCACAGTTTCGCCCTTAATCCCATCCAGGGTCGGATGTACACCGTACTGCCACGGACGTATAGTCGGGCAACCGAGCGACTACGTGAGCGAGGTTGTACCGTGAATCTAGATCACATGGCAAGTCATAGAGCAATGCCAAGGACCATACTAGAGCATTATACCCTAGGAAATGCTACATGCCCTCCCCCTTAACATAAGCTATGAGATGGTGTTTATGGCAATGGGGCCACAAACGTAAGACAGGGGTATCACGAACCCTGCTTACTGTAACTATAGATAATCACACCTCCTATAGTTACCAAACCAGCAAGTCAGAGGATGAAGTCCACAAAGCAAGTTAGCACGACACAGACGAGGGACTCATCTGCTCAATGCCCGAATACCTTAACATTCTAAGGACTAGCGTCTGCAAGGCGGATCCTCTAACTTAGGGGACGAACTCTCTAGACGGCACTCACACCAGTGATGAAACAATTAGGTTGAGTCATTAGAGTAGCACTTGTCCAAACCTTAGGTCCAGTTACCCTGCACTGCAGTGTAACCTTCACTTGAGGTGGCTTTCCAGCACAGGCATAAGGCATGTTGTCTAGAGCAGCAAGCCATACACAGCTAACTGCCACATAGTGTATCTCATGGGTAAGATACCAAAGCAAGTCATGCAGACACGGAACTTCAATTTGCAGCTACACTGCCACAGCAAGTGCATCACAAAATGGAGCCGTGGGTCAAGGAAACATAACCCATGCAAAACATATAGATAAGAGACATGCATGCAACCCGATTCATGATCCCTCTCCCTCCCAGACCCTTCCACCCTCCCTCCCTCCCAGATCCAAGCTGGCTGGCGAAGTCCAAGGGTCATCAGCCGCAAATGGCTGGAAAAGTCTCAAGGCCGCAAGTGGCTCAACAAGGGATGCCCGCAAGTGGGACTTAAGAAAGGACTGGGGCAGCTGCCACGTCGTCTGCCAAGTGGCGAACATGGGCAAGGGGCTCCCAAGTGTTCTCAGTCTCATCATAGCCCATCCATTTGACCAAGTACCGCCACGACTTTCCAACTCTCTTTTTAGCAATGATGGCCTCCACTTCATAGATGCCGCCACGCTTATCTGCATACAAAGGAGGAGGTGAAGTAACGGTCACTGGTGAAGATGAAGACACATAAGGCTTCAGCTGGGAAACATGAAACACAGGATGGATGTTCACAGTCTCAGGCAAGATAAGTCTAAAAGCACGAGTACCAACTGTTGCAGCAATAGTAAAGGGCCCAAAATACTTAGCTGATAGTTTTGACGAGAGCCCAGGTGAAAGCTGGTTCTTCCTTGCAGCCAACAACACCTGGTCCCCCACCTTGAAAGGGCGGTCTCGTCTCTTCCTATCTGCATAAGACTTCTGCCGTTGCTGTGCAGAGGCAAGATTAGACTTGGCACTTTTTAAGGCAGTCTGCAGCCCCTCAACCCATTCAGAAACAGCAGGATTTGCAGAACGTGAAGGAACAGCAGAAGACAAGGGAGTAAGGGGATGGCGCCCGTGATTCAGGAAGAAGGGTGTCTGCAGTGTGGAAGCCTGGAGAGAGTAATTGTAAGCAAACTCCACCATGCTTACATACTTGCACCAGTCATCCTGTCTCGGCCCCACAAACCCTCTTAACATGTCTTCCATGGTCCGATTCATTCTCTCTGTCTGCCCGTCTGTCTGAGGGTGGTAAGCAGTAGACATAGCAATCTCAGTACCCAATAATTTAACAAAGGCCTTCCATATGTGACTTGTAAATCTAGGATCTCTATCACTAACAATGGATGTCAGCATACCAAACCTAACAAAGACCCTGTCAATAAACAGTTGTGCAAGTTGAGGTGCAGTGATGGTTTTCATGCATGCAGCTAAGACACACAACTTAGAGAACCTATCAATAAATACCACAATAGAATCAAAACCACAGCAGACGGGTAAATCAGTCACTAAATCAAGGGAAATGCTCTGCCAAGGTCCATCCGGAATGGGCAGTGGCTGAAGCAAACCATAAGGTACGGCTCCAGTCCCTTTAGTGCGCTGGCAGGTGTCACAAGACCTGCAAAAGTCCCTGACTGATGAGCTGAGACGTGGCCACCAAAACTCCCTGCACACTAGCTCATACATCTTGTTAATACCAAGATGTCCAGAAAAGGGTGTGGCATGGCACTCTCTCAGCACCTTCTCTCTCAATGCATCAGGTACATAGACCTTCCATGACTGCACAGAATAAGGTACAGAGTCTCTCAATATTAAAACACCTTCATCCACAAGTTTAGCAACTATGGGATCAGAAACACAAAGCAAGGCAATCTCTTGTAGGAGAGAAGAGACAGAAACAGAGGAGACATGCATCACTGCAAGGTCAACACGCCTAGACAAAGCATCTGCAACCACATTATCAGTACCCTTAACATACTTTATATCAGGCATAAACCTCATAATCTCAGTGAGCCATCGTTCCTGCCTACTAGTCCTAACAGGAGCAGTCAATAAATACTTTAAAGCTGTAGCGCGCGGCAGGCAGACTCCACCAGGGTTAGCCCCGTCGGATGCCAAGCGGTACATTAGGCTAGGCGTAGCCTCTTTAGGCTTCGCGCTAGTACATACGGTGTGGCGCTCGGGCCACACTGGCACTTTCATCGGTGCAAACAACTCGGATAACTTTACATTTGGTGCCCCATATCGGTCACTTCTGCTTTGATTGGCTTGACAATTTTTTTTAAGCATCTTCGCTTTTCGGTTTGGGGTTGCGCTCCTTTGTTTGGGTTTAATGGCTCTCGTTTTGCCGCCGATCCCGACCGACCTCGTCCCTTTGGTGGGCAAACCTCCTCGGTACACGCTAAGGAGGCTCCCATACCCTGGAAATACTAGACCTTATTATTCATATCTGAAAGAGTTGGATATTGAGGTGCCAGATATTCCAGAGGGTGTTGACCCGGTCGACTCGACTTCGGGTTATGACTGGAAGGGCTTGCTTTCCAAGGTTTTTGACTTTGAGACTGCTGAGGAAGCTCTTGAGTGGGCAAGGCTCGGCATTGTTGAAGTCATCAACGATTTGAAAGAGGCTTGGGCACTTATGACGGAGTGTCCCGATTCAGTTCGGCACCCGTCCTCTGAGGGCGACGATGGCCTAGGCCTTGCACAATGTTCCAAAGACTTAGTGGAAGCTTCCACTATTTGGGCAAAAGTTGTGTGGAGGTATTGGCTTTGGTGCGCTGCGGCGCGCGCTTTTTATGCTCGGATCCCGAGTCATGTCCTACACGACAGAAGGGTGACCAGCATAGAGTCGTCTGTCCAAGCTCTTAACGCTGATATTGGGTCATTGGGAACCCAAGTTGGCAGCCTGGACGGCAAGATGGACGCGATTATGCGTTTGCTGCAAGGATCGGGGGGGGGGGGGGGGACAAGGTGCGTCTCCCTAAAACCCCCCCCCCCCCGATCCTTCCCCCCGAAACGCCTATGCCTTTCGTTGCTCCTAAAACGAGGCCTCCCAGCGCCTATTTTTAATGGAAGCAAGGATGGGACTAAGATAACAACTTGGTTCGAGCAGTTTCGGGCATACGCGGCGTTGTTGCAGCTCACTCCTGACACGCTTGTAGATCACGCATCCTTGTGTCTTTCTGGGAAAGCAGCTGAACAATGGGCTTTGATTAAAAAATCTTTGGCTTTGCATGGCAAGGATGTGAAAGACTTCTGATTTGTTCAAAGCTGAATTGTTGGCCAACTTTGTCGATATGTCAGTGGAAGACACCGTGCGATATCGTTTGGCGCAACTTAAACAATCTGGAACAGTGGCTCAATACTATACTGCCTTTAGGGCAATAACAGTTGAGGCAGTCACATATCCAGTAACTGGGCCTGAAGCTTGTGCAGCCTTTCGGGCTGGCCTAAAACCCGCTCTACTTGAACTCATTATGAAGGATGCCTCGGTGAGGCGTGAGATGAGCAATGTGGAGGCGGTGGTGAAAGCTGCCAAAGAGGCTGAATCTTTGTTGGCTATGCTTTCAGGTGTCTCCAAGGGAAAGGAGAAGGTCTATGGGGACCGCGAGGAGGGAGAGTTACCTCGGGACCGTGGGACCAAGCGTCCCGCCCATAACCATCCCAAGGGAGCCACATGCCACTTGGGCAAACTTCAGAAGAAGTACGGCCTAAGCCAGGACAGGCGGGAGGCGGCTGGGAAGCTGGCATCTGGCGTCTGTTTCGAATGCAACAAGCCCGGCCATTTTGCATTCGAATGCCCTCTCAAGAAGGGGTCTTCTGGCAAGAAGACAAGCCCTGGCGCGGGACCTTCTAATGCTTGAAGGTGTGGGCCTTCGCTTGGCGATGTAGGCCCTGCATGTTTGACGTCTATTCATGCATTTGCTTGTCAAGAAGCCGTGTCACAGCTTGTGATGGTGTTTCCTGCCGAGGTGCAGGGGAGCAAGGCCACGGCGATGCTGGACTCTGGAGCTTCTTGCAATGTGGTCAGTGCAGACTTTGCTAAAGCCCTTCACTTGGAGATTGTGCCGCCGAAGGGGGATTCTTTAAGCATTAAGTTGGCTGACGGGAGAACTGTAAACCACATCGGATGTGCTGTCTTAGACATTGTCATCCAGGGGGTACAGTTTGCTAAGGTGTCGTGTCTTGTGCTAGACTTTGCCATGGATTGGAATGTGCTGTTGGGGACTCCCTGGTTAAAGACATTCCGTGCAAATCTCATGTTTGAAGAGGACACCGTTAGGGGGTATACAAGAAAGAACAAGCCGTTCGTTTTGCGTTGCCCGCCTAAGGAGGAGAGGCCTTTGAAGGGTTCAGAAGTGGAGGATGTGCCTAGATTGGTTTTGTCTGCAGTGCAGGCTAGAAGGTTAAGCAGAAAGGGCTGTCAGTCCTTTCTGGCAATTGTAACCGATCTATCTACCGATCTGAATGTCTCCATTCCTTCTCCTAACTCTCCTGTTGTTGACATACTCAGTGAATTCCAAGATGTTTTCCCTGAAGATGTCCCGCACCTTCCGCCTGAGAGGCAAGGGGTTAGACACACTATACCCTTGAGCGATCCACATGCTCGTCCGCCGTCTCGTCCGTTGTACCGGCTTTCACGCTTAGAGTATGATGAGGCGTTACGCCAGACAAAGCTATTGTTGGACAAAGGGTATATACAGCCGTCTACATCACCCTATGGTCGCCCATTCTTTTTGTGCAAAAGAAGGATGGAAGCCTCCGGATGGTCATTGATTACCGAGCTTTGAATCGATAGACGGTCAAGAACAGGTATCCGATGCCTCGTATCGATGATACTCTTGATCAACTGCAGGGTTCTACAATGTTCTCTAGTCTTGACCTCACGTCTGGCTATCACCAGATCCGTATCACAGATGAGGATATGCCAAAGACAGCTTTCAGAACACCCGCGGGGTTGTTCGAGTGGCGGGTTTTGCCATTTGGGCTGACTAATGCCCCGGCCACGTTTCAAACTGCCATGAATGCTATCTTTGCTCCTTACCTGCACACGTTTGTGCTCGTGTACCTTGATGACATCCTCATCTACAGCAAGTCCATTGAAGAGCATAGGGAGCATCTCCGCAAAGTCCTTGAACTGTTGCGGCAGCATAAGTTGTATGCTAACCTAAAGAAGTGCTCTTTCGCCAAGGATGAGCTGGAGTACTTGGGCCATTCAGTCTCAGCAGATGGGATTAAAGTGGACCCACGTAAGGTGGCTTCAGTTGCTAATTGGAGCGCACCGAAGAATGTTGGCGAGTTGCGGTCTTTCCTGGGGCTGGCAACTTACTTTCGCAAGTTTGTTCGCAATTTTGCAGCACTTGCATCGCCACTGTACAGACTCCTACGCCAAGGTGTGACCTGGGTATGGAGTGCTGGGTGTGTTCGGGCGTTTACCGAGATTAAACATGCCTTGACACATGCACCTTGCTTAGCGTATCCTGACTTCTCAAAGCCGTTTGAGGTCCATTGCGATGCGTCTTTGGCAGGGTTGGGGGCCGTGTTGTACCAGGAGGGTCGCCCAGTTGCCTACGAGAGTCGTCGCTTGACTCCCGCTGAGGTTAACTATCCTACTGGGGAGCAAGAACTTCTAGCTGTGGTGCATGCATTGACAGTCTGGAGGTGCTACCTAGAGGGGACCCCTGAGTTTCGTGTGGTCACGGACCACAAGGCTATCACTTATTTGGACACTTTGCCTACTTTAAGTAGACGGCAAACCAGGTGGGCAGAGTTCCTTTCGAGGTTTCAATTTTCACATGGACTATGCCCCAGGAACGTCCAATGTGGTTGGCTGACGCTCTGAGTCGGCATCCGTCCGACTATGAGGCTCCTTGTCCAATCATCAACGGCGTGGTGATTGGTGGGTGTTCGCACCCGGCGCACCGTTGTCTGCCAACGCTCTCTCTTTGTGCCTTGGTTGGTACTATCCGCTCTGCGGGGGGGAGTGCTGCGGCCGGGGTTGCTCTGTCTTGGAAGGACAAATTTGTCCAGGGTTTTACTCAAGACCCATGGTTCCAAGATAAGCAGAATGTTGAAGGTCTGCTAGACTTTGACGGCTTCCTTCTGAGGGAGGGGAAGGCCGTGGTTCCGGATGCTTTTGGGCTGCGAGCTCACATCCTCAAGGAACTGCATGATAGCCCGTATGCTGGCCATCAAGGAGTGAAGAAAACCTTGGCCTTGGTAAGGCGCCATTATTGGTGGCCTACCATGCTTGCTGACATCGAACGTTACGTGCTAACGTGCCACTTGTGTCAGAAGAACAAGGCTCGGAACACTTTGCCTGCGGGGTTGCTGCAACCTTTACAGTTGCCGCTGAATCCTTGGCACACGGTGACTATGGATTTCATTACCCAACTGCCTTAAACAGGCAAGGGTCATGATGCCATTTTCGTCGTAGTGGATAAGCTGACCAAGATGATGCATCTTATGCCCACAACCACCAAGGCTACAGCTGAGCAGACGGCTAAGCTGTACGTAGACAATGTGTGGAAGTTGCATGGTGTTCCCCAAGTGGTGGTGTCTGATAGAGATAAGCTCTTCACCAGCCACGTTGCTAGAGCTTTGTGTCAATCCATTGGGACTCGACAAGCCATGTCAACAGCCTACCATCCGCAGACGGATGGGCAGACTGAGCGAGTGAATCGAGTGCTCGAGGACATGCTACGCATGTATGTGGCCAAGTCCCAGGATGATTGGGATGAGAAGTTGGTCTGTGCAGAATTCGCGATCAATAATTGCGATCACGAGTCCACGGGGTCCTCGCCGTTCTTGCTGAACTACGGGTTTCACCCCCACCTGCCAGTCGCGATTCTCCCCAATAGACGGGTACCTGGTGCGTCTGACTTTGTTCAGGGCATGCAACGCCTCATCAATGAGGCCAGGATGACCCATCGGGTGGCCACTGCGAGACAAGCGCAGTATGCCAACACCAAACGCAGGGACGTTCAATTTGGTGTGGGGGACTGGGTCCTCCTCTCCTCGAAGAACCTCCGTTTCAAGGTGGGCACGCCCAAGCTCCTCCCGCGTTGGGTAGGGCCGTTCCAAGTCGTGAAACGTGTGGGTACCCAAGCTTATGAGCTTGACCTCCCGGCACAATGGAGGATTCATGATGTCCTTCATGTCTCCAACCTGGAACGGTACCGGCGGGATGGTTCGATGCAACCCCCACCACCTGCAGAGGTGCTGGAGGGGGAAGATGAGTACGAGGTGGAAGCCTTAATGGACCACCGTCGTGTCAATTCACGTGGCCGTCCCAAGTATGAGTACCTTGTCCGCTGGAAGGGTTACTCGTCAGAGCATGACACCTGGGAAGAGGAACGGAATTTGGCAAATGCTCCCAATGTTGTAACGGGATACTGGGACACAGTCAACGCACGGGCACCACGAGGCGGGGCACGCCGTCGTGGGCAGGTTGACTAGGGGAAACACAGCAGCACGAGCCTGTCAAGCTGCGTCACCGGGGGGTCGTGGTTTACCCATACGTTCGCGTGATCACAGAACGTCCCCTGACTTGGTGGCTAAGTGTCGTCCAGCCCCGGCCCCTACTATTCGCCCTGAAGCTAGCAACTTCACAGCTTCTTCATGGGAACCTGTACACGTGGAGTGTACATTTGTTCACGCCGACGACTGCCCTTTTGGCCCCGTCACTGCGGGATTCTGGTCTAGGCGTACCATAGAGATACCTCAGGCAAGTGTACACCCAGGCTGCGGTCTGGTGTCTGGAGGAGACTCGCCGGCTCAAAGTGTGATGTATAGAAGTGTGGCAGTGACCTTCTATACGCCTCTGCCTGTGACTGTGGCTTGCTTTTGCAGGCCTCCCGGGAGCTCGGTCACCTAGGAGGGGGAGAATGTAGCGCGCGGCAGGCAGACTCCGCCAGGGTTAGCCCCGTCGGATGCCAAGCGGTACATTAGGCTAGGCGTAGCCTCTTTAGGCTTCGCGCTAGTACATACGGTGTGGCGCTCGGGCCACACTGGCACTTTCATCGGTGCAAACAATTTGTGAAAGGTTATGGGCAATCGGCTTTCCCTGTACAAAGCAGACAGGTCGTCAATAGACGAAGTTACTCCAGCTACAGTCCGTACGACTGTCTGCTGAGTGCCACACACAACTGTAGGACAAGACTGGCATCTGGTGATGCCCAGCATCTTTCACAACCAGTTCCGTTACATCATTATCTTGTACACAAGCACCGATCAAGCAATCACTAGATAAGGCTCTAGACGGCTACGTTCAAGTACATGCCTATACTCCCTGAAGTCACTGTCCCTTATCTGTTTGAGTGACTACAGGGTACACTAAGCTTGTTCACTCTCACAATAGCAACAATGATACAACACACACTGCCGCACCGTACCTGTACAAAGCAGACAGGTCGTCAATAGACGAAGTTACTCCAGCTACAGTCCGTACGACTGCCTGCTGAGTGCCACACACAACTGTAGGACAAGACTAGCATCTGGTGATGCCCAGCATCTTTCACAACCAGTTGGTATTCACTCCGGTGGGGCAGCCTTAAGAGTTCATCCGACAAACGTGTGATCTAGATAGGATTGTACCTTATGTTCGAAAACGTCCAGAATCTGCCGTGTCTCAAGGTACCTTATGTTCTCAATGGACCCATATCCTAATAGTGCACACATGAAGATCACTTAAAGCACAAGGCATTCAATAATAATGTTCAGAACTCAACACTTCCCCTTGCCTGCATGCTTTAAGTGTATTTTCTCAAACCTAGTGAATCACGATGACCAACAAACACGGGCTTGGCAAGTGGCTTGGTCATAATGTCAGCCACATTGCGAGCAGATTCCACATAGAGGATATCTACCTGCCCAAGTGCCATAGCTTCCCTAGCGTAGTGGAAGCTTACTGCAACGTGCTTTGTGAATTTGGAATACAGGGGGTTCCGTAAATTAGAAATGCATCCTTGGTTGTCACAGAAAATTTTGACCCTCCAAGGTGCAGCCCCTATCTCTTCCAAGAAGCCCCTTAGCCAGTTGGCTTCCTTCACAATATGGCCAGCTGCCATAAACTCAGCTTGCACAGTTGAGGTAGCAACTGAGCTCTGCTTCTTGCTTCCCCAAACCACGGCACTACCATAGACTGATAGAACATAGCCAGTGGTGGAATACCTGTGGTCCAGGTCCCCAGCATAGTCGGCATCAACATAGCCTTCTAGCTCAGGGCCCTTTCCACCCAGAGTAAGAGCTAACTCTCTGGTATCTCTCAAGTACTTCAGCACTCGAATGGCCTCATTCGAGTGTGAGGTAGTGGGTGTCATTCTATACCTTGACAACACTCCAACAGCCTGAGAAATGTCAGGCCGGGTCGTATTGGCTATGTACAGTAACGATCCAATTAACTCGCAGTATCGATGACCAGGTGGCAGAGGGGTACCAGCCCCATGTGACATACCATCTGAGGACTCGGGTCTGCTGCTAGCCACGAAGTCCTTGGACATGGGGGTATCAACCCCACGTCCATCATCAGCAACGCCAAACTTCTCCACAAGAGCATCAATCTTGGGAGTGCAACTCATGGAAATAGTGCCCTGAACTCTATTGCGTAGGACCTGACACCCCAGGAAATCATTCACCTCTCCCAAATCATGGATGGTGAAGTCCTTCTTCAATAACTCTTTCCCCCACTCAATCTCTGCAACCACTCTGGCAACTATGAGAAGATCATCGACATAAACAAGAATAAACGGCAGATTACCATCAGGGGCCCTCATGATGTATACCCCAGCGTCGCTCTTGCACACACTATACCCCATCACGCTCAACTTGTCGCTCAAGGTCTTGTGCCAAGCCCGTGGGGCTTGCTTAAGACCGTAGAGTGTCTTCCTGAGCTTGCACACAACTCTCGTGTTGCCATTCTCAAATCCTGGTGGTTGGGTCACATAGACCTCTTCCTCCAACTCCCCATTGAGAAAAGCTGTCTTGATATCCACTTGGTGGATCTCAAGATTTTGTGTGGCAGCCACTGCCAGCACAGCTCTCCTAGCACCATAGCTGCTGGTAGGTGCAAAAACCTCACCAACATCTATACCAGGAATCTGTCTGCAACCCTGGGCAACCAATCTTGCTTTAAACCGAGTGACATTCCCATGTGCATCGTTTTTTGTAGAAAAAATCCAATGAACGGGGATAACTTTCTGCCCATGGGGTCTTTCCACATACTGCATAACCTCATGGGTGTCCAAAGACTCCATCTCCTCTTGCATTGCCTGCTGCCAAAACTCCCACTGAGGTGAGCGCTGGGCTTCCCTCAAGTTTGAGGGCACGTGAACTTTTCCCAACCTGACAGAAGGTACACTCTGAACCTTATGCTGTGGTGCAGCAGGGCTGTCAGCCTTACTGGTGCTGTTCCCTTCTCTCTCTCTCTCTCTCCCTGGTTGCCAGAATAAGGTACATTATGTACCTTATGCTGGGACTGGGCAGTACTGCCGGGATTATCTGATTCCTTCTCAAGTCTCTCTCTCTCTCCTTGACTACTGGACTCATGTGCAGCACCCTTACATTCTCGCACCTTCCGCAATGCAGAGGGGAGCAGCAGCTCTCTCCCTCTCCTGGACTTACACTTGGGCACACTACCCAGACTTGCCTGAGCTGCGCCTACAATGTCAGCCTGCACACCATAAGCATGACTAGCCAGTGACTGGGATTGGGCACCAGCTTCCCCTACTGCTGGCATGTCTAACCCACTACTCTCATCTCTTACATCTGCACCGAACATAGCCTCGACTGTCTCAACCTGCCCCTGCATATCAGGGAGACCAACCATGTTTGGCTCACTCACAATTGCCTGACCTGGGTCAGGGGCATGCAATGGGATGTCAGAATGCTCTCTCCTAGCCACGCGCTGTACATAACGCTGCTCCCTTGTAAGGTGGTCCCTGGAGGAAGGGGAATTTGTGACTTCCCCTGCATTCGCAACCCCTCTTGTACCTTCTGCATTTTTTCTACCTGGGATTGAGTTTCTACACCCCCCTGGCCAGATTCTGCATATGCTCAAGCACCGACCACGAGTGCTGAGATGGTTCTGGGGTCCCAACAGTAGAATCCAGGCTGGTGGGGGTTCCTTGGTCATGTGCTGCTATGGTCCCGTCTCCAGACTGATCCCCAGCACAAAGTCCAGAGGTCCCAGGAGCCCCAGTGGAAAGCGTCTCCACTCCATGGTCATCCTCCTCATCCCAGAACGTGGGTGGAGCAGCAGAGGGAATTGCTTGAGGCGTTGCCAGATTCTCACTGCCAAGGGGGGGTGATATCCTAGAATCATAGACAGACCCAGGCTGGACCTTTGATAGACCCACTCTCTCAGCCCCCAACATGTGCTCGATAAAGCTGACGTCCCTACTCTCCTTCCACACTCCATTCCCCACGTACACACGATACGCTTTAGACTGGGGACAATAACCAGTAAACATCCCAGGGATGGTCTTGGGCCCAAAAACAGACCTTTGGCCACTGGGAATGTGCACATGGGCTACACAGCCAAACGTGCGCAGCACAGACACATCAGGTTTGACACCAAAGAATAATTCCATGGGGGTCAGGGACCTGCCTGAAGTAGGACCCACATTGTAGAGGAGGGTAGCTGTCTCAAGCGCCTCCTTCCAAAGGGAAGGGTCTGCTGCAGCATGGACCAACAGAGTCCTTGTTCGCTCCTTCAGGGTCCTATTCATCCCCTCCGCCACCCCATTCTGCTGAGGCGTGTAGGGCGCTGAGGACTCCATCTTAGTGCCCTGCTGAGCACAAAACTCTTTGAATTGCTGGTTCAGGAACTCTGAACCCCTGTCAGTCCTCACACACTTCACAACCGTGCCTCGTTGGGTCTGCCAAAAACGGAGCAGGTCTATCACAGCCTTTGGGATGCAATCCTTTGACTTCACAGGCAGGGAGGCAACTTGGTGTGAACTTTCATCCACTACAGTGACCCAATATCGTTCACCTGTGATGGCAGGAGGTGATATGGGACCCACAGTATCCACATGGACTCTATCGAGTGGGTTATGTGCAGGCCTGGAAGATACAGGGAAAGGAGGTCTGGAGTGTTTCCCTTGTATACACGATTCACAGTGCTTGGGGCACTCAGAGCAGGGAGCAAGGGAGATATTGATTCCTGTAACCAGATCTTCCTTGGAGAACCTCTGCATGCTGCTGGCACCAGGATGACCTAACCTAGCATGCCACAGAGATCTCTCGCTACACACGTGTCCTTTCCTAAGATGAGACGCCTCAGCCATGTGATCAATATGTCTGCAGCCAACTTGCTGCCCTCTGACAGGACTAACAAACTCCAAAAAAAACAGACCTCGTGCGCGGGTGATATCTCCACACCACCCTTCAGGTCCCTTCATGGCTGTGTAACCACCTGCAGTGTCAGTCAGGAAAGATGCTCCATCCTGAATTGCACCAGTGACTGAAATGAGGTTGGTATGCGCAGAAGGAACACACTGCACATTGTGCAGCCAGAATACTTCGTGCCTTGCATTCACAAGGCATACAGACCCAGATGCAATGATTCCTCCCTTGGCGTCTGAGGTTGCCAAGTGCAGAGGAAGAGGCTGTCCATGCATAACTGGATTATGGAGCAATGAGAGATAATTGACTATATGCACAGAGGCACCACTATATATTAACCAAGATGTGCTGCTAGCTCCATGCGAAGTTGGGGCAAGCACATTGAGAGAGATAAACATCACCTCACCAGAAGGAGGGGGTGGAGGTGGTAAATGCCACCCCGGAAACGTGTGTTGACTTGTTGGATAGTTATATGCTGAAGGTGGTCCAGGGCTGGAAGCGGATGAAGGCGGGCCACCCCGGCCAGATCCATGGTCCCACCAGGCTTGAGGAGACGACTGTGGGCCTCCCTGGCCCCAGTAAGCTGCAGGCCCAACGCTTGCCGCTTGCATGTTTTGATGCAGAGCCTGCAGCTGCCTGAGCGGTCCGCAGTCAGTCATGAAGTGGCCCTTTGCCTTGCAGAAGTGGCATGTAAGCTCCTCTCTAGGCCTTCTTGCCCTGCCAGGTCCACGCCCCCTGCCACCAAAAGTAGTTGCAGAGGGGCCAGCGGGAGGCTGTTCGTTTGCTGGTAGTGCTGCTCCAACTCCCGGTACTGCTCCCACTCCTGGTGCAGCTCCAGCGCTTGATGACGCTCCAGCTACCCCCCCAGAGGGACCAGCCACTGCTGCAGCTGCCATGGCCTGAGGTGTTCCCTCTGCAGGTGGGTCCTTGTACCCACGGCTGGCTGCGGCGCGCAGGATTCTTTGAATCAGCTCCAATGGCGGCTTGTCGGTTGCCATAACCTCCAGGGACTCGAGCCTCAGCACAGGAGGGAGGCCCTTCACCATCAGCTCCCCAACATTGTGGTCCAAGAGGATGAACGCGTTGTTTCTGAGACTTGTAGCCAGATCCATCATTCTGTAGAGGTAGACCTTGAGTGTCTCCCCTGTCTTGATGCCCTGCTCCATTTCCTTGTACCACTCAAGGTTGATGTCTTGGTTGCTCCCTCCAGTGTGACTGTTCTTCACCCACGTGATGAAGTCGAACGCTGCTTTGTGGCATGAGATCTGAGAATGCCAGATGACTGGAACTGACTGGATCAGCCACTGCTTGATGGCTGAGTTCTCCACCGACCCTGGCATTGGCCTCTCCAAAGCCGCTCTGACCCCCTTGGTGTTTGCGCACGCCTCCAAAGCTTCATACCAAAATTCAAAATTGCGCCCTCCATCATCAAGCATGACAGTCATCTTTGGATTAGAGGTATTGGGGATGTAGGCTGCCTTGTCAATCTCCACCTTTGGTTCTGCAGTGGCTGATTGTGTCCCGGTCATAGACTGCCCTGGAGTGGCCCCACTGACTTCTCCAGGTTGAGACATTGCTGTTTCACTGCTACTTTCCTTTTCTTTGCCCCTTTTTGTCATACTATTGTCACTTCACCAGCCAAACTTACTCATAAACTTCTGGAATGCAGCAATACCCTACAATTCCCTCCATGTCATGGAAATTTACCAGCCAGTCTTGCACAGTAGTAGCAGATATGTTCCCCTCAGAAGTTTGCGCCGGAGTCCGGCCCGACTCACTCAGTGCTTCTAGACAACGTCTATGAATGATAAAGCACAGCTAAAACTTCAATTATGAATTTCCCAGAAAGGTAAATTGTGAGTAAGTTAATGGTCCTGGTACACTCGAGTTCCCTTGCGCCGCTGCGCCATGCTCGAGCTCCTTTGTTGACGCTTACGTCTGACCCATCCGTAGACGACCTTCACTCCTGCTTTTACTTGGCTCAGCTGGAAGGGCGTGGGCCCATAACCTGTGAAAGGTTATGGGCAATCGGCTTTCCCTGTACAAAGCAGACAGGTCGTCAATAGACGAAGTTACTCCAGCTACAGTCCGTACGACTGTCTGCTGAGTGCCACACACAACTGTAGGACAAGACTAGCATCTGGTGATGCCCAGCATCTTTCACAACCAGTTGGTATTCACTCCGGTGGGGCAGCCTTAAGAGTTCATCCGACAAACGTGTGATCTAGATAGGATTGTACCTTATGTTCGAAAACGTCCAGAATCTGCCGTGTCTCAAGGTACCTTATGTTCTCAATGGACCCATATCCTAATAGTGCACACATGAAGATCACTTAAAGCACAAGGCATTCAATAATAATGTTCAGAACTCAACACAATTCGGATAACTTTACAAAAGCCTGCTGGTCCGTGTGAACTGTAAATTTAGCACCCAACAGCAAATGCTTCCATTTCAACAATGCATGCACAAGAGCAAGTAACTCTCTATCATAAGGGGCTAATTTCCTCTCAGGGGGCTGGAGTTTCCTGGACTCAAAAGCGACAGGCTGCAGACCCTGTCCTTGATCCTGCTGCAAAACATCACCCACAGCAAAGCCTGAGGCATCGACATATATCACAAACGGTTTGTCTAAGTCTGGCATTAACAAACATGGAGGAGAGGACACAAGATCCTTCAATGCAATGAAGGCTTGGGCTTGAGGTCTCTCCCAAGTCCACGGCACATCCTTCTTCAATAGCTCAGTAAGGGGAAATGCAACATCTGCAAAATGATCCATAAATGTGTCATAGTATTGAGTCAAGCCTAAGAAACCTCTCAACTGTGACACATTCAAGGGAGTGGGCCAGTCCCGGATGGCTGCAACCTTCCTCGGATCCACCATAATCCCTTGGGGTGTCAACAAGTGTCCCAAGTATTCCACCTGCTTAGAAACAAACTCACATTTAGATCTTGTACAATAGAATTTATGTTCCCTAAGCACTGACAGGATAATACGTAAGTGCTCCATGTGTTCTTCAACAGAATATATTAGGATGTCATCCAGGTAAACCAACACAAACCTATCCAGAAAGGGAGCCAGGATAGTATTCATAACAGATTGGAATGTTGCAGGAGCATTAGTAAGTCCAAAAGGCATCACTGTGAATTCATAGTGGCCATATCTGGTTTTAAATGCTGTTTTTTCAATACTGTGCTCATGCATCCTAATCTGATGATACCCAGAAGCAAGGTCCAGCTTAGAAAAGACAGAACTACCATGCAGTTGCTCAAACATTTCATCAATCCTAGGTAAAGGGTGTTGATTCCTCACTCTAATCCTGTTCAAGGCTCTATAGTCAATACACAAACGCCAACCACCATCCTTCTTCGGAACAAAGAGGATAGGTGCACCGAAAGGGGAAGTCGATGGGCGGATGAAGCCCCTCTCAAGGAGCTCCTGCAACTGTGCACGAAGCTCAGCAAGCTGAGCTCCGGACAGTGGATAAATGCGGGAGGCTGGGGGGACTGCGCCCGGCTCCAATCTAATATACACCCTGTCACATAAGTCTCCGGGGTTGGTACTTTACAATTTGCTGCTGTTTTTGAGCAGAATACACAGCGTGCATGCCCCAAGTTTGGCATGCAAGCTGTGCGTGAGCATAGAAAGCTACTGACGAAAAATCACGGCTAACAATATCTTTTTAGAGGTACAGCACTTCGTAGAGTATGAACCCCCAAAACAATGGCTCTTTAAAAAACAGCACTATCAAGGTATTGCCCTGGCTCGCACCTTTGCATTTTCCTTACAATCCGCGAGGGGGTTCCGACCCCAGCCTTCCAGCCCAGTGGGAAGCAGTATTCAATGTCCTCCAGTCTTTTTTTTTTTTTTTTTTTTTTTTTTTTTTTTAAAGTTTATTTCTCACCTATGCACAATGGAGCGTGCAATAAAAGGGATTGAATCCGGCAAAAACTCACGCCGGATTCTTCAATCTTGGGAAAACGCTCTAGCTCCCAGAAACCATCATCGATTTTTCCCACACCAACCCCAACTCATGTGAATGAATATTCACATCCAACGCATCAAGTTTTATGATTTGTAGAGCTCTGTGTAGGGAGTTAGGTTCACCTACACACAGGGGTCCGACTTTCGGTTGCCACGTTTCTGATTACAGGCTGTACGGCAGCGGCGAATTTGTACCTTAAATCAATCATGGGCCGGACACAAACTATGACATCAGGTAATTAATCACCGGAACTACCTATCAGAGGTCACATTTCATAAATTCATTGCGTACGGACAAAGTTACAGGCCTTCAAGTCGATGGGTGCCGCTAAACCCCGGAGACTTATGTCACAGGGTGATAGTGGTCTCCAGCACGAGAGGGAGGCAGGCCCTGAGGCAGTCCTGAAAGGACATCTTTAAATTCCTGCAGAAGCTGCTCCAACTCTGGCACGTTATATGTATTAGTATTTAAGGAGGGTTCGGTCACTGCATTAAGCTGAATCAGATACATTGAATCACCCAACTGGACCAACTCTTCCACTTCTATGGAGGAGATCACATACTCAGGTACACCTGACCTTTGGCAGCCCACAAGTATATGTGTCCTATCAGAATGAATCAATGACACTGCATTTAGCTTCCAATTTACAACCGGATTAAATACAGTCAACCAAGGTTTCCCTAAAACAAGGTCATAGTATGCCAACTCTGTGGGGAGACAGGTGACTCCAAAATCCAGAGACCCCACAGTCAGGTCAATTGCCACACTACTCTACTATAGAGGTCCTACCATCAGCAACACGAATAGCAACATGTGAACTTAAAGAAGCAGTGGGAAGGGCAAGCTCCTGCACAAGTTTATTATCAATAAAGTTTGCAGAGGCCCCACTATCTAACAAAATCCTGACAGGTCTACCAACAAGAATTCCCTCAAATTCAATGCACGTAGAGGAAAGATCAGGACCGTCCACAGTCTGGCTAGTGTTTAACTGCACAAAAGAGTCAATAGAAGTTGCTGGCAGGGGTTTTTGCTTCACACTCAAACAACCAGTCTGCACAAAGCAACGAAACAAGGGCAAGCCTGATGAGTAGCAGTGGGGCGAGCTCTGAACGGTGGAAGTAATGCCCAAAGCAGTCAAAACAGGGCCCGAAAGCAAGACATCATGAGATTGCTGCCCAGTAGCCCCTTCCAACACCTGTGCACAATCACTCGGGCCAGAAAGCATAGTCAATCTGGTACCAGGGAGTAATTGGGTTACAAGTTGGCTGACAGCAGACGCTCTGTCACTACTCTGACAAAACAATACAACATGAGACGTACTTGCTGGAAACGAGAAAGCTGCACCACTCTTACACTGAACATCAGGACTTGCCAAGTCACTGTCAGGGGGTGATGTCTACATACACCATGCCCATCCACGTAATGGGTCATGAAACTATGGCAACAGCTATAGAAAAAGTCCTGAAGGTTCCCCACGTCATGCAATACAGGGATCCCATACTGGACTGCAGAACATGTGGAAACCATCTAGAAGCAGGGCTCACACTGCTGAAAACCAAGAAAGAAGAAGAATTCAAGTCGTCTTTGACTTGTTACGGTCCCGCTTGAGTTCAGGGTGCAGTTGGTAGCACCGGTCAACGCCGTGCCCAACCTTCCCACAATGCGTGCAGGTCTGCGCAACTGGTTTTGTCGCACCAGGGCTCTTGGAGGAGTTTGGCCTTTTGGAGTATGGTGCGGCGTTCTGGAATGACTGGGGATATCTGACATGGTCACTGCATGTTTAAAGTGGTCTGCAAGCGTCTTTGGATACTGAAGCGAAATCGGTTTTTGCAAATCAGCCCTGCAGCCCTGCAAAAACAGGTGGCACAACGTATCCTCAGAGAATGCATTCGGGACCTTTGCTCTAAGAGCATTAAACGTAGCAATGTAAGTTCTCATATCATGTTTGCCCTGCGACACATTCAGAAGCTGATCCAGGTGCCTCTTGTGCAGCTCTACAGGTCTAAAAGCCACTGTCAAAGCTGACACAAAATCACTCCAAGACCCAAAGGCAGATAGACTCCCTGAGGCAATCAAATGATACTGCCCAGTCCACCAATCCAGCGCCTTCCCACGCAGAAACATCGATGCAACCTCCACTGCACGTGTAGAACCAAGACTTATCCCATATGCCCTCAAATACATCTCGCACTGCATCACCCAGGGATCTAACTTCATAGCATC
>KV908483.1:234334-264334 GCA_002005505.1 Botryococcus braunii | reverse complement strand
CTCTTCCAAGAAGCCCTTAGCCTAGTTGGCTTCCTTCACAATATGGCCAGCTGCCATAAACTCAGCTTGCACAGTTGAGGTAGCAACTGAGCTCTGCTTCTTGCTTCCCCAAACCACGGCACTACCATAGACTGATAGAACATAGCCAGTGGTGGAATACCTGTGGTCCAGGTCTCCAGCATAGTCGGCATCAACATAGCCTTCTAGCTCAGGGCCCTTTCCACCCAGAGTAAGAGCTAACTCTCTGGTATCTCTCAAGTACTTCAGCACTCGAATGGCCTCATTCCAGTGTGAGGTAGTGGGTGTCATTCTATACCTTGACAACACTCCAACAGCCTGAGAAATGTCAGGCCGGGTCGTATTGGCTATGTACAGCAACGATCCAATTAACTCGTAGTATCGATGACCAGGTGGCAGAGGGGTACCAGCCCCATGTGACATACCATCTGAGGACTCGGGTCTGCTGCTAGCCACGAAGTCCTTGGACATGGGGGTATCAACCACACGCCCATCATCAGCAACGCCAAACTTCTCCACAAGAGCATCAATCTTGGGAGTGCAACTCATGGAAATAGTGCCCTGAACTCTATTGCGTAGGACCTGACACCCCAGGAAATCATTCACCTCTCCCAAATCATGGATGGTGAAGTCCTTCTTCAATAACTCTTTCCCCCACTCAATCTCTGCAACCACTCTGGCAACTATGAGAAGATCATCGACATAAACAAGAATAAACGACAGATTACCATCAGGGGCCCTCCTGATGTATACCCCAGCGTCGCTCTTGCACACACTATACCCCATCACGCTCAACTTGTCGCTCAAGGTCTTGTGCCAAGCCCGTGGGGCTTGTTTAAGACCGTAGAGTGCCTTCCTGAGCTTGCACACAACTCTCGTGTTGCCATTCTCAAATCCTGGTGGTTGGGTCACATAGACCTCTTCCTCCAACTCCCCATTGAGAAAAGCTGTCTTGATATCCACTTGGTGGATCTCAAGATTTTGTGTGGCAGCCACTGCCAGCACAGCTCTCCTAGCACCATAGCTGCTGGTAGGTGCAAAAACCTCACCAACATCTATACCAGGAATCTGTCTGCAACCCTGGGCAACCAATCTTGCTTTAAACCGAGTGACATTCCCATGTGCATCGTTTTTTGTAGAAAAAATCCAATGAACAGGGATAACTTTCTGCCCATGGGGTCTTTCCACATACTGCATAACCTCATGGGTGTCTAAAGACTCCATCTCCTCTTGCATTGCCTGCTGCCAAAACTCCCACTGAGGTGAGCGCTGGGCTTCCCTCAAGTTTGAGGGCACGTGAACTTTTCCCAACCTGACAGAAGGTACACTCTGTACCTTATGCTGTGGTGCAGCAGGGCTGTCAGCCTTACTGGTGCTGTTCCCTTCTCTCTCTCTCTCTCTCTCTCTCCCTGGTTGCCAGAATAAGGTACATTATGTACCTTATGCTGGGACTGGGCAGTACTGCCGGGATTATCTGATTCCTTCTCAAGTCTCTCTCTCTCTCCTTGACTACTGGACTCATGTGCAGCACCCTTACATTCTCGCACCTTCCGCAATGCAGAGGGGAGCAGCAGCTCTCTCTCTCTCCTGGACTCACACTTGGGCACACTACCCAGACTTGCCTGAGCTGCGCCTACAATGTCAGCCTGCACACCATAAGCATGACTAGCCAGTGACAGGGATTGGGCACCAGCTTCCCCTACTGCTGGCATGTCTAACCCACTACTCTCATCTCTTACATCTGCACCGAACATAGCCTCGACTGTCTCAACCTGCCCCTGCATATCAGGGAGACCAACCATGTTTGGCTCACTCACAATTGCCTGACCTGGGTCAGGGGCATGCAATGGGATGTCAGAATGCTCTCTCCTAGCCACGCGCTGTACATAACGCTGCTCCCTTGTAAGGGTGGTCCCTGGAGGAAGGGGAATTTGTGACTTCCCCTGCATTCGCAACCCCTCTTGTACCTTCTTGTACAATTCTGGGCGTAATGTTCCCTGTATGTCCCGGCACGAAGGGTGTTAAGCTCGGTCGGGTCTCTTGCTGTGTGTAGGAGAGCAAGCAGAGCCCGACTATGTGTTGACACTTGTGGCAACTGATCAGAGATAAGCACCCGGAGTGCTCTTTCAGTCCCAAACAAGTTATTACATTGCTTCTTGCTCTCTCTCAACGCCAAGGAATTCAAACTACCTCTTCTACGCATCGACAGATAATTCGCATTACCATTGTTTGATGAGCCAAGCATTAGCAATATTCTAATACGCTTATCTAGACCTCTTCCTAATCAATTGTTCATGCAAGTTACTAAGATGCAGCACTTCACCTGTATGTCCCGGCACGAAGGGTGTTAAGCTCGGTCGGGTCTCTTGCTGTGTGTAGGAGAGCAAGCAGAGCCCGACTATGTGTTGACACTTGTGGCAACTGATCAGAGATAAGCACCCGGAGTGCTCTTTCAGCCCCAAACAAGTACCGAGCCCTTCATGCCTGCTGCCTATATCCTTTCTCGCAAGAACGCGTCAGATTGCATTGCTTTCTTTCTCCGAAATGGAATCAGTCCAGATCAATTATGGCAGAACTCTAGAGTTCTGCCATCCCCTACTCAACCTCTAAGATTGTTCACAGTGATTGCTTTAGAGAAGCCTGGCCACTATTACTCTTCTGAGGGAAAGTCACTAATTGTTCTTTTACTATTATAACACTTCCCCTTGACTTTTCCTCACAAAAACTTGGCCAGTCCTAGAGCCTCACGATGGCCCTGAAATACCTGCCTTGTCAAAGGCTTGGTAAATATATCTGCCACATTCCTAGCAGAAGGAACGTATTTCACATCCACCTGTCCCAATGCAATAGCTTCCCGAGCAAAGTGAAAGCTGATTGCAATGTGCTTGGTATGCTTAGAGAACACTGGATTTCTGAGATGATTGATGCATCCCTGATTATCACAGTGGATCTTCACAATCCAAGGAGAAATACCAATTTCTTCCAGGAATCCCTTCATCCAATTTGCCTCTTTGACAGCTGCACTTGCCGCCATAAACTCAGCCTCTACAGTGGATGTGGCCACTGCAGACTGCTTCTTGCTTCCCCAAACTACAGCCCCTCCGAACACACGAATTACGTAACCAGTAGTGGAAAACCGATGATCCTGATCACCACCATAATCTGCATCAACAAAGCCCTCCAGCTCTGTGTCATTCCCTCCAAGTACTAGAACAAGATCCCGGGTAGCCTTCAGATATTTCAACACTCTGATGGCTTCATTCCAGTGAGCAGTAGTGGGAGTAATCCTATACCTGGAGAGCACTCCCACAGCCTGGGAAATATCAGGCCTAGTGGTGTTAGCAATGTACAACAGTGACCCAACCAGTTCACAATATCTATGACCTGGTGGCAAGGGACTCCCAGCTCCAATGCTGGCACTGTTGTCCTTAGACACAGGTTGCTGTGTGGCCACAAAATCCTTAGTCATAGGGGTGTCAGGCCCCACAGACTCCAGATCCAGCCCAAATTTCTCAATGAGTGCATCAATCTTGGGAATGCAGCTCAATGAAATCAACCCTTTCTCTCTATCTCTCATCACTTGGCAGTCCAGGAAATCTTTCACCTCTCCTAGATCATGAATGGTGAACTCCTGCTTAAGCAACCCTTTCACTCTCTCAATCTCACCCATGCCCTTGGAAACTATCAATAGATCATCAACATAAATCAGCACAAAGGATTTTCCACCATCCACAGAACATTTCACATACACACCAGCATCACTCTTGCACACCTCATACCCCATGGTATGGAGCTTTTCATTGAGGGTCTTATGCCATGCCCTTGGAGCTTGCTTCAGGCCATACAGTGCCTTCTTCAAGCGACACACTGTGTTCCCATCCCCATTTTCAAACCCAGGAGGTTGTGTGACATAGACCTCCTCCTCTAATTCACCATTTAAAAATGCAGTCTTGACATCCACCTGGTGGATTTCAAGACCCTCTTGTGCAGCCACTGACAGCAAAGCTCTCCTAGACCCATAACTGCTGGTGGGAGCAAATACCTCCACTCCTGGAATTTGCCTACACCCTTGAGCCACTAGCCTAGCCTTGAACCTCAGCACATTACCATGAGCATCCATTTTCACTGAAAAAATCCAGTGAACTGGGATTACTTTGTGGCCACGAGGTCTCGGAACAAACTCCATCACCTCATGAGCATCTAATGAATTTTGCTCTTCCTGCATAGCAGCCTTCCAATATTCCCACTGTGGGGACTGCTTGGCCTCCTTTAGACTGGAAGGCACACTAATCTTCCCAAATCTCACCCCAGTGTGCTTCCCCTGATCTTGCTTACTCTCACACTCACTGTCACCCACTACTCTTTCGCTGAATGTTGCCGCACTGCATGTGGGAACTGTGGGCAAAGATCCACACCTCCCCCTCTGCTCTTTCTCTCTCTTAGACTCACAGCTAGCCCTCTCAAGCTTGCTGTCAGACACTCTAACATCATCCTCCCAAACACAAGTACCTCTCGGAAAGCTCTTGTAATTGGGAGAATTCTCACACTGTCTGAGCTTCCGATCCACCTCCTCAGACACACTCTCACATGGCTGACGGTCTGCAGTCCCGTCAGGACTCTCACAGGCATTTGAACCACTCTGCATTGCATGAGCTCTTGGTCTGTCTTGAGGCTGTGACCATGTCTCTCTCTCTCTCTGTCTGCTCCCTCTTAGACATGAGCGCTGGGGCGCAGGCCCAGCAGCACACTCCCATGCATGGCCCACACTTGCGTGGCTGGCACCACATTGTCCTTGGGCATCACAAATTGAATTCTCATCTCTAACATGTCTCTCAGGCACTGAACAGGTCCCACCCGTACAGCTCATCTCACTTGGACCATCTGCAGTCTGATCAGAGACTGCCCCCCTCTCATCTCTTACAAGTGAAACAGGTCTCTCGGTGTCCTGCCCCAATTCCTGCGCTTCCCCTGGTCCCTGTGACTCTGTGTCACCTTCAGTCATCCCCTCTCGCTCACAGCTCTCTCCCTTATCCTGTGCCAGCAGGATATCTCGAGCCGCAGTTCGTTGCTCGTAGCGTTGAGCCCGCGACAGTCCGTCCGGAGGCGGAATGGTAGTAGCCGGATGAGTGTTACGCAGTGATTGCTGTACTCGCTCTAAGATCCGTTGGTGTTGCCCACCGTCTGCACTTCCTCGCGCCAGTCGTTGAATTGCGTCCAGAGCCCCGGACTGATCCAAGTCCGGCTGCTGTTCTCCCGTGCTTGATTCGGGAGTCACATTGAGAATGCCCTCCTCTTGGGAAAGCTTCCCCTGACTAGCAGGCTCAGTTGCAGCCTGGTCAGAGGGTACTGGGAAGGAGCTGTCAGGTCTACTGCTGGAGCATGGGCTGCTGACAGTCTGATTCTGCGTGCTGCGCTGTGGCAATGACACCACTGGGTTGCTGCTGTGCATTGGCCCTGGTAAGTCTTCAGGGTATGAGAACTGCTGAGGCTGGTCAGGGAGAACTGCCATTCCCACCCGAGTAGCTCCTCGAATGTGTTCCACAAATTGGACATCTCTGCTCTCTCTCCATATTCCCCCTCCCATATAGACACGGTATGCCTTTGATGCTGGAGAGTAACCAGTGAACATCCCAGCCACAGCCTTTGGTGCAAATGCCCCCCTCGGCTGATCAGGAACGTGCACAAATGCAAGGCATCCTCACGTGCGCAGCAAGGATACATCTGGTTTATATCCCATGAACATTTCGCAGGGAGATAGGGGCCTACCTGTGCTGGGTCCCATATTTAGGAGGGTGCAGGCTGTCTCCAGGGCTTCCTTCCACATAACAGGGCTTGCTGCAGCAAAATTGAGGAGGGTCCTGGTGCGCTCCTTGAGGGTTCTGTTGGCTCTCTCAGCAACTCCATTCTGCTGAGGGGTATATGGGGCAGATGTCTCCAGCTTAGTGCCCTGGGATGCACAGAATTCTTTGAACTTGGCATTTAAGAACTCTGTGCCTCTGTCACTGCGGATGCACTTCACTGTAGTTTCCTTCTCAGTTTGCCAATACAAAATTAGGTCTCTGACAACAGCTCCAATTACATCTTTTGACTTCACTGGCAGCACTGCCTTCCACCCAGATGCCTCATCAGTTACAGTTACCCAAAAGCGTTCCCCAGTAATGGCTGCTGGTGATATGGGACCCACAGTGTCAATGTGGATTCTGTCAAGGGGTTTCTCAGCAGGTCTAGAGCTTTCACCAAATGGGGGACGTGCATGCTTCCCCTCAATGCATGCTTCACAGTACTTAGGACACTTTTCACAAGGGGACATTAAAGTGTCTAGACCAGTAACCAGTTGCTCACTGCTCAGGCGGTTCATCCATGGGTCTCCTGGGTGTCCCAATCTGCTGTGCCACAGAAAACGTTTGGCACAGTCATGGCTTTGACCTTTGAAGCATTTCTTCTTCAGGGCAGCTGTCACTGAATAAGGAACCTTCACTGGTGCTACTGGGAGGCAGTTGTGAATATAATAGAGGCCATTCTCTGGTTTCACAGGCATCTGCCAACCACTCGGTCCTGAGACAGCAGTGAATGCTCCCAGTCTATCTGTACTGAACCGGATTCCATCACGCAGAGCAGCAGATATTGATAGAATATTGGTGGTGGCTGAGGGAACACACTGGACACGATGCAGCCACACTGGAATATGCTGAGAGGACATGAGACACACTGACCCAGTAGCAACAATACCCCCAGTGGCATCAGATGTAGCAAGCAGCAGTGGAATAGGGTGGTCATGTACTGTAGGGGCATGCAGCAGGGAAAGGTTGTTCACAAGATGTACAGACGCTCCACTGTCCACAAGCCACGACTGTTTGGACTGTTGATGTTTACTGCCATCCAGCACATTATAAGATACCACGTATGGCATACCTTCTGAGGGAGGAGAAGGTGGGCCTGGAGGAGGGTGCAGCAGTGGGAACGCTCCAGTGCCTGGGAATGCATGCTGCACGCTTGGAGGTGGCTGGGGTGCACCAGGAAACTGTCCTTGGGGCCACATGGCAGCAAGTTGCTGTACAGCTGCCACCACATTGCGTTGTGTCTCTGCATCCCTTTGGCGTTTGCGGCAGTCTCTCCAGAAATGGCCTTTCCTGTGGCAGTAGTTGCACGTGCCCCTCACTTCTCCCCTTGATTCTGTGTCTGTTGGCTGTCTGGAGGGATTGGCCCCGCTAGTGGAAGGGGCTGGAGCAGTCTCTAGTTGAGCAGGCATTGCTTTCATCACCATGGCAGGCTGTTCTCCATCATCGTTGTAGCCAGAAGCCTCTGCAGTGGTGGAAATGAGAGCTGCCAGCTCATCCAGGGGGTAAGCTACTGCAGTTGGTAACAGCCCGGGAGGATTAGCTGCTGCTGGCAGTCCCTGCACTATCTGAGTGGCCACATGACCATCCAAGAGGTCATGGCCGTTGCGTTTCAAGCAGCCTTTGAGATTTATCATTCTAGACACATACTGAGAGATCGTTTCTCCACGTTTCATCCCTCTTGACATTTCCTTCAGCCAGTCTGCATTGGCTTGAATGTTGTAACCACCAACAAATTTCTTGCAAATGAACAGATATGCATCATATGCTGACGGCTTACTTGACACTTCCCCTAACCATTCCTCTGGAACTGACTCATACAGCAGAAGCATTGCAGCAGCATTATGGATAGTCCCAGGCATGGCTGACTGAATGGCAGGAAAAGAACCCTTAGCACTATTAGCCGCAGTGAAGGCATTGTCCCATACCACAAAATTTGTGCCATGACGATCCAGCTTAATATGCACCTTGACTTGGGTGGCTATGACCTTAGGAAGTACATCTCCCTCACCCTTTGATGTACTGGGTGTACATGGCTGTCGTGTGGGAGACGATGTAGACACCTCCTCTGTTGTGGGCTCCTCCTCTGATGGCTCCCTTGATTTAGATCTCTTCCTCGCCATGTTGCTCGAATGTCACTCAGTCTTCGTTAGGTTCTGAACGCTGCAAGTCCCCGTCTTCGTCTCCGTTATCTGGGTCCGTGCACCACTCCTCTGGGCTGAATCCTTTTCTGCTGCCCAAAAGGGAAAGTAGGAAGTCCTCGTCAAGAGTGGCGAGAGCACACTCCACTGCTGTGTAGGCTGCCCTTTCTTCCCAGTATTCGGGTTTGCTGGGTCCTCCGATCTGTTGTAGATGCCGTTCAAATAATGCTCGCGTGACGAAGCCTGGATCCGCGTTGATGAATGAACACTCCCACGCAGTTACTTTGTAGGCTGGGTATGCAGAGAAACGTCGTCTGAACCACTGAGGCTGTTCGACTTTACCCAGTCCGTACGCGCGGCTGACAAAATCCTTCACCAGGAATGCTCGTTCTTCTGGTGTTCTCGGTCCTGTATCTCCTCCAGCTCGCCTCAGGCTATCGTATGTAGGTGGTGAAGGAGGTGGGGGTACAAATGGTCTTTTACCGCCAGTCGACATCCTTCCGCTCTGCTTCGTTCGTCCCATCGTAGGCTCGGAACATACTCTCAGTTGCCCAGCTCAAGAGTTGGTGGGCCCATAACCTGTACAATTCTGGGCGTAATGTTCCCTGTATGTCCCGGCACGAAGGGTGTTAAGCTCGGTCGGGTCTCTTGCTGTGTGTAGGAGAGCAAGCAGAGCCCGACTATGTGTTGACACTTGTGGCAACTGATCAGAGATAAGCACCCGGAGTGCTCTTTCAGTCCCAAACAAGTTATTACATTGCTTCTTGCTCTCTCTCAACGCCAAGGAATTCAAACTACCTCTTCTACGCATCGACAGATAATTCGCATTACCATTGTTTGATGAGCCAAGCATTAGCAATATTCTAATACGCTTATCTAGACCTCTTCCTAATCAATTGTTCATGCAAGTTACTAAGATGCAGCACTTCACCTGTATGTCCCGGCACGAAGGGTGTTAAGCTCGGTCGGGTCTCTTGCTGTGTGTAGGAGAGCAAGCAGAGCCCGACTATGTGTTGACACTTGTGGCAACTGATCAGAGATAAGCACCCGGAGTGCTCTTTCAGTCCCAAACAAGTACCGAGCCCTTCATGCCTGCTGCCTATATCCTTTCTCGCAAGAACGCGTCAGATTGCATTACTTTCTTTCTCCGAAATGGAATCAGTCCAGATCAATTATGGCAGAACTCTAGAGTTCTGCCATCCCCTACTCAACCTCTAAGATTGTTCACAGTGATTGCTTTAGAGAAGCCTGGCCACTATTACTCTTCTGAGGGAAAGTCACTAATTGTTCTTTTACTATTATAACACTTCTGCATTTTTTCTACCTGGGATTGAGTTTCTACACCCCCCCTGGCCAGATTCTGCATATGCTCAAGCACCGACCACGAGTGCTGAGATGGTTCTGGGGTCCCAACAGTAGAATCCAGGCTGGTGGGGGTTCCTTGGTCATGTGCTGCTATGGTCCCGTCTCCAGACTGATCCCCAGCACAAAGTCCAGAGGTCCCAGGAGCCCCAGTGGAAAGCGTCTCCACTCCATGGTCATCCTCCTCATCCCAGAACGTGGGTGGAGCAGCAGAGGGAATTGCTTGAGGCGTTGCCAGATTCTCACTGCCAAGGGGGGGTGATACCCTAGAATCATAGACAGACCCAGGCTGGACCTTTGATAGACCCACTCTCTCAGCCCCCAACAAGTGCTCGATAAAGCTGACGTCCCTACTCTCCTTCCACACTCCATTCCCCACGTACACACGATACGCTTTAGACTGGGGACAATAACCAGTAAACATCCCAGGGATGGTCTTGGGCCCAAAAACAGACCTTTGGCCACTGGGAATGTGCACATGGGCTACACAGCCAAACGTGCGCAGCACAGACACATCAGGTTTGACACCAAAGAATAATTCCATGGGGGTCAGGGACCTGCCTGAAGTAGGACCCACATTGTAGAGGAGGGTAGCTGTCTCAAGCGCCTCCTTCCAAAGGGAAGGGTCTGCTGCAGCATGGACCAACAGAGTCCTTGTTCGCTCCTTCAGGGTCCTATTCATCCTCTCCGCCACCCCATTCTGCTGAGGCGTGTAGGGCGCTGAGGACTCCATCTTAGTGCCCTGCTGAGCACAAAACTCTTTGAATTGCTGGTTCAGGAACTCTGAACCCCTGTCAGTCCTCACACACTTCACAACCGTGCCTCGTTGGGTCTGCCAAAAACGGAGCAGGTCTATCACAGCCTTTGGGATGCAATCCTTTGACTTCACAGGCAGGGAGGCAACTTGGTGTGAACTTTCATCCACTACAGGGACCCAATATCGTTCACCTGTGATGGCAGGAGGTGATATGGGACCCACAGTATCCACATGGACTCTATCGAGTGGGTTATGTGCAGGCCTGGAAGATACAGGGAAAGGAGGTCTGGAGTGTTTCCCTTGTATACACGATTCACAGTGCTTGGGGCACTCAGAGCAGGGAGCAAGGGAGATATTGATTCCTGTAACCAGATCTTCCTTGGAGAACCTCTGCATGCTGCTGGCACCAGGATGACCTAACCTAGCATGCCACAGAGATCTCTCGCTACACACGTGTCCTTTCCTAAGATGAGACGCCTCAGCCATGTGATCAATATGTCTGCAGCCAACTTACTGCCCTCTGACAGGGCTAACAAACTCCAAAAAAAACAGACCTCGTGCGCGGGTGATATCTCCACACCACCCTTCAGGTCCCTTCATGGCTGTGTAACCACCTGAAGTGTCAGTCAGGAAAGATGCTCCATCCTGAATTGCACCAGTGACTGAAATGAGGTTGGTATGCGCAGAAGGAACACACTGCACATTGTGCAGCCAGAATACTTCGTGCCTTGCATTCACAAGGCATACAGACCCAGATGCAATGATTCCTCCCTTGGCGTCTGAGGTTGCCAAGTGCAGAGGAAGAGGCTGTCCATGCATAACTGGATTATGGAGCAATGAGAGATCATTGACTATATGCACAGAGGCACCACTATCTATTAACCAAGATGTGCTGCTAGCTCCATGCGAAGTTGGGGCAAGCACATTGAGAGAGATAAACATCGCCTCACCAGAAGGAGGGGGTGGAGGTGGTAAATGCCACCCCGGAAACGTGTGTTGACTTGTTGGATAGTTATATGCTGAAGGTGGTCCAGGGCTGGAAGCGGATGAAGGCGGGCCACCCCGGCCAGATCCATGGTCCCACTAGGCTTGAGGAGACGACTGTGGGCCTCCCTGGCCCCAGTAAGCTGCATGCCCAACGCTTGCCGCTTGCATGTTTTGATGCAGAGCCTGCAGCTGCCTGAGCGGTCCGCAGTCAGTCATGAAGTGGCCCTTTGCCTTGCAGAAGTGGCATGTAAGCTCCTCTCTGGGCCTTCTTGCCCTGCCAGGTCCACGCCCCCTGCCACCAAAAGTAGTTGCAGAGGGGCGAGCGGGAGGCTGTTCGTTTGCTGGTAGTGCTGCTCCAACTCCCGGTACTGCTCCCACTCCTGGTGCAGCTCCAGCGCTTGATGACGCTCTAGCTACCCCCCCAGAGGGACCAGCCACTGCTGCAGCTGCCATGGCCTGAGGTGTTCCCTCTGCAGGTGGGTCCTTGTACCCACGGCTGGCTGCGGCGCGCAGGATTCTTTGAATCAGCTCCAATGGCGGCTTGTCGGTTGCCATAACCTCCAGGGACTCGAGCCTCAGCACAGGAGGGAGGCCCTTCACCATCAGCTCCCCAACATTGTGGTCCAAGAGGATGAACGCGTTGTTTCTGAGACTTGTAGCCAGATCCATCATTCTGTAGAGGTAGACCTTGAGTGTCTCCCCTGTCTTAATGCCCTGCTCCATTTCCTTGTACCACTCAAGGTTGATGTCTTGGTTGCTCCCTCCAGTGTGACTGTTCTTGTTATAATAGTGAAGGAACAGATTAGTGACTTTCCCTCAGAAGAGTAATAGTGGCTAGGCTTCCCTATAGCAATCAATGTGAACAATCTTAGAGGTAGAGTAATGGATGGCAGAACTCTAGAGTTCTGCCATAATTGCTCTGGACCGATTCCATTTTGGAGAGAGAGAGTAATGCAATTTGACGCGTCCTTGCGAGAAAGGATATAGGCAGCAGGCATGAAGGGCAAGGCACTTGTTTGGGACTGAAAGAGCACTCCGGGTGCTTATCTCTGATCAGTTGCCACAAGTGCCAACACATAGTCGGGCTCTGCTTGCTCTCCGACACACAGCAAGAGACCCGACCGAGCTTAACACCCTTCGTGCCGGGACATACAGGTGAAGTGCTGCATCTTAGTGTAACTTGCATGGACAAATTGATTAGGAAGAGGTCTAGATAAGAGTATTAGAATGTTGCTAATGCTTGGCTCATCGAACAATGGTAATGCGAACTATCTGTCAATGCTTAGAAGAGGTAGTTTGAATTCCTTGGCGTTGAGAGAGAGCAAGAAGCAATGTAATGACTTGTTTGGGACTGAAAGAGCACTCCGGGTGCTTATCTCTGATCAGTTGCCACAAGTGCCAACACATAGTCGGGCTCTGCTTGCTCTCCGACACACAGCAAGAGACCCGACCGAGCTTAACACCCTTCGTGCCGGGACATACAGGGAACATTACGCCCAGAATTGTTCAGGTTATGGGCCCACCAACTCTTGAGCTGGGCAACTGAAAGTATGTTCCGAGCCTACGATGGGACGAACGAAGCAGAGCGGGAGGATGTTGACCGGCAGTAAAAGACCTTTTATTCCCCCAACTCCTTCACCACCTACATATGATAGCCTGAGGAGAGCTGGAGGAGATACGGGACCGAGGACACCAGAAGAACGAGCATTTCTAGTGAAGGATTTTGTTAGCCGCGCGTACGGACTGGGCAAAGTCGAACAGCCTCTGTGGTTCAGACGACGATTCTCTGTTTACCCAGCCTACAAAGTAACTGCGTGGGAGTGTTCATTCATCAACGCGGACCCAGGCTTCGTCACGCGAGCATTATTTGAACGACACCTACAACAGCTCGGAGGACCCAGCAAACCCGAGTATTGGGAAGAAAGGGCAGCCTACACAGCAGTGGAGTGTGCTCTCGCCACTCTTGACGAGGACTTCCTACTTTCCTTTCTGGGCAGCAGAAAAGGATTCAGCCCAGAGGAGTGGTGCACGGACACAGACAACGGAGACGAGGACGGGGACTCGCAGCGGTCAGAACCTAACGCAGACTGAGTAACATCAGCATGGCGAGAAAGAGATCTAAATCAAGAGAGCCATCTGAGGAGGAGCCCACAACAGAGGAAGCATCTACATCGTCTCCCACACGACAGCCGTGTACACCCAGCACATCAAAGGGCGAGGGAGATGTACTTCCCAAGGTCATAGCCACTCAAGTCAAAGTGCATATTAAACTGGACCGTCATGGCACAAATTTTGTGGTATGGGACAATGCTTTCACTGCTGCCAATAGTGCCAAGGGTTCCTTTCCTGCCATTCAGTCAGCCATGCCTGGAACTATCCATAATGCGGCTGCAATGCTTCTGCTGTATGAGTCAGTTCCAGTGGAATGGTTAGGAGAAGTGTCAAGTAAGCCGTCAGCATATGATGCATATCTGTTTATTTGCAAGAAATTTGTTGGTGGTTACAACACTCAAGCGAATGCAGACTGGCTGAAGGAAATGTCAAAAGGGATGAGACGTGGAGAAACGATCTCTCAGTATGTGTCTAGAATGATAAATCTCAAAAGCTGCCTGAAACGCAATGGACATGACCTCTTGGATGGTCATGTGGCCACCCAGATCGTGCAGGGACTGCCAGCAGCAGCTAATCCTCCCGGGCTGTTGCCCACTGCAGTAGCTTACCCCCTGGATGATCTGGCAGCTCTCATTTCCACCACTGCAGAGGCCTCTGGCTACAATGATGATGGAGAACAGCCTGCCATGGTGATGAAGGCAATGCCTGATCTACGAGAGACTGCTCCAGCCCTGTCCACCAGCGGGGCCAATCCCTCCAAACAGCCAGCAGACTCAGAATCAAGGGGAGAAGTGAGAGGCACGTGCAACTACTGCCACAGGAAAGGCCATTTTTGGAGAGACTGCCGCAAACGTAAAAGGGATGCAGAGACACAACGCAATGTGGTGGCAGCTGTACAGCAACTTGCTGCCATGTGGCCCCAAGGACCGTTTCCTGGTGCACCCCAGCCACCTCCAAGCGTACAGCATGCATTCCCAGGCACTGGAGCGTTCCCACTACTGCACCCTCCTCCAGGCCCACCTTCTCCTCCCTCAGAAGGTATGCCATACGTGGTATCTTATAATGTGCTGGATGGCAGTAAACACCAACTGTCCAAACAGTCGTGGCTTGTGGACAGTGGAGCATCTGTACATCTCGTGAACAACCTTTCCCCGCTGCATGCCTGTAACAGGAAAAGTCGCGTGTTATAGGAAAATGACCGGACCACGAGGATTTGGACCTCCATAAAGGTCCTTCGTGAGTTATGTTCCTCCACGCCAAGAAGTGGCTACTTCACGCGCCAAGGGAGTGACCCTTACTTGACAAGGCGCATTGGCGATGGAGACAGGGACACACTTAGAACAGGATAGAAGAAGGCTTTGGCAGAGGAAGGACCGGGCCGGACTGGACGGGTACTGAGGTGGAGCCCAAACAACTTGTAACCATTGTTTTCGCATCCTTTGGCCGTTTCTACTGTATCAATGCCCCTACAGTACATGACCATCCTATTCCACTGCTGCTTGCTACCTCTGATGCCACTGGGGGTATTGTTGCTACTGGGTCAGTGTGTCTCATGTCCTCTCAGCATATTCCAGTGTGGCTGCATCATGTCCAGTGTGTTCCCTCAGCCACCACCAATATTCTCTCAGTATCTGCTGCTCTGCGTGATGGAATCTGGTTCAGTACAGATAGACTGGGAGCCTTCACTGCTGTCTCAGGACCGAGTGGTTGGCAGATGCCTGTGAAACCAGAGAATGGTCTCTATTATATCCACAACTGTCTCCCAGTAGCACCAGTGAAGGTTCATTATTCAGTGACAGCTGCCTTGAAGAAGAAATGCTCCAAAGGTCTAAGCCACGACTGTGCCAAACGTTTCCTGTGGCACAGCAGATTGGGACACCCAGGAGACCCCTGGATGAAACGCCTGAGCAGTGAGCAACTGGTTACTGGCCTAGACACCTTGATGTCCCCCTGTGAAAAGTGTCCTAAGTACTGTGAAGCATGCATTGAGGGGAAGCATGCACGTCCCCCATTTGGAGAAAGCTCTAGACCTGCTGAGAAACCCCTTGACAGAATCCACATTGACACTGTGGGTCCCATATCACCAGCAGCCATTACTGGGGAACGCTTTTGGGTAACTGTAACTGATGAGGCATCTGGGTGGAAGGCAGTGCTGCCAGTGAAGTCAAAAGATGTAATTGGAGCTGTTGTCAGAGACCTAATTCTGTATTGGCAAACTGAGAAGGAAACTACAGTGAAGTGCATCCGCAGTGACAGAGGGACAGAGTTCTTAAATGCCAAGTTCAAAGAATTTTGTGCATCCCAGGGCACTAAGCTGGAGACATCTGCCCCATATACCCCTCAGCAGAATGGAGTTGCTGAGAGAGCCAACAGAACCCTCAAGGAGCGCACCAGGACCCTCCTCAATTTTGCTGCAGCAAGCCCTGTTATGTGGAAGGAAGCCCTGGAGACAGCCTGCACCCTCCTAAACATGGGACCCAGCACAGGCAGGCCCCTATCTCCCTGCGAAATGTTCATGGGATATAAGCCAGATGTATCCTTGCTGCGCACATGGGGATGCCTTGCATTTGTGCACGTTCCTGACCAGCAGAGGGGAGCCTTTGCACCAAAGGCTGTGGCTGGGATGTTCACTGGTTACTCTCCAGTATCAAAGGCATATCGTATCTATATGGGAGGGGGGATCTGGAGAGAGAGCAGAGATGTTCAATTTGTGGAACACATTCGAGGAGCTACTCGGGTGGGAATGGCTGTTCTCCCTGACCAGCCTCAGCAGTTCTCGTACCCTGAAGACTTAGCAGAGCCATTGCACAACAGCAACCCAGTGGTGCCATTGTCACAGCGCAGTATGCAGAATCAGACTGTCAGCAGCCCATGCTCCAGCAGTAGACCTGACAGCTCCTTCCCGGTACCCCCTGACCAGGCTGCAACTGAGCCTGATAGTCAGGGGAAGCCTTCTCAAGAGGAGGGCATTCTCAGTGTGTCTCCCGAAGCAAGCACGGGAGAGCAGCAGCCGGACCTGGATCAGTCCGGGGCTCTGGACGCTATTCAACGACTGGCGCGAGGAAGTGCGGACAAAGGACAACACCATCAGATATTAGAGCGAGTACAGCAATCACTGCGTAACACGCATCCGGCTACTACCATCCCGCCTCCGGACGGACTGTCGCGGGCTCAACGCTATGAGCAACGAACTGCGGCTCGAGACATCCTGCTGGCACAGGATAAGGGAGAGAGCTGTGAGCGAGAGGGGATGACTGAAGGTGACACAGAGTCACAGGGACCAGGGGAAGTGCAGGAATTGGGGCAGGACACCGAGAGACCTGCTTCACTTGTAAGAGATGAGAGGGGGGCAGTCTCTGATCAGACTGCAGATGGTCCAAGTGAGTTGAGCTGTATGGGTGGGACCTGCTCAGTGCCTGAGAGAAATGTTAGCGGTGAGAACTCTATCAGTGATGCCCAAGGACAATGTGGTGCCAGCCACGCAAGTGTGGGCCATGCATGGGAGTGTGCTGCTGGGCCTGCGCCCCAGCGCTCATGTCTAGTAGGGAGCAGACAGAGAGAGAGAGAGACATGGGCACAGCAGCAAGATAGACCAAGAGCTCATGCAAGGCAGAATGGTACACATGTCTGTGAGAGTCCTGACGGGACTGCAAACCGTCAGCCATGTGAGAGTGTGTCTGAGGAGGTGAATCGGAAGCCAAGACAGTGTGAGAACTCCCCCAATTACAAGAGCTTTCCGAGAGGTACCTGTGTTTGGGAGGATGATGTGAGAGTGGCTGGCAGCAAGCTTGAGAGGGCAAGCTGTGAGTCTAAGAGAGAGAAGGAGCAGAGGGAGAGATCTGGATCTTTACCCACAGTCCCCACATGCAGTGCGGCGACATTCAGCGAAAGAGTAGTGGATGAGAGTGAGAGTAAGAGTAAGCAAGATCAGGGGAAGCACACTGGGGTGCGTTTTGGGAAGATTAGTGTGCCTTCAAGTCTAAAGGAGGCCCAGCAGTCCCCACAGTGGGAATACTGGAAGGCTGCAATGCAGGAGGAGCAAAACTCCTTAGATGCTCATGAGGTGATGGAGTTTGTTCCTAGACCTCGTGGGCACAAAGTAATCCCAGTTCACTGGATTTTCTCAGTGAAAATGGATGCTCATGGCAATGTCCTTAGGTTCAAGGCCAGGCTGGTGGCTCAAGGGTGTAGGCAAATTCCAGGAGTGGATGTGATGGAGGTATTTGCTCCCACCAGCAGTTATGGGTCTAGAAGAGCTTTACTGTCAGTGGCTGCACAGGAGGGTCTTGAAATTCACCAGGTGGATGTCAAGACTGCGTTTTTAAATGGTGAATTAGAGGAGGAGGTCTATGTCACACAACCTCCTGGGTTTGAGAATGGGGATGGGAACACTGTGTGTCGCTTGAAGAAGGCACTGTATGGCCTGAAGCAAGCTCCAAGGGCATGGCATAAGACCCTTAATGAGAAGCTACATACCATGGGGTATGAGGTGTGCAAGAGTGATGCTGGGGTCTATGTGAAATGTTCTGTGGATGGAGGGAAATCCTTTGTGCTGATTTATGTTGATGATCTGTTGATAGTCTCGAAGGGCATGAGTGAGATTGAGAGAGTGAAAGGGTTGTTGAAGCAGGAGTTCACCATTCATGATCTAGGAGAGGTGAAAGATTTCTTGGGCTGCCAAGTGATGAGAGATAGAGAGAAAGGGTTGATTTCTTTGAGTTGCATACCAAAGATTGATGCCCTAGTTGAGAAATTTGGGCTGGATCTGGAGTCTGTGGGGCCTGACACCCCTATGACTAAGGATTTTGTGGCCACACAGCGACCGATGTCCAAGGACAACAGTGCCAGCATTGGAGCTGGGAGTCCCTTACCACCAGGGCACAGATATTGTGAGCTGGTTGGGTCACTGTTGTACATTGCAAACACCACAAGGCCTGATATTTCCCAGGCTGTGGGAGTGCTTTCCAGGTACAGGATTACTCCCACCACTGCTCACTGGAATGAAGCCATCAGAGTGTTGAAGTATCTGATGGCTACCAGGGATCTTGTGTTAGTACTTGGGGGGAAGGACACAGAGCTGGAGGGCTTTGTGGATGCAGATTATGGTGGTGATCAGGATCACAGGTTCTCCACTACTGGTTACGTAATTCGTGTGTTTGGAGGAGCTGTAGTTTGGGGAAGCAAGAAGCAGTCTGCAGTGGCCACATCCACTGTAGAGGCTGAGTTTATGGCGGCAAGTGCAGCTGTCAAAGAGGCAAATTGGATGAAGGGATTCCTGGAAGAAATTGGTATTTCTCCTTGGATTGTGAAGATCCACTGTGATAATCAGGGATGCATCAATCATCTCAGAAATCCAGTGTTCTCAAAACATACCAAGCACATTGCAATCAGCTTTCATTTTGCTCGGGAGGCTATTGCATTGGGACAGGTGGATGTGAAATACGTTCCTTCTGCTAGGAATGTGGCAGATATATTTACCAAGCCGTTGACAAGGCAGGTATTTCAGGGCCATCGTGAGGCTCTAGGACTAGCCAAGTTTTTGTGAGGAAAAGTCAAGGGGAAGTGTTATAATAGTGAAGGAACAGATTAGTGACTTTCCCTCAGAAGAGTAATAGTGGCTAGGCTTCCCTATAGCAATCAATGTGAACAATCTTAGAGGTAGAGTAATGGATGGCAGAACTCTAGAGTTCTGCCATAATTGCTCTGGACCGATTCCATTTTGGAGAGAGAGAGTAATGCAATTTGACGCGTCCTTGCGAGAAAGGATATAGGCAGCAGGCATGAAGGGCAAGGCACTTGTTTGGGACTGAAAGAGCACTCCGGGTGCTTATCTCTGATCAGTTGCCACAAGTGCCAACACATAGTCGGGCTCTGCTTGCTCTCCGACACACAGCAAGAGACCCGACCGAGCTTAACACCCTTCGTGCCGGGACATACAGGTGAAGTGCTGCATCTTAGTGTAACTTGCATGGACAAATTGATTAGGAAGAGGTCTAGATAAGAGTATTAGAATGTTGCTAATGCTTGGCTCATCGAACAATGGTAATGCGAACTATCTGTCAATGCTTAGAAGAGGTAGTTTGAATTCCTTGGCGTTGAGAGAGAGCAAGAAGCAATGTAATGACTTGTTTGGGACTGAAAGAGCACTCCGGGTGCTTATCTCTGATCAGTTGCCACAAGTGCCAACACATAGTCGGGCTCTGCTTGCTCTCCGACACACAGCAAGAGACCCGACCGAGCTTAACACCCTTCGTGCCGGGACATACAGGGAACATTACGCCCAGAATTGTTCAGTTCTTCACCCACGTGATGAAGTCGAACGCTGCTTTGTGGCATGAGATCTGAGAATGCCAGATGACTGGAACTGACTGGATCAGCCACTGCTTGATGGCTGAGTTCTCCACCGACCCTGGCATTGGCCTCTCCAAAGCTGCTCTGACCCCCTTGGTGTTTGCGCACGCCTCCAAAGCTTCATACCAAAATTCAAAATTGCGCCCTCCATCATCAAGCATGACGGTCATCTTTGGATTAGAGGTATTGGGGATGTAGGCTGCCTTGTCAATCTCCACCTATGGTTCTGCAGTGGCTGATTGTGTCCCGGTCATAGACTGCCCTGGAGTGGCCCCACTGACTTCTCCAGGTTGAGACATTGCTGTTTCACTGCTACTTTCCTTTTCTTTGCCCCTTTTTGTCATACTATTGTCACTTCACCAGCCAAACTTACTCATAAACTTCTGGAATGCAGCAATACCCTACAATTCCCTCCATGTCATGGAAATTTACCAGCCAGTCTTGCACAGTAGTAGCAGATATGTTCCCCTCAGAAGTTTGCGCCGGAGTCCGGCCCGACTCACTCAGTGCTTCTAGACAACGTCGATGAATGATAAAGCACAGCTAAAACTTCAATTATGAATTTCCCAGAAAGGTAAACTGTGAGTAAGATAATGGTCCTGGTACACTCGAGTTCCCTTGCGCCGCTGCGGCATGCTCGAGCTCCTTTGTTGACGCTTACGTCTGACCCATCCATAGACGACCTTCACTCCTGCTTTTACTTGGCTCAGCTGGAAGGGCGTGGGCCCATAACCTGTAAAAGGTTATGGGCAATCGGCTTTCCCTGTACAAAGCAGAAAGGTCGTCAATAGACGAAGTTACTCCAGCTACAGTCCGTACGACTGTCTGCTGAGTGTCACACCCAACTGTTGGACAAGACTAGCATCTGGTAATGCCCAGCATCTTTCACAACCAGTTACGTTACATCATTATCTTGTACACAAGCACCGATCAAGCAATCACTAGATAAGGCTCTAGACGGCTACGTTCAAGTACATGCCTATACTCCCTGAAGTCACTGTCCCTTGTCTGTTTGAGTGACTACAGGGTACACTAAGCTTGTTCACTCTCACAATAGCAACAATGATACAACACACACTGCCGCACCGTACCTGTACAAAGCAGACAGGTCGTCAATAGACGAAGTTACTCCAGCTATAGTCCGTACGACTGTCTGCTGAGTGTCACACCCAACTGTTGGACAAGACTAGCATCTGGTAATGCCCAGCATCTTTCACAACCAGTTGGTATTCACTCCGGTGGGGCAGCCTTAAGAGTTCATCCGACAAACGTGTGATCTAGATAGGATTGTACCTTATGTTCGAAAACATCCAGAATCTGCCGTGTCTCAAGGTACCTTATGTTCTCAATGGACCCATATCCTAATAGTGCACACATGAAGATCACTTAAAGCACAAGGCATTCAATAATAATGTTCAGAACTCAACAAGGTTACGTCCCACCCCCTGGGGGACCCTATGTTTTTTACACCTGCAGCTCTTCGGCTGTCGACACGTGACTAATGGGGCACTGGGGGCCTGCGACTGATATATTCACTTTTCTCTTATCCCACCTTGCTACTTCAACCCCCTTTTCTGCCATGGGGACAACCGCAAGTCTATCTGCACTGATGCTGTCACATTAAAACTGTTCTTGTATGGTGAGAATTCCTCGTTTGTAAGTACGCATAGCGAAGGGGTCGACGGCAGCCTGGTCATGACGCAAGGATTTCAAAATTTCGGTGCGGGCAGACCGTCAGGTAGAGGGGTAGGGGGTCTGCTGGGAATTTGGCCTCTGCCTCCCGATTCTAGAACAAAATCGACGCGGCCAGTAACGCTCCGAAACAATTTATCACAATTTATCACTCGCTCGGCAGACCCTCATGTGAACGCCCTCTAAAACACTGGTCAAAAGTCGACGACAGCCTGTCCTGTGGGCTTCCGGCATAAATGACTCGGTACTGCAGAAACCTCGCCAAACGGAGCTCTTTATCTTAAGGCCAAGCAGTAACTTCGGTTAAACGTATTCTTATAATGAGGGATGGCTGCTAGCTTTTGCTTTTTTCTGCAGACGACACGAACGTCGGACGTGTCATATTTGCTAAAGGGAGCATTGGCCTTCTGCCTGTCTTTCTGGCAGGACCGATCCACTGCGTGTTAACTGAGGTACATTAAGTTGGCAACCGGGCCTTGAGTGTATCACTCAAACCGATCTGGATGCACTTGGTCCTGCTGGGGCGACGGGCCCTGGCACAGGGCAGAAACGGAAAGCAGGGGAAAGGAAAGCCGCTGGCCTGCCAGCATTTTCCCATTTGAAGGGACCTCGAAGAATATCAGCAGAACTCAGGTTCGCAACGCTGGATGCACGACGGCCGAACTACTTGAAAATTGATGCACCCGACTTTCCCATTCTGTCTGGCCTGGATGGGTCAGAACTTTATCAACTTAATTGCGGTATGTTTTACTTCTCGCGATATTGCAGGCGCGTTCAGGACGACATAGCCAGTGGGCTTTTACCGCAAGTTGTGGATTTAAGAACCGTTGGGGAATCTCTGAATCAGTGGAGGCTACGAGTCAAGGTCCGTCTGGTGCAACTGTTGAGCCTTGGTGTATACATCGATTTTCGATCCGTAATTTGCTGTCACCGTGATGCACCTGCTAGGCATATGTCTCTCTTTCACAGTGCCTAGGCTTGTATATCTTCACAGTCAGCAACTTAAGAACTGTCATCAATTGTTTCTGACGCCAATTTACTTGGTCGCCTTAATTGAAGCCTATGTGCTTTCTTTTCCAGCATTTCGACAACAGTTGCCCAGGTGGTGAAAAGCTAAATGATGACTTGCGGATCCTCGAGCATAGATTTGGACAGGATTTCATAGAGTTGGAGATCAATTTCCCCGAAGGAAATGCATATCCTGCAAATCCCTTTATGGTCCGAGTTGTTTCTCCGAGGTGCAAGTGGTACACAGGTATGGTAGTGTTTTTTGACCCTCACTATGTTTCAATCTTAATAATCTATCTTGCCAATAGCAGTTGGTTTGCCATGTGGGCTGGGCTCAGGCCATGTTACAGCTGGAGGGACTGTCTGTTTGGAGACCTTGACAGTTGGAACAGGCCCGGGATGTTGGCAACCCGAATTTACAGTCGGAGATATCTTGGTGGTCGTCCTATACAACTTCATTCACTGTGAAAGAGCACTGGTTAAGACTGCCACGGGCCCAGGAGGAATTTCAGGGCCCTTACGGCTGGACTTGGATGGGGCTCATGGTTTGCATCCGTTAACGGTACGTGCCTGCCACTGATGGGCCTACTCAAGGTACACTTCAGTTCTTTCTATTTGTGCTGATCTGTTGCATAAAAGTTGGAATGGTGGGTCTGTAATACCAAGTCAAATAGGCAGAAAAGCCGACTTAGGGCATTCCACGAAGCGTGTTGTTGGAACAACAACACATGGGATGAAAGCAAAATATTTGGAGATGTCTGGTTTGATGGAATTTCGGAATACTGCCAACAATTACTTTTTTCAATGCAGGCTTTTTTTTTTTTTTTTTTTTTTTTTTTTTTTTTTTTTTTTTTTTTTTTGCGCGGTTTGGAAGCCTGAGGTGTGTCACAATATTTCAAATGGCGGGGATCTGCAGGAGTACAGCATGGACAGTGCTATAGCGGCAATGCACCGCCTGGTAAAAAACCATGGAAAAAATGGGTGGTGTAACCCCCAGGCACATGAAATGGACGAGGGGAGCAGCGCAGAATCGAATGTTACAGATGAATTATGTGCAGCTCTTGGATCTTGTCATGCAGCTGAAAGCCAACCAAAAAGGATCCCCTATCTGGATGGAACCATATCACTGAGTAATGCAAATACCCATTCAGACGATGTGGGACAGCTTCTGCAGGGTTTTTCACTTCAATTAGACAGCATGAAGCAGACATCCAAGCAGTTTTGCAGTGGCTCAGCACCATTATTAATTGACCAATGCATTCCCGAAGTGGATTTACCCCAAGCCCAGAACCAAAAGCACAAGCTGAAGACTATAGAGTTGGAAAATCATGATACAACTGGGAATGGAGGAACCTTGAAGGTCTTTCCCACAAGCTTCCATGGCGGCAAAGCCTCTTCAGCTATTGCCGCTTCCAGAGCAGTTGGTTCTCCAAGAATTGCAGCTTATGAAGGCTCCTCCCAACCACCTCAAGCTGGAATCATTGAGATATCCAGCACAGATGTCACATCGTTTAGCACAGGTGTCATAACAGCATGTCCTCTGCAAACCTCCTTTGCAGGTGCTCATCTCAATATTGAAGGTACTATCTCGTTGGCAGTGGATGCCGCAACAGAGAATTCTAGTAATGATGGGGTTCCCGCAATCTCCCGGAGGAAGAGTGAACTGAACTACCTTTGTCCATCAGAAAGTGATTGGGTTGCTTTGAGTCCAAGTGGAGCGAGTTACCCCATTATGAACTGTCCTGCAAGCACTTCTCCATGTCAGCATCCTGGGCCACCAAAACTTTTTGGGGTTCAAGGATCCCTATTGGCCTCCCCTTTAGAAGTCTGCAGTGGGATTGCCAATGCTACTTCAAGCAGCATTATTGATGCTCATTCAAAGCCCAGCCTCCCGAGTGTGGCATATGTGTCGCCGGTCCATCCTAGCACGTTACCTTGTTATGTGTTGCAAAGTGAGCCCAGTACGTTTGCTACACCAAGACATCTAGTCCCCAAAAATGGAGCGACAAATGGACTACCAGCTAGTGCAACTTTTGGACAATTGATGGGAGCTGGACTGCCAGGACTCAATACCCTTGCATCAATGGGTAGCCACACAAGCCAGAGTGGGCTGCCAGATTTTGTACCCCATGCACAGGCTTATGTATGCCGCTGTGGACAAACAGTTCTTGGAGATACGCTGTATTGCCCCTGCTGTGGATCAGGCCTCCCCAAACAGTGTTCATTACAAACAGCCCAAGCTTCCTTTCATATTTGTACCTCGAAGTCCCCACAGGGCACAGCTCTAATGGTGTCTGCGCGAAGCCAAACAGATACTGCTGTAGCCAATATTCCACATTGCGACCAAAGCATACAGGCAACATCCTCGCCACAGCGCATATACGTTTGTCGAAAGCAAAGGAGGACATGGACTCTGTATGACAAGAGGCGTGCAAAGCGCATGAAGACTGGGGTTGGTGGCGGTGATACGAAGCTACTCGAGGAGTTGTATCGTCTTGAAGCTGAAATATCAGTGAGTACATCCATGGCCCCGCCAATTGTTTTTCTGCCGTCGCAGGATATTGGACAAGCCAACTTTGCAGTTTGCAGCTCTAAGTCTCAATGGAATGCATAGTCTAACTAATCACATGGACTGTCACATGCACAGACAGTCGCCTCCACAACTCTATACTGTCTATACCCTTTTTTCCAGCAAAAATTCTGGGCAAGAAGGATTTGAGTACGTTGTTACTCACAGGGGTTAGTAACTAAAACAATCTTGCATTGTTGCGACTGAAATCACACATTAAATGGGTATACATTGAGCGCTTGAAACTTGCAGATAAGTTATTTTAAAAAGCCAAACGCAAACTTCGTGAACACAAGTGTGAACAAAACTTGAATCAATGGGTTCGACTAGGGTTCCTCGAATCTATGCCAGTGGCTACTGAACCTGTAAGCCACTGGTACTGAGGTATGTTGAAAGTTGGGCTTATTATTATAAAAGTGAATATACCAAGCATTGTATGGCAATGCTACTAGATGTCCATTTATCATATTCCATCCGTCCGTGTATGCATGCATACATACCTACCTACCTAACGTGCTGGCATGTTTTTTTTTTTTTTTTTTTTTTTTTTTTTTTTTTTTTTTGTGTGTGTGGGTAATCTATTTGTTTATTTTTAAAACCCTCTGGGAATATTAGAAAAAGAAACTTTTGTTTTTCCCAGTGGGCAGAGGGAAAATAGCCTTGTCGTCCTCCAAAATCTAGAATTTATATAGTAATTACTGCTGGTACATATATACAATGTACACATATACATTTAAACTATCATGACGCAATATGAATACAATGTGGGACCAGGTGGCCACAGGGTTCTCAAGATCAATGCTGACCCTGCTGAATGATAGTAAATTAGCATATGGTCATCTTTAGGACATTAGGCGGGTTGTTCTTGGCTTATATATGAGGTCTCTTACTGTTACTGCTATATGGGTAGTGTTGGATTGGAGGTTCAGTTGATGTTTTGTACGTACAAACAATTAATCTTAATGATAAGAAGATATCAATCATCCAAAATTCATTGGTCATTATTACTGTATGCCCTCTATGGAATAAGAAAAGTTTCCTATGCGGAGTGATGGTCCAAATGAGTAGATATGTGAAACCCGGTATCTCAAATATGAGTCTCAACAAGTCTTACGCATCATACCATATCGGAAACCCGAGATCGGCCAGTACAAAATACCTTCTGAAGCGTCGTTCTGTTCGGCAGACTTCAATATCTTGATCTCCTACAGTTTTTAGACATCTCCAATACTGACACTTCTGCCAATACCATAGCAACAGTCACTATTCTACAGGAACACAATTTTGGGGCAGGGGCGATCCAAGTCACCTAGTAAACTGGGAGGGGGGGGGGGAGGGTCACGTTCCTTTATTTACGAACTAGCAGGGGAACGGTTCCTGAACACGCAAAGATCGTCCGGGTACTATTTGAATCACTAGGGCGCACTAGCTGGTACTTTAGGTCTAGATCTGTTAGCACTAATGACTGAAATCAATATTTTTGGGTCTGCTGAAGGACAAACAATAATTACTGTCATTGAGTTCTGTTACATCATGTTCAAAAATATTCTTTTGCCCGTTTTGCACATACCATCACCCAGAATAGAACAATAAACTCTGTCAATATGGTATGCATAGGTTCGTTATCTTCCTCGAAACTTTGAGTGTGAAAAGAGTTCATTGCATACTCTGCTTGGCATGATACTGCACTGGTACTGTCTCATCGTAGTAATGTCTTGTCCAGGAACTCAGACGGACTCCTATTGCATGTACGATCCCTGAGCACTGGAGTACAAATGTTCCAAGTGGCAATGTTGCTACTTATCCCTTGGATCCGTTCAAGAATTTGTCATTCTGCAGAGTAAAAGGGACAGTTTTTGAGCTCCAGCAGCTAGAGTCACAGGTGCCCCACTTTTGATCTATCCCAATACGAGTCCTAGTTGCCCATGCATGTTTGTGTAAATTACATGATGGCAATACCCTGAGTGTTCTGACGTGGGGTATGTCTGAGACCTTCTTCACTCTTTGTTTAGACTTGAGCGGCATACATGCAAAGTACGACGGCATTTAGACCTTGTATCACTGAAGTCCGGCGGGTAATGAGATACTCCAAGGTTGTAATCTCTCTTGAGCAAACTGGATGCAGGGTATACCCAAAGCTGATGCAGAAGCTGCCTTACGCCAAGTGGGCGATGGCAATGAAGCTGCCGTATATGTTGCCTCTATACATCCTGCTAAGGCTGCTGAGGTTGAGGAGCGCCGTTTCTCAGCTCCTCAGGTGGCAATGATACAGCAATGCTTGCCATTTGCTTATCTTTAGGCTTTTTGATGAAAGGAAATGGACAGGTCTATGTAGGGATTGCCATTAAGGCGTTCTGTGGAAGATATAGAACATAACATTTGCTTTAGGCAGTGGAGTGAAGTCGATGCTAACTCTTGTCTGTGTTCAGCAGCAGGCCATGTCACCTGGCAACTGGGAAAAGTGGGTTGCCTTTCTTGAACACCTGGACAAAAAATTTTCCGGGGACCTGGATTGGGTATATGCAGATTTCCTGGAAATTATGCATCAATGCCAAGAACAGGGGGGCTTGCTCAGGTACAAGATTTGCAGTCCTAAGCATACTATAATTTTCGTATTATAAAGTCTGCACCCTGATTTTTGGTTGTCAATATGCACTGGGTCTTAACGGAATGAGGTGCAGACCCTCTTGGATTGTCTAGCAGTAGAGCGTTTACACCACTTTCCATGTACAGGACGATCTGATTGTGGATGATGCATTTGTAGGGATAGAGAGTCCGAGGGGTTCGAAGATGTTGTTACCAGGGTCAAAGAGCTGTTTGTCGACCATCCCGAGGAGCTTACAGCTTTTGAGGAATTCCTTCCCAAGGTAGCCATTCCCACAATGTTGTTTTCGATCAACCTGCAGCATGCATAAGAGAAGACACGCCGTTCTCGTTTCCCCTTCACAACGATGGATGCATTACGCATATTCACAGCTGCTTTGAGCTGCCATGTTCATTTACTTAAACTAAAAAATGATTTTGGCAATTTGTGGGTGTTGCAGCCTCGAGAGGAACAACTGCGAGAGCTTCGCTGGTCAGATGAGTACGAGCGGGTGCTCCAATGCTTTGAACAGTTTCAAGGGATCGCGTAAGTAGTCGCCCTGTTGACAAGTATGACACTTTGATTTACAGAAAATACTCATTTGGGAAAATAGTGAGACTGATATATTTCACTGTACCCTTAAAAATCACCCCCCCCCCCTTCTCTCTCTCTCTCTCTCTCTCTCTCTCTCTCTCTCTCTCTCTCTCTCTCTCTCTCTCTCTCTCTCTCTCTCTCTCTCTCTCTCTCTCTCTCTCTCTCTCTCTCTCCCCCCCCCCCCCCTCTCTTTCTCCCTCCCCCCCCCATCTCTCTCGAATTTCTGTTTTTAACTACAATGCTTCTTACTGCTTTGCTTAAAATATTTACATTTCTGGTGACTAATATCAAGCCCGTTAGTGATTATTCGTATCAGTCAAGAATGTTTTGCAGGCGGGTTCGAGTGACGCATGTGGAACGCATCCAGAATGCAAAGCTTTGGAGGCGATATGCCCTCAAGCGGGAGGAAATTGCAGATGACTTTGGTGGGCATCCAAATGAGGTGAAAGCTTGTACTCGAATTTGTAGAGCAACAGCAGCAACTCTCCCTGTTTGTATTCCTGGATGTAATATTCCTTCCTTCCTATTCCTCCTTGCATGCCCACCGCAATATTCCTTTACGGGCTTGATTACAAGTTTTGTCTGGATTCAGTACACGAGTCTATAATACATGCTTTTGGTGTAGATGTGGCTATTTCACGGAGCGCACGAAGACGTTTTGGATTCAATCATCGAGGAGGGGTTTGACTTTCGAGTCAGTCGTTCTGGATCTATCCTTGGCCATGGCTGCTATTTTTCCATTACAAGGTGGGCCTGCGGCCTGAAGCACACGTGTGTTGGATTTGATATTCGTCTTCTGGGAATGACAAAAGTTGCCTTGCAGGCAGCCTGAAAGGTGTTTGCTCTGTTTTCTTCATCAAAACATAGACTTCCTTGTGCTGCTTAATTTATTAATCCACCTATCAGCGATTTTGCTTTAAGGCATCTAATGGCAATGTAGATAATACAGCTCGCAGCAGACGTGTTTGTCAAGGGTCTGATTTACACCAGTAGAGCGCTCATGGTGTCAAGATGCCATGCCTGGTTACTTTATGATGAACATGTCCAGCTGTGATGCTGATGACCATCGTCCTTGTCTGCAGCACATATGCAGATGGATATGCTCGGCTGCCAGCTCATAGTGATGAAACACAAATCGTGGAGCCAACTGATGGGCCAAAGGCTGTCAGTATGGATGAAAAGTCCTTGCAAGCAGGGCACGATGAAGCTCCTGATGGGGGACTCGACATGCTGCTCTGCCGTGTTGCTGTTGGTCGCTGTTATTGTCCTTCTGTTGCCCACCAGTATATGCGGCGCCCACCTCAGCATTATCATTCAACAGCGGCGGTGGTGAATGGCAGCAAAGTATATTGCATCTACGACAATGCCCAAGCATACCCAGAATACTGGATTAGGTATTCTACATCGACTCAACTGACCTCGTAGCATCTTCGTGTCAGTACGTCTTCCTCATGAATGCTGCATTACTTTTGTAACAAAAAAAAGAACGCAATGTGCGGGTCGTGACTGTTCAATCTGATACAGTACAGACCATGACTCTATGATATTGGTTTGGAAAACGAGTTGTTTGGACGATAATTGTCGTCGTGTAGAAATTTGGTCCAACATTGCATATGCATGGTCGCGGAGTAGCCTTCCGGTAGTTAAGTCTGAAGATGTCCGTGACCGCAGCAGACTTCACATGGTGCCACTAAATCAAGACTGATCATTGTAATGAAGTTGCGTCCGACTATCAAGAGCAAGCGGATCTGTGCGGGGCATGGGCCCTCGAGGGAGGAGTCGTTACTTGTACTTACAGATGACCACCGTTATGGACAATTAATTGTATTATACTTGAAAAGGTCATATTTACAGGTGCGTTTTTAGATTGAACAATCGGTTGAATTTTTTGACTTGCGATGGAACAGGACGACTCTGCATTTGCTCAAAAGGGGACCTATCTAGAGAAAAGGGACGTGTGCACATGGGGGAGGGGATTAGAGAATTGG
>KV908483.1:184334-231834 GCA_002005505.1 Botryococcus braunii | reverse complement strand
TGAGTTTTACAAAACCATGGCACCCTTATAAAACTACGTAACTCCTGTAAGGTTACTACCACATTATAATCTATTGCTAATCCCTCTTACCATTCACCCTATGCGACAAGCGTTTTGGTCTGGACTCATGACAGCCATTCTTTCACTCATTCTCTTCTTCCATGATGGCATCCAGCACATTCTCGTGAAAGGCCACATCCCAAGGCCGTTTTGATGCTGAAGGCCCAGCCATGACACCTCTACGGTCTTTTGCAGTCAAGAAGTAATCGAGAGCTTTCCCATAAGGTAACTTGCTCATGTCTTACTCGGACAAGAAAAGCCTCACACAGTCATTAGAATGTTGTTCACCCAAGCGATTGCAACGATCGTTCTTCGAAAAATGCATAGAAGAAAAAAGACGCTCAGCCTGCGCAGAACTTACAGGAATTATCAACATAGTCAATGCCAGCTTGACAAGCTCTGAAATATCGTGCCGTTCACCTGCCTTGACAAGCTAGGCCCCGACGTATTGGGTCAGAGTTTTGACTTCATTATTTCGCCCTTCCTCCTCTTCAAAGTCAGCTGACTGTTCTACACGTGCCCATTCCGCACGTGCCCGTTCCTTGCGAGCCGCCTCTTCCCGTCTGCGCTTGTCAATTGCATTGCGAATACGTGGCAGGGTTTCGTGCATTATTTCAGTATTTCAGTAAACGCTTTGCTTGTGCACGGAGCAAATCCCCATCTATTATAGGGGCAATGGTGCTATCACGAGATGAGCCCACCAGCTGTACCTTATCTGTGCCATAGAAATCTACAAAAAAATCAATTGACTCATCAAGACTCACAACTTGTGGTTTCTCCCAATAAGACGCTTGCAAAATGCTCAGTGAATCCAACAAATCTTTATGAGGGAACCGCTCAACCAATTGTTCCGCAAGTGTCCTTGCGAGAGCACCGACTTCGCTAAGTATGTTCCTAAGGCACTGCAACCATGATGCCTCTTTGATAGTCGTTTTTGTCTCACCATATGTTAGACAATGGTAATATCCATGACCAGGTGATGTGTATACCAGCCGACCCTCCTTGAATGACAGAGGGCTCAATATGGATGGACTTTCTTGAACACTTATGACCTTACGAAAGGATTCGTCGGCAGATTCTTCCAAATTCTCGATATCATAATTTGTTCTAATGAATCTTTGAAGCTGCTGAATTCTTTTACCAAGATTCTCAAACGAGAAATCGGATCCTTGGAATTCTTTGCTCAATACATGCAACTTTTCCAGCAAAGATTCAGTGCTCTGGACCCCACAAATACCTCTGCATGAAGCATCATATCCCCTACTTCTTCCAATGCAAAATCATCTACCCCTTCTGTTACCAAAAAAATCAGCAGAGCATCGTACTGCTCCAAGGGTAGAGGAAAGAGAGGAGGGGGGGGGGAGGGAGGGAGAGGAGAGAAAGAGGGGGGAGGGAGGGGGGTGGAGAGAGAGAGAGAGAGAGTGTGTGTGTGTGTGTGTGTGTGTGTGTGTGTGTGTGTGTGTGTGTGTGTGTGTACTAAATAGCTTTATGCGTACCGATAACTGATAACTTTTGTAAGGCTGAAGTTTAGTGTATATAATGCCCTTTGCCCTCTGCCGGAGGGGCCTGGATGCACTGCTGGAGTACTTGGTGGCTTCCTCGGTTGCCAGGGTGGCAGATTTGTCGACCACCAATTACATTTCATTCTGCCAGCGTGGCAGATGTAGCTGTGTTCAATTTAATTTCCCCACTGCTACGGGTGACGGAATCGGGCCATCCGCATTTCTTTTACGCTGCCACAAATGGCGGAAGCGGCACTCAGAAAATCCATAATTTCTGTCACCTGACCTCCTCAATCCAATTGATTCTGCCATTTTGGCAGAATTCTGCCACTAATATTACACTGCTGAGAGCTCGAGAATTGAGGAGCGCTCAGAGCTCAGCGCACCCATGACGAGAAGTCTTGTCACAGCGTTACTCACGCAAGTCTGGCCTGCAAAACCCCACTTTGCGCTTACAGCCCACAAGCTTCAATATCAAGGTCCTACATGAGCAAGGCAAAACGTGGGTGGAAGCTAGGCCGACGAGACACAGCCCCTACACATGACCAACGCTTGGTTTCACACACCCCAGTTGCACCAACAAGTGGAAGTTCACCATATTTCTCAATTTTGGGCCCCAAAACTCGGCGTAGGGCCCAACATCACCCCTTGAGGGTGCGTCCCCTCCCCTCTGCCCTTCCGCATTCACACGGGCCAGGCTTTCAGCCCAGCCAAAACATTCAGAAATACCCCAAAACAATCACGGATTTGTTGAAAATATTGCAGCAAAATGCTACCAAGGGCTCACGGCTTCCTTTCGGACCTTGGGCATGCAAAATTCCGTTCCTTCTCCGATGCTCTCCAAACTTCGCACCCCTTCTCCTTGCCACCACGGCCACCCACAGGTATGCCTCTTGCAAAAAGAAAGCCCTGGGAACGCCCTCTAAAGCTCGTGCAAACAGAGCCCTTACCGCCCCGGGCTTCAAACGGCAAGTCCCACCTGCAACTTCAGGGCGGTACTGTACCATCTTTGTCGCGCAGGGCCACTAGATTTGCTACGAAGCCTTTGTTTGCCAATCCGGAGTCCCCAATCGGGTTTACAATAGGTTGACTGAGCCTTTTGAGGTGGCCTTAGGGCTTGGAGACCCTACGCTAGTGGGAAATTTTCCACCAGACCATCCGGGTGGGCGGGCGGGACCAATAAAGGTGCGATGAGCCGTCCGTCACCAGGGTATACTCAGTCAAGCTAGTGAAACACCGCTCCTGTCTCTCCAGTTTGAATCCACTGCCCTTGACCAAGCTTGATAGCCGTAAAGAGTTCGTTCACCCGTTGTTTCCCCTGAAACATCTCAGATCATTCATCCGTGATCTGGAGACACGTGCTTGTTCCCTTTAGTCACCCCTCCTGAGGGGTTTACTAGCCCTCCCGTAGCAATGGTATTTGTCACGAAGCCTTTGTTTGCCAATCCGGAGTCCCCAATCGGGTTTACAATAGGTTGACTGAGCCTTTTGAGGTGGCCTTAGGGCTTGGAGACCCTACGCTAGTGGGAAATTTTCCACCAGACCATCCGGGTGGGCGGGCGGGACCAATAAAGGTGCGATGAGCCGTCCGTCACCAGGGTATACTCAGTCAAGCTAGTGAAACACCGCTCCTGTCTCTCCAGTTTGAATCCACTGCCCTTGACCAAGCTTGATAGCCGTAAAGAGTTCGTTCACCCGTTGTTTCCCCTGAAACATCTCAGATCATTCATCCGTGATCTGGAGACACGTGCTTGTTCCCTTTAGTCACCCCTCCTGAGGGGTTTACTAGCCCTCCCGTAGCAATGGTATTTGTCACGAAGCCTTTGTTTGCCAATCCGGAGTCCCCAATCGGGTTTACAATAGGTTGACTGAGCCTTTTGAGGTGGCCTTAGGGCTTGGAGACCCTACGCTAGTGGGAAATTTTCCACCAGACCATCCACCTCCCCAGTATCCCAACTGGCAGCCTGCTGACACGCTGGCTGTCCTGCAGCATGCAGGATCCCCTTTGGCAGCCATCATAGAGTCCCCCAGACTCTTGGGCATGGTTGACACCATGTTGTTGGGCCGCCAAATTCCTTGCCAGCCTGGTCCTCCCCTCAGCGCAGCAACCGCGGACCAATATTTCCAATGGCTCACCAGGGCCAATACCATCCAGCTGCTAGCCGTAAAGGGGGCTACCATGCAGAAGAAGCTCAGCGCCTTTGATAGGTTCTGTGAATTCATGCGTGACACTGGCCGCCATGCCCTTCAGGCGACCCCCCAAGACATCAAAGTCCACATGACCATGTGGGCTACTTCCAGTGGCAGATACAAGCATCAAGGCTTGGACCTTGTCGCTCCCATCAGCATGCGATGCTTACTGTCCTTCTTAGCCACCGAGTTTGACCGCTACGCCACCACCCATGGCAACTGGGATCCTCTCCACGGCCGAGGTACCTCCTCCATTGAGCTACCTTTGAACCCATGCATTGCCACTTTCCTTGCTCCACCGTACTCGTGTTTTGAATAAACGTGTAACCAATTTGAAAGCGTGTTTGACCGCTACGCCACCGCCCCATGGCAATTGGGATCCTCTCCATGGCAGAGGTACCTCCTCCACTGCCTGGCTCTTGCCCCCATGCATTGCAGCTTGCCTTGCTCCATAGCATACGTGTTTGAATAAACGTGTAAATAATTTGAGGACGTGTAAGTGAAGAACAAACTGCCTCCTGCCGCAGGAAACCCCGTGCGCTCCCTTGATGTGGCAGAGTGGGCCACTGGCTGCACTCGCTGGCTGGCCCACCTGGGCTACAATCCACAGTCCGCACATCCCTGGAGTTTGGACGACCTACAAAGAGTTTTGGAGCATTTGGATTCTCGCATCGCCAGTACCATTGGTGTACCCTTGCTCCGCCTTCACCGGGATGCCTTCACCATGACCATACTGTGGGAGACTTGTTCCAGGGGGGCTACTGCAGTCTCTTGGTGTCTGGATGACCTGTTGTTGGCCTCGGGTGTGTCCCCAGTCCCTCTCCCCCTTGCCAGTTACACCCCCCTTGGCCCTGGCCCTCCATAGCCCCTTGCCAGGCTCCTCTGGGCTTCCTCCGCCAAATGTTCATGCTTCCTTCGTTGCCCCATCCCTTCTCCTTCCCTTCATGACTATGCTTATGTGTGCTTGCGGCTACAGGGGTCCCTGCCGCCCCCTACCTTTACCCCACCCTGCAACTTCCGCTGGGCGCGGCCGTCTTTTTCAAAGCCATAGAGCTCAAGCACAACTTGCATCCCGAGGTGATGATCGTCACTCGCAGAGACGGCCCCATGTGCCCCATCCAGCGCCTCCATACATTGCTCGCCCAATCTGCTGCCCTGGGTCACCCCGTCACCCAGTTCCTGTGTCGCCCCTTGTCTGCCAACAAGGACCAATTCCTCGAGCGCAGCCTCAGCGTGGCTGCCTTTGAAGACGACATCGACACCCATTTTACAGCTGCCAACATCCCCATCATCCTACCCTCCATGGGAGCAGGCGCGGCGCTCTCCAGCACCATGACCAGCAAGGCCAGTCTCTGGAAGCTCTCGGCCTCCTTGCCCAAATCAAGACACCCAGTGTGACCAAACGCTACATCAACCCTACCCGTCACCTGCCCCCAAAGCTGCCCAAGGGCAAACGCCCTAACAAGCGAGTTCGCCTTGCTTAACCCTGCTCAGGCTTACATGTGCTTTCCTTTCTCCTGCTGGTTGCTTTCCACCAGCCCCTCCTCTCCCCAAGAAGATCCAGTCTTCTTAGCACGCCCAACTGCCCCACCCTGGCAGCACCACCTATTGTAATAGGAGTGTACCTTATTGACATTGTACCTTATGCCAGTCGCCTTGCCCTGGCCCCCTGACCATGGCTCCCTGGCCTGCCCCTTGCCCTGGCCCCTGCCTCTGGCCTGCCCCTGGCCCTGGCCCCTGCCTCTGGCCTGCTCCTGGCCCTGGCCCCTGCCTCAGGCCTGCCCCTGGCCCAGGCCCCTGCCTCTGGCCTGCCCCTGGCCCCCTGGCCTGCCCATCCCCTGCCCGTTTTACCGTGCCTGATGCCCTCTGGCTTTCAGCCGCCTTTAGAGCCAATTCAAAATTCCCACTACAATGCCTAGGCTTCCCTACCTTCCAGTGGATGCAGCCAAGCCTTCCACTTGGCTGGCATGTTGCAGACCCCATGGATGCAATTCTTCATCTCCTGTGCTGCCGCACCTAATACCTCCTTAAGGCGTTCTCTCGGTGGGAAAAAACCCACATCAACGGTGTACCCCTTGTGGAGTCTAGCAGACTCCAAGGCAACCCCAGGGGCATCAGCCCCCATACCCTCTGCAACAGGGTATTGTGTAGAGTACCTCCTCACCTGCTTGAACTTGTCCACTGTCCCAGCAACCAATCCCCTGTGGGGAACCCCAGTCGCCCCCTTCTGGTAACTGGTCATGCATAATGCCTGTACACCCCCCTGCCCAGAGCCAAATCCCCAACATCATCACACCTAGACAGCATGCCCAGCTCTTTGCATTTCAGGAGTTTCCTTGCCACTCACTGGACCCTCACTTTTACCCCTGCCTGGGCTGCTGCCTCAAACCTCAACCTGAACTCCTTCGGGGTGTGGGCCTCCCAATTCATGTTATTCACTTTTGACACTGCCCCTTGGCTGTCACACAACCCCAGCAGCACAGCTTCCCGAAACTTCTCACTGTTAGCTCTGATATATGTCCTTCCCAACAGACATATCTTTTTCATTTCCCAGTGACATGATGACAACGACCCTTTGCTAGCCAGCTCTTGTTCCTCAAATGTGAAGCTTTCCTGCATTGGCTGCACCAGCAAACTCCTCTGAGAAATCTCCATATCCCCCAGCAGAGGCATCCCCATAGCACACATAGTCAGGCCCCTCCTGCCTCCATGGTTTGCCTTTCTCATTCCTCAAGGCCTCTACTCAGTACAACAAATCTTCCTCAGACAAACCTGCCAGCTCCTCTGGCAGGCTATCCCCCACTCCTGGAAATCCCCCATGTCGTGAAGATAACCTTCTGGTGTACAAAGGAGCCAGCCGTACCTCAGGACTCACGCTCAATAGCATGCCTGCCAACCTAGCCAAGTCCCTCTTTGTGCACCCATTTGCCCTCACCCAACTTATTCGCTCCAGGATGTACTCTGCCTTATCATGCACATGGAACGCCTGCTCTTCCAAATCCACTAATACCAAGCACTGCCCTGCCACCCAGGCGGTCCTCCCTCAGCCTCCATGCCTCCCTTATCAGATGCAAGCGCTTTGCTGGTCCTATTTGATCACCCTTTCCTTGGTTGTACCATGCCTGCCCCTCCTTCCATGTCTTCCCAGCCTGGCATACGGGTGGTTACCGTGTGTGTACTTGCGTACGCGCACGTTCGCACGTTCCATCGCATACAGGTACCTTCCAGGCTGTATGCACAACCTCTGTATCTTGCATGTACCTTATTTAACAAAACTGTACCTTATGTCAGCCCCTGGCCCAGCCCCCCCTTGGCTTGCCAGCCTTGCCTGGTTAGTCATACGTAATGTCTCTGCCCCACAGCACCTTTACCCTGCCAGTATAATCATTATCCTCATGCCCAGGCTTCCCTACCTGCCTGCCAACAGACTCCTAGGGAATTGCCGTCTTCTGCCGGGCTCCATGCTAATTCCGTTCCATTCTGCTGTTTCCTTCCACCAGCTTTCCTCTCCCCACGATGGTCCAGCCTCCATAGGCACCTCCAGCTGCCCCAACCTGACAGTTTAACCTATTGCAATTAGCATGTACCTTGTTTAAATGTACCATATGCCAGTCACCTTGACCCTGCACCCCTCGGCCTGCCAGCCCTTTCACGGTTACCCATCCTTGCTGTCTCGTGGCCCACAACGCTCTTATCGTGCAATTCTTAAGCGCCGTTCACCAAATCCCTATCACCAATTGCAACTACAGATCCCATGGTTCCTTTTGATCAGTCCCACAGAGTTAGCATACCACACACGGTTACATTGATTGTTGACATACACCATCCTCCCTCATCCTCCATGCAACCGTTATTAGATACCAGCACCCTGCTGGTCCCATCTGATCCCCCCTTCCATTGCTCTACCCTGCCTGCCCTTTCCCCCGGCCGTCCCATCCTGGCCTACTAAGATTAATGTGTGTGGCTTTGTGTTTACGCACGCTCGCATGTTACCATGGCATACTTGTACCTGTCAAGCTGTATGCTTAGCCTCATATATCTAGACTGTACCTTATTTAAACTGTACCTTATGCCAACCGCTCGGCCCAGTCCCCCCTGGCCTACCAGCCTTGCACGGTTGCCCATCCTTGCTGCCTCTTGTCCCACAGCAACCTTATCCAGCCAAGATTATCCTTAGCCTCATTCCCAAGCTTCCCTGCCTGCCTGCCGAAGACTCCTACGGCCATACCCCTGCCAGCCTCCAGGTTATTTTCTTTTTCCATGCTGGTCCTATCCACCCAGCCCTTCCTCTCCCCAAGAGGATCCATCCTCCCTTGGCACATCCGGCTGCCCCACTCTATCAGCACAGCCTGATGTAATTAGACTGTACCTGATTTACACTCTACCTTATGCCAGTCACCTTGGCCCTATCCTCCCTGGCATGCCAACCCTTCCACAGTTACCCATCCTTGCTGTCTCCTGGCCCACAGCACCCTTATCATGCCAATGTTACCCTCAACCCCATGCCCAGGCTTCCCTGCCTGCCTGCCAATGCCTCCCTGGGGTTAGCCCTACACCTGCCAACCTCAAGGCTACTTCATCTTTTCAGCGCTGGTCCTTTCCACCCAGCCGTACCTCTCCCCACAAGGATTCAGCCTCCATAGGCACATCCAGCTGCCCCCACTCTGGCAGCACAGCCTAATGTATTTGAACTGTACCTTATTTCAACTGTACCTTCTGCCAATCACCTTGGCCCTACCCTCCCTGGCCTGCCAGCCCTTGCCCGGTTACCCATCCTTGCTGTCTCCTGGCCCCCTTATCATGCCAAACTTTATCCTCAACCCCATGCCCAGGCTTCCCGGCCAGCCTGCCAAGCAATGCCTCCCAGGCCTCCAATGCCTCCCAGGCCTCCAATGCCGCTCCAGGCCTCCAATGCTTCTCCAGGCCTCCAATGCCTCCTTAGCCTCCATAGCCACCCCCAGCTGCCCTATCGTCCTCAACCCCATGCCTAGGCTTCCCGGTCAGCCTAATGTATTTGGACTGTACCTTATTTCAATTGTACCTTATGCCAATCCCTTGGCCCCACACTCCCTGGCCTGCCAGCCCTTGCACGGTTACCTATCCTGGACTACAGCACCCTTATCATGCCAAAATCATCCTGAACCCCATGCCCAGGCTTCCCGGCCAGCCTGCCAACCAATGCCTCCCAGGCCTTCAATGCCTCTCCAGGCCTCCAATGCCTCCCAGGCCTCCATTGCCTCCATAGCCTCCATAGCCACCCCCAGCTGCCCTATCGTCCTCAATTCCATGCCTAGGCTTCCCGGTCAGCCTAATGTATTTGGACTGTACCTTATTTCAACTGTACCTTATGCCAATCCCTTGGCCCCACACTCCCTGGCCTGCCAGCCCTTGCACAGTTACCCATCCTGGACTACAGTATCCTTACTATGCCAAAATTATCATGAACCCCATGCCCAGGCTTCCCGGCCAGCCTGCCAACCAATGCCTCCCAGGCCTCCATAGCCTCCCAGGCCTCCAATGCCCTTTCCCCCATGCCATATGTCGTAGAATGCACAAGTTAGGGAGAATTTCCAAGTTGTGAGAGAGAGAGAGAGACAAGGCCGGATGGCCGACAAGTTGGACGCTCTTTCCAATTACAAGTAACCCCCACCTCACGGAGCTTCCACTCCCTACTTGTGGTCTACTAAGCTTCCAAATTACCTGAGTGCGTGTCTTCCCGTGGCTTACGTCTCTATCCGTTCCTTCCCGTGGTTCGTGATCGTGTGTTCACGTTCCTCCAATGGTAGCGCACTAGTCCACCAAACCTCTACAATAGTATCTAGAAAATATCCTAGAATCCTACTATGAGAGTAACGTCCATAACTATCCAATGGAATTCGACGGCTAGGAAGCCAAGGCTAGACGCTAGGCACGTGCGTACTCGCGTTGCTCGTACGACATGTGCGCCACATGTGCGCCTAGGCTAGGGGGTAAGGGAAATGTCCAGAAATGCCGGGAAATCCCTACATTCCATCACATCATCCCCCCCTTAATTCCTGCATGTCCTCATGCAGCCACATACACACATACAGTAGACCACAATTATAAGGGAATGGTCGTCACCGAACGGCCCATCCACCAGCGCCGTTAGACCCTTGCCGAATGGGTTACATTAGGGTCCCCGCCTCCAAGTTATTCCCCTATCATCCCAAGCAATTGACTAAAGCGTCCATTTTTTTTTTTGTTTTTTTTTTTAATTTATTTATTAGGTGTGCTTTATTTTAGTCCTAAGTACAATACTGTACGATACGATACGACACGGTACTATAATTACGATAAATTACGATAAATTACGGCGAACTACGACGAACGTTCGCCTTATTCCTTTCGAACTATCCAAGTCCGCCTTTATTGACACATCCCTATTTATTATTTATTAAAGCAATACAATGCTTGTGACACAACCGATAAACAATCCGAACAAGATAAATATGACACAGGTGTAGCTCAGTCCACAATGCTTCCCTAAAGTGGCTATCCATACAACACAGTTTCTTTATGATACATTGTCCATACTGTACACATAAGGTACACATATAGTACATAGAAAGAAATCCAGCCCAAGATGCCAAGTAGTCCATATCCAAGGGTTCCAAGTAGCCCATAGCCAAGGGTTCCAAGTCACTTCTGTACTTCAAGCCCACGTCCCAAGTGCTAGTTAAGCAGACTGCGGTTGCGCGCCATGTGTACTTCAATTCCCATCCCTGAATGCAGAACCCCGAGTTCAATGCATCGAAGCGGTATGAGGCCTCATGCCACACATACCGAGGTAGGCAACCTACCCCGTCCCTTGTCCCAAAGTACACAAGATATACAGTCCCTACCATAGGTCCCGTCCCATGTATTCCCAGACACCAGGTGGGAACTCCACAAGTGGAATGAGGGGGACAACCGTCCGGAGGGGCCCGTTCAAGGGAAGGTGTCGCGCAGCGCCACCTGGTCCCAAATGGGCGGGGCGAGCCCCTGGAGTCTATGATAGGTATTAACCAGCCCGGGATGGGTCTCGAATGCCTCCTGAGATTCCCATGAGTCCTCTGTGGCCCCATGGCCTGCCCACTTTACAAGGTACTCGAGAAAGGGTGTGCCATCCTCAAAATGGTAGGAGAACCCATCCTTGTCGTGCAACAGCCGGTGATCGACTAGTGCATCCACTACCCACTCCAGGTGAGTGGTGCCATCCGCTTTGGTGATGACTTTTGGGGGGCAGTATCCACGCGACTGCGCCTCCTCACGTGTCCAGTATGGCTTCAAATAGCAGACATTTATGCGGGGGTGGATGTCCAGCCGGTCCGGAAGATCCAGTGTGACGAAGTTAACGTTGTCGGGCGTGACCGCCATGACCCTGAAGGGTCCCACGTGCCTGGGTTGCAGCTTGCTGAATCTGTTTGAAGTTAGCGTGGGGGCCGCACGGGTTGAAAGGAGGACATAGTCCCCTTCCTGGTAGATGGCCTCCCTCCTATGCCGGTTGGCATAGGCCGTCTGACGGTCTTGAGCTGCACGCAAACACTTCCTTGCAAGGGTGATTTTGTCTTGCATTTTTCTCATGAAGAGATCAGCCCTATCCACCTTAGTGCCCTCCATGTGTCCCACCGCAAACGGTATATTTGGATCTTGCCCATATGTTAACCTGAAGGGTGTGGAGTTTAGGGAAGTTTGCCAAGAGTTGTTGTAGGCAAATTCCGCCACTGAAAGGTAATCCTCCCACTCCCTTGGGTTATCCTTGACATAGTGTTTCAAAAAATCTTCCAAGATCCTATTCACCCGTTCCGTTTGACCATCTGACTGAGGATGATATGCCGTAGTTCGAGCCGGCTTGCACCCCGTCAGACTTAGAAGTGTGTTCATGAAATTATTCACAAACCGAGGATCTCGGTCCGAAACAATTTCTTCAGGGAAACCGTGATACTTCCATACTTTATCCCTCATCAGAACAGCAACTTCATAAGCATCTGCATTGGTAGTGGTAGGGGCAAAGTGGGCACATTTGCTCAACCTGTCAACCACTACCCATATTGCGTTATGCCCGTGTTTGCTTTTAGGCAGTCCCGTGATGAAATCCATTGAGATGCTTTGCCATTTCCTTGTGGGGATTTGTAAAGGGTGTAAGAGTCCTGCGGGTAACTGGTTTGAGGCCTTCACCCGCTGGCATGAATCACAATACTTCACATACTCCCGCACATCCTCCGCCATTCCCGGCCACCACCAGTCCCGCTTCACTAGATCATACATCTTCGCAAAGCCTGGATGACCAACAGAAGGAGGTTCATGCAAAGCTTTCAATATGTCCTGCCGCAGATTCCTAGCAACTGGACCTTCCTTATCCCGGACTTCATAAAATGCAGGCACATATTTTCTTCCCTCCCTTCCAAATTCCCAAACCCCGTCCGTAAAGTGAACTTTTCTCCTATTTGCCCTTGTTCCCAACCACGAATCATGTGCGTAAGCACCCTTCAACAATTCCAAGAAGGTGTCACACCCGTCAGACCCGAGGGTGATGGAGCCCGAGCGGGCCCTCCCGTCCCCATCCATCGAGGTTGCATTGGTCCCCTTCCCGGGGTTGGGCTCCGTGGAGACGTTGCGCTGCTGTTGTCCCTGGAGCTGTCCCTGGAGGACTGGGTTCCGGGACAACGCATCCGCAACGTTAGTCTTTCCAGGCTCCCAAACCCAAAGAATGTTGAACTCCTGCAACTTCTCAGCCCACCGTGCCCTCCGAGGGCTTAAACCAACCTGTTGCTGAAGAAAAGTGTTACACTTATGGTCTGTGGTGACAGTGACTTGTTTCCCTAGGACATAACATCTCCATTCCGTCAAGGCATACACTACAGCAAGTAACTCCCTCTCAGTTGCAGAATAGTTCCTTTCTGCACTATTGAGCTTCTTACTGTAATAAGCAATGACTCGACCTTCCTGCAATAGTACAGCGCCAACCCCAAAATCACTCGCATCACAAATTACCTGGAAGGGTTTACGAAGGTCTGGCAGTGATAGTATGGGTGCCTGTATTAATGCATCCTTGAGAGCCGTAAGGGCCTCATCTTGCTCCTTTCCCCAAGTCCAAGAACTTTTGCTACTGGACAGTTTAGTCAAAGGTGCAGCAAGTGAGCTGAACCCCTGAATAAATTTTCGAAAATAATTTGCAAGCCCCAAAAATCTACGCACGTCGGTGACGTTTTGGGGTGTGGGCCAATCCTTGACTACCTCCACCTTTTGGGGGTCCACTTTCAGTCCATCCTTGCCAATGATATGCCCGAGGTATTTGAGTTCTGAGCATAAGAATTCACATTTGGCAAGTTTTGCAAACAATTCCTTTTCCCGAAGGCGTTGGAACACCTTCCGAAGATGAGCATAATGCTCCTCTTCATCCCGACTGAAAATTAGAACATCGTCAAGGTACACTACCACAAACCCTTCCCTTATGAAATCATGAAAGATTTCATTCATTAGGCGTTGAAAGGTAGCGGGGGCGTTGGTGAGTCCAAAAGGAAGCACTAAGAACTCATACAGCCCAAAGGGTGTACGAAACGCTGTTTTAGGAATGTCTTCCTCCTTTAGCCTTACTTGATGATAACCACTGAGGAGGTCCAGACTTGAGAAAATCTTAGCACCTTTAAGTTTATCAAGCAAGTCGTCTATGCGAGGGAGAGGGTACCTATCATGAATGGTGATTTTATTTAATGCCCTGTAGTCTATAACCATTCGGTATGTGCCCTCCTTCTTCCTCACAAACAAGACCGGTGAAGCATATGGTGAACATGAGGGGCGTATGTGTCCCTTAGAAAGTAGTTCATCCACAGTTCGCTCACATTCCTCAGTTTCTTCCACGGACAAGCGGTAAGCAGGACGGTTTGGAGGAGTTATTCCTTCCTGCACATTAATAGTGTGATAGACTTGTCGGTGTGGGGGTAGTCCTGGTAGCCCATTTGGAAAAATGTCCTTGTACTCCCGGAGCAAGTGTGCTAGCCGCTCAGGCTTTTTAGCACAAATTTCCTCTAGAGGGTCCGAAGGCTTACCCGTGGTGACCTCGGATTCTCCCTCTTCCTCTTCCTTTTCCTCTTCCCTTTCCTCTTCCTCTTCCACTTCCTTCTCCACTTCTAGGCAACTCTCCATATCCGGGGCCGTGCCCGAGGTATCCCCCGGCGCAGAGTTGTGTAAGGAAGTCCCGGATGACTCCGTCGAGGGGTCGTCCATATCCACCAAAGGTGGCATCTCTTCCTGTTCATCCCAACCAACATGTTCATCCTTGGCCATGACATTGAACAAGCAGGTTTTCCACTGATCCCGTTTCCCTTTCCTGGTGTTTCCTAATTTGATTCCCCATCCCAACTTCTTTCCCAAGCCTTTTCCATGTTTGTTTAACAAGACCCATTTGTTATTGTGTCTAATATGAGCCTTGCCAGCTCTCACATTAACATTAGCATGTCGTGGTGCTAGCCAATCCTGTCCCAAAATTATGTCAATTCCTTCCATTATTGAGTCACACACAAGAAAGGAGTGTCTCGTAATGATAGATGGAGCAAACCGGACACTCAAATCCACTTTCCCATTTGTGTGTGTTACTGTCCCATCAGCAAGTGTGACGGGTGAAGTCCTCTTGTTATACCTCAAACCTTGCAAAACTTTTTCCCGGACAAAAGAGTGTGTGGCCCCGGTGTCCATTAAAGCTTTACATTGTTGTCCCCTTGCCATGACAGGAAATGTGAGGTTAAGAGGTGCAGCACTTGACGTTGAACCCAACTGACAAGATGCTTTGGGTGCTGCATAAGCTAAAACAAAGGAAAAAGGAAATGTACATTGCTGTCCTTGAAAAGAAAAGCATTCCCCTTTTGCGCCCCTAGCAAGAACTTTCAGGTTTGCGCGAGAGCGTAACCGCAAAAAGAAACTCCTACTTTTCCACACCTTCTGGCCTATCACAAAGCATGCACTGACTTGTGAATTTTCTTTTCGTTGAGCAAGAAAAGATTCAATACAAGTCTCAGCTTTGTGTTTGCCAGGAACAATCAGAGGTGTATTCCAACTTCCCAAGGACTTCTGAACAAGAAAAGTTAAATATGAAAAACAAATTTCATTCATGACTAATCTTGTTTAGGGCCCTTGCCCTTCCCTTTCCCTTTCCAATGTTTTCCCTTGTTAAATCCCTTAGGCCCAATGTGTGAGGGAGGTGAAACACCTTGCAGTGGTGCTGCCACTGGTTGATTGTTTCCTTGCCTCGGATAGAATCCAGGCTGAAAATTTGATGGGGTGTGCCCACTAGCTTGAGCTTTGGCAGCTAGATATTGCTTTTTAGCAACACACTGCCATGACTCGTGGCCTAGTTTATGACAAAAATAGCATTCCCTATCCTTTGGAATAGAGGTTCTAGAATCAATTTTTCTCCCGGACCCAAAAGGGGGTGCTCCCACCAAACCCAAGGAAGGTGGTGCAGGGGGCTGTTGTTCCACCACTCCTGCTGCCACTTGAGGTGTCTGGGTGTAGACCCTCTTCCTCTTGGGTCCTTGTCCACTAGGGCGAGGAGTCTCCTCCACCCCATCCCCTCCAACTTGCCTTTCGGCAAGAAGCTTTTCCTTAAATTCCAAAAATAACTGCTCCTTTATTTTATTGGTTAACTTGATCTTCTTTGTCTTTGGTGTGGACGGAGCGGGCGACGGATCGCGAGATGCCCCCTCCATCAAGTCCTCTACCAGCTCCCCTGAGCTTTCCAACGCTTCCAAAAATTCTCTTTCTTCCGAAGAAAGGTTTTTAAACTTCCCAGAAGAGGGCGGTGACATCTACGGCCCACATATGAGAGTTAGGACCTTCCATCGAACGATCTCCCTCCTACGACTTTCCTCCTTCCACCACGCGAAAGACTTGCAGAGAACAATTCGGCATCTCGCCGATACCAGATGTCGTAGAATGCACAAGTTAGGGAGAATTTCCAAGTTGTGAGAGAGAGAGAGAGACAAGGCCGGATGGCCGACAAGTTGGACGCTCTTTCCAATTACAAGTAACCCCCACCTCACGGAGCTTCCACTCCCTACTTGTGGTCTACTAAGCTTCCAAATTACCTGAGTGCGTGTCTTCCCGTGGCTTACGTCTCTATCCGTTCCTTCCCGTGGTTCGTGATCGTGTGTTCACGTTCCTCCAATGGTAGCGCACTAGTCCACCAAACCTCTACAATAGTATCTAGAAAATATCCTAGAATCCTACTATGAGAGTAACGTCCATAACTATCCAATGGAATTCGACGGCTAGGAAGCCAAGGCTAGACGCTAGGCACGTGCGTACTCGCGTTGCTCGTACGACATGTGCGCCACATGTGCGCCTAGGCTAGGGGGTAAGGGAAATGTCCAGAAATGCCGGGAAATCCCTACATTCCATCACACCATATTCCCCCATGCCCTCGTTGCACCCAAGCCATGCGTACTACGTACCAGACAATGAGAAACCTTGATGAGGTCCAACAGCCATATTCATGGACAAGCACTTGCCACATGCCCTTGCAGATCTTCTTAGCCAAGCGCACCGGCAAGCTGCCTTCTCATGCATGCTCTCATCCTGCAATTTCTGTCCAGACCAAAACCAATCCCCCCTTGTGTTAGTGCAGGTGTCAAACAGAGCAAATCTTTTGACCACGCACAACCCTGCCGTAGCCCATGTCCAACACCTGGCCTGCCTGGCCACTGGTCCTCTCACCTTGCACCTTGCATGCCCTGTCAGCAACAAACATTAACAAGCAAGAAAAAGCCCCCGCCCTTTTAAGTCCACACACAGCAAGACAGATCACAATGTGGGACAACTGGGCTGCATGCAAATCCCTGATTCGCTCTTCACGTGCGCTTCCTGTGATGGAATGTAGGGATTTCCCGGCATTTCTAGACATTTCCCTTACCCCCGAGCCTAGGCGCACATGTCGTACGAGCAACGCGAGTACGCACGTGCCTAGCGTCTAGCCTTGGCTTCCTAGCCGTCGAATTCCATTGGATAGTTATGGACGTTACTCTCATAGTAGGATTCTAGGATATTTTCTAGATACTATTGTAGAGGTTTGGTGGACTAGTGCGCTACCATTGGAGGAACGTGAACACACGATCACGAACCACGGGAAGGAACGGATAGAGACGTAAGCCACGGGAAGACACGCACTCAGGTAATTTGGAAGCTTAGTAGACCACAAGTAGGGAGTGGAAGCTCCGTGAGGTGGGGGTTACTTGTAATTGGAAAGAGCGTCCAACTTGTCGGCCATCCGGCCTTGTCTCTCTCTCTCTCACAACTTGGAAATTCTCTCTAACTTGTGCATTCTACGACATCTGGTATCGGCGAGATGCCGAATTGTTCTCTGCAAGTCTTTCGCGTGGTGGAAGGAGGAAAGTCGTAGGAGGGAGATCGTTCGATGGAAGGTCCTAACTCTCATATGTGGGCCGTAGATGTCACCGCCCTCTTCTGGGAAGTTTAAAAACCTTTCTTCGGAAGAAAGAGAATTTTTGGAAGCGTTGGAAAGCTCAGGGGAGCTGGTAGAGGACTTGATGGAGGGGGCATCTCGCGATCCGTCGCCCGCTCCGTCCACACCAAAGACAAAGAAGATCAAGTTGACCAATAAAATAAAGGAGCAGTTATTTTTGGAATTTAAGGAAAAGCTTCTTGCCGAAAGGCAAGTTGGAGGGGATGGGGTGGAGGAGACTCCTCGCCCTAGTGGACAAGTAAGAGCAACTCCTCCTTCTTTGTTTTCGGGAAAGAGGGGATCTTTTTGCTATTTTGCAAGGAAGTTGGAAGGCTATGCAAAACTAACCAATGTGCCTGCAGGAAAGTGGGTGGCCTTGGGAGTGCAATTGATGGAAGAAAGACCCACAAAAGTTTGGGACACACATGTAAGGAAACTAGAAAAGGAAGGGATACATGAGCATACATTGGAATGGAAGGATTTTAAAACTTTTATGGTTAAAAGATATGATTCCACAGACACAGTGGCCATTGCCAGGGCAAAATTAGACAAAGTCTTTCAAGGAAATGAGACTGTCGAGAGATATATTGAAAGATTTATGTCTCTCTTAGCAGATGTAGAGGTTGACTATCAAATAGCCATGCAAGACCAGTTACATCTTTTTACCAAGGGTCTTAATACTCCTCTCAAACTTGCATGCACTGTGAACCCTGCAACAGGCAGTCCTTTCACTGATCTGGAAGACATTTGCACTTATGTTGTTAAATATGAGGCAAGTCTCAAAAGCACATATGTGGATGCACAGGGACCCAAGAGGAAGAGGGTCTACACCCAGACACCTCAAGTGGCAGCAGGAGTGGTGGAACAACAGCCCCCTGCACCACCTTCCTTGGGTTTGGTGGGAGCACCCCCTTTTGGGTCCGGGAGAAAAATTGATTCTAGAACCTCTATTCCAAAGGATAGGGAATGCTATTTTTGTCATAAACTAGGCCACGAGTCATGGCAGTGTGTTGCTAAAAAGCAATATCTAGCTGCCAAAGCTCAAGCTAGTGGGCACACCCCATCAAATTTTCAGCCTGGATTCTATCCGAGGCAAGGAAACAATCAACCAGTGGCAGCACCACTGCAAGGTGTTTCACCTCCCTCACACATTGGGCCTAAGGGATTTAACAAGGGAAAACATTGGAAAGGGAAAGGGAAGGGCAAGGGCCCTAAACAAGATTAGTCATGAATGAAATTTGTTTTTCATATTTAACTTTTCTTGTTCAGAAGTCCTTGGGAAGTTGGAATACACCTCTGATTGTTCCTGGCAAACACAAAGCTGAGACTTGTATTGAATCTTTTCTTGCTGAACGAAAAGAAAACTCACAAGTCAGTGCATGCTTTGTGATAGGCCAGAAGGTGTGGAAAAGTAGGAGTTTCTTTTTGCGGTTACGCTCTCGCGCAAACCTGAAAATTCTTGCTAGGGGCTCAAAAGGGGAATGCTTTTCTTTTCAAGGACAGCAATGTACATTTCCTTTTTCCTTTGTTTTAGCTTATGCAGCACCCAAAGCATCTTGTCAGTTGGGTTCAACGTCAAGTGCTGCACCTCTTAACCTCACATTTCCTGTCATGGCAAGGGGACAACAATGTAAAGCTTTAATGGACACCGGGGCCACACACTCTTTTGTCCGGGAAAAAGTTTTGCAAGGTTTGAGGTATAACAAGAGGACTTCACCCGTCACACTTGCTGATGGGACAGTAACACACACAAATGGGAAAGTGGATTTGAGTGTCCGGTTTGCTCCATCTATCATTACGAGACACTCCTTTCTTGTGTGTGACTCAATAATGGAAGGAATTGACATAATTTTGGGACAGGATTGGCTAGCACCACGACATGCTAATGTTAATGTGAGAGCTGGCAAGGCTCATATTAGACACAATAACAAATGGGTCTTGTTAAACAAACATGGAAAAGGCTTGGGAAAGAAGTTGGGATGGGGAATCAAATTAGGAAACACCAGGAAAGGGAAACGGGATCATTGGAAAACCTGCTTGTTCAATGTCATGGCCAAGGATGAACATGTTGGTTGGGATGAACAGGAAGAGATGCCACCTTTGGTGGATATGGACGACCCCTCGACGGAGTCATCCGGGACTTCCTTACACAACTCTGCGCCGGGGGATACCTCGGGCACGGCCCCGGATATGGAGAGTTGCCTAGAAGTGGAGAAGGAAGTGGAAGAGGAAGAGGAAAGGGAAGAGGAAAAGGAAGAGGAAGAGGGAGAATCCGAGGTCACCACGGGTAAGCCTTCGGACCCTCTAGAGGAAATTTGTGCTAAAAAGCCTGAGCGGCTAGCACACTTGCTCCGGGAGTACAAGGACATTTTTCCAAATGGGCTACCAGGACTACCCCCACACCGACAAGTCTATCACACTATTAATGTGCAGGAAGGAATAACTCCTCCAAACCGTCCTGCTTACCGCTTGTCCGTGGAAGAAACTGAGGAATGTGAGCGAACTGTGGATGAACTACTTTCTAAGGGACACATATGCCCCTCATGTTCACCATATGCTTCACCGGTCTTGTTTGTGAGGAAGAAGGAGGGCACATACCGAATGGTTATAGACTACAGGGCATTAAATAAAATCACCATTCATGATAGGTACCCTCTCCCTCGCATAGACGACTTGCTTGATAAACTTAAAGGTGCTAAGATTTTCTCAAGTCTGGACCTCCTCAGTGGTTATCATCAAGTAAGGCTAAAGGAGGAAGACATTCCTAAAACAGCGTTTCGTACACCCTTTGGGCTGTATGAGTTCTTAGTGCTTCCTTTTGGACTCACCAACGCCCCCGCTACCTTTCAACGCCTAATGAATGAAATCTTTCATGATTTCATAAGGGAAGGGTTTGTGGTAGTGTACCTTGACGATGTTCTAATTTTCAGTCGGGATGAAGAGGAGCATTATGCTCATCTTCGAAAGGTGTTCCAACGCCTTCGGGAAAAGGAATTGTTTGCAAAACTTGCCAAATGTGAATTCTTATGCTCAGAACTCAAATACCTCGGGCATATCATTGGCAAGGATGGACTGAAAGTGGACCCCCAAAAGGTGGAGGTAGTCAAGGATTGGCCCACACCCCAAAACGTCACCGACGTGCGTAGATTTTTGGGGCTTGCAAATTATTTTCGAAAATTTATTCAGGGGTTCAGCTCACTTGCTGCACCTTTGACTAAACTGTCCAGTAGCAAAAGTTCTTGGACTTGGGGAAAGGAGCAAGATGAGGCCCTTGCGGCTCTCAAGGATGCATTAATACAGGCACCCATACTATCACTGCCAGACCTTCGTAAACCCTTCCAGGTAATTTGTGATGCGAGTGATTTTGGGGTTGGCGCTGTACTATTGCAGGAAGGTCGAGTCATTGCTTATTACAGTAAGAAGCTCAATAGTGCAGAAAGGAACTATTCTGCAACTGAGAGGGAGTTACTTGCTGTAGTGTATGCCTTGACGGAATGGAGATGTTATGTCCTAGGGAAACAAGTCACTGTCACCACAGACCATAAGTGTAACACTTTTCTTCAGCAACAGGTTGGTTTAAGCCCTCGGAGGGCACGGTGGGCTGAGAAGTTGCAGGAGTTCAACATTCTTTGGGTTTGGGAGCCTGGAAAGACTAACGTTGCGGATGCGTTGTCCAGGAACCCAGTCCTCTTGGGACAGCTCCAGGGACAACAGCAGCGCAACGTCTCCACGGAGCCCAACCCCGGGAAGGGGACCAATGCAACCTCGATGGATGGGGACGGGAGGGCCCGCTCGGGCTCCATCACCCTCGGGTCTGACGGGTGTGACACCTTCTTGGAATTGTTGAAGGGTGCTTACGCACATGATTCGTGGTTGGGAACAAGGGCAAATAGGAGAAAAGTTCACTTTACGGACGGGGTTTGGGAATTTGGAAGGGAGGGAAGAAAATATGTGCCTGCATTTTATGAAGTCCGGGATAAGGAAGGTCCAGTTGCTAGGAATCTGCGGCAGGACATATTGAAAGCTTTGCATGAACCTCCTTCTGTTGGTCATCCAGGCTTTGCGAAGATGTATGATCTAGTGAAGCGGGACTGGTGGTGGCCGGGAATGGCGGAGGATGTGCGGGAGTATGTGAAGTATTGTGATTCATGCCAGCGGGTGAAGGCCTCAAACCAGTTACCCGCAGGACTCTTACACCCTTTACAAATCCCCACAAGGAAATGGCAAAGCATCTCAATGGATTTCATCACGGGACTGCCTAAAAGCAAACACGGGCATAACGCAATATGGGTAGTGGTTGACAGGTTGAGCAAATGTGCCCACTTTGCCCCTACCACTACCAATGCAGATGCTTATGAAGTTGCTGTTCTGATGAGGGATAAAGTATGGAAGTATCACGGTTTCCCTGAAGAAATTGTTTCGGACCGAGATCCTCGGTTTGTGAATAATTTCATGAACACACTTCTAAGTCTGACGGGGTGCAAGCCGGCTCGAACTACGGCATATCATCCTCAGTCAGATGGTCAAACGGAACGGGTGAATAGGATCTTGGAAGATTTTCTGAAACACTATGTCAAGGATAACCCAAAGGAGTGGGAGGATTACCTTTCAGTGGCGGAATTTGCCTACAACAACTCTTGGCAAACTTCCCTAAACTCCACACCCTTCAGGTTAACATATGGGCAAGATCCAAATATACCGTTTGCGGTGGGACACATGGAGGGCACTAAGGTGGATAGGGCTGATCTCTTCATGAGAAAAATGCAAGACAAAATCACCCTTGCAAGGAAGTGTTTGCGTGCAGCTCAAGACCGTCAGACGGCCTATGCCAACCGGCATAGGAGGGAGGCCATCTACCAGGAAGGGGACTATGTCCTCCTTTCAACCCGTGCGGCCCCCACGCTAACTTCAAACAGATTCAGCAAGCTGCAGCCCAGGCACGTGGGACCCTTCAGGGTCATGGCGGTCACGCCCGACAACGTTAACTTCGTCACACTGGATCTTCCGGACCGGCTGGACATCCACCCCCGCATAAATGTCTGCTATTTGAAGCCATACTGGACACGTGAGGAGGCGCAGTCGCGTGGATACTGCCCCCCAAAAGTCATCACCAAAGCGGATGGCACCACTCACCTGGAGTGGGTAGTGGATGCACTAGTCGATCACCGGCTGTTGCACGACAAGGATGGGTTCTCCTACCATTTTGAGGATGGCACACCCTTTCTCGAGTACCTTGTAAAGTGGGCAGGCCATGGGGCCACAGAGGACTCATGGGAATCTCAGGAGGCATTCGAGACCCATCCCGGGCTGGTTAATACCTATCATAGACTCCAGGGGCTCGCCCCGCCCATTTGGGACCAGGTGGCGCTGCGCGACACCTTCCCTTGAACGGGCCCCTCCGGACGGTTGTCCCCCTCATTCCACTTGTGGAGTTCCCACCTGGTGTCTGGGAATACATGGGACGGGACCTATGGTAGGGACTGTATATCTTGTGTACTTTGGGACAAGGGACGGGGTAGGTTGCCTACCTCGGTATGTGTGGCATGAGGCCTCATACCGCTTCGATGCATTGAACTCGGGGTTCTGCATTCAGGGATGGGAATTGAAGTACACATGGCGCGCAACCGCAGTCTGCTTAACTAGCACTTGGGACGTGGGCTTGAAGTACAGAAGTGACTTGGAACCCTTGGCTATGGGCTACTTGGAACCCTTGGCTATGGGCTACTTGGAACCCTTGGATATGGACTACTCGGCATCTTGGGATGGATTTCTTTCTATGTACTATATGTGTACCTTATGTGTACAGTATGTGTACAGTATGGACAATGTATCATAAAGAAACTGTGTTGTATGGATAGCCACTTTAGGGAAGCATTGTGGACTGAGCTACACCTGTGTCATATTTATCTTGTTCGGATTGTTTATCGGTTGTGTCACAAGCATTGTATTGTTTTAATAAATAATAAATAGGGATGTGTCAATAAAGGCGGACTTGCATAGTTCGAAAGGAATAAGGCGAACGTTCGTCGTAGTTCGCCGTAATTTATCGTAATTTATCGTAATTATCGTACCGTGTCGTATCGTATCGTACAGTATTGTACTTAGGACTAAAATAAAGCACACCTAATAAATAAATTAAAAAAAAAAACAAAAAAAAAATGGACGCTTTAGTCAATTGCTTGGGATGATAGGGGAATAACTTGGAGGCGGGGACCCTAATGTAACCCATTCGGCAAGGGTCTAACGGCGCTGGTGGATGGGCCGTTCGGTGACGACCATTCCCTTATAATTGTGGTCTACTGTATGTGTGTATGTGGCTGCATGAGGACATGCAGGAATTAAGGGGGGGATGATGTGATGGAATGTAGGGATTTCCCGGCATTTCTAGACATTTCCCTTACCCCCGAGCCTAGGCGCACATGTCGTACGAGCAACGCGAGTACGCACGTGCCTAGCGTCTAGCCTTGGCTTCCTAGCCGTCGAATTCCATTGGATAGTTATGGACGTTACTCTCATAGTAGGATTCTAGGATATTTTCTAGATACTATTGTAGAGGTTTGGTGGACTAGTGCGCTACCATTGGAGGAACGTGAACACACGATCACGAACCACGGGAAGGAACGGATAGAGACGTAAGCCACGGGAAGACACGCACTCAGGTAATTTGGAAGCTTAGTAGACCACAAGTAGGGAGTGGAAGCTCCGTGAGGTGGGGGTTACTTGTAATTGGAAAGAGCGTCCAACTTGTCGGCCATCCGGCCTTGTCTCTCTCTCTCTCACAACTTGGAAATTCTCTCTAACTTGTGCATTCTACGACACTTCCTCCAACTTCTACAGACTGCTAGCCAGCCCACTCATGCACTCCTTTACCCGAGGGCTGAATCATTCATGTCTTAAAGGCTGACAAGCTTTAGTAATTGCATATATTCACATTGGGGAACCCTTGATGAGTCCCAGCCGCCGTACTCCTGGTCCAGCCCTTCCTCTGCCCCCAATTTTCTGTGTCCCACCTGCAATTCTCAGGCCCTGACGGCTACGCCGAGCTCTCCACCTGCTCAATGTTGGATAGAATGCATGCACATAGACAAATAACAAGCCTTGCATAGCCCACCAGCCACCGTCTTCTTTGCAAGCGCTTAACTGAAGTTGCAGGACCTAGCAACCATTCCAACCTCAACATAATTCAAATGCAAAAGAGCTTGCTTATGTGAAACTGTGTGCCACGACACGAGCACTTATATGCATGTTTTTTTTCAATCCTTCCCAGCTCTTTGATGCAGCCTTACCTTCTTCCCCGGCTGCGCTTTAACATTCTGCTCTTACCCGGTCAGTCCTCCCAGTTACAATCAAATCAATAAAGCTTTAGCATACAAGAGCTCGGAACATAGCTTAGAATAACTTTTGAGGCATCAACCACTCACTGCAAATCCAAAAGCTTTGTCTATGTGTGCTTTCGCAGCACTATTCAGTCCCTGCAAACACAGCTGTAGCAAGCAATAGTGGCACTCAAGCTGGACTAAGCTTAGCTTCGGCAACAACAAACCATATGGTCGGACAAAGAAACTGCTTTTCAAATCCTGTGACAGTGGTCTGCACGTTGTTTGCAACGCTGTATGCGCTTGGTCCCCTGGGGACCCTGTAAGCTGCGCAGACTGCGAAGCGCAGCTTCTAAGCGATCACTTCATCATATTGCTTGCATTCAAATCGACATTGCAATCAAGTCGGCGTCACCGCTACGCCAAGGCTGAAATTAATCATACATCACCTTGCCGCCCGTATGGCGTAGCCAGTGGCCGTTTCCTTTTCTGTGTCGGCTTAAAGCTCGTCGCAAACCTGGAACCGGCAACTCACGAGCTTGACAATCCTCAAACAATTCGAGGGAGCTTGTTTTAAGTCATGCTGAGAAACAACAAGTACAGATTACTTCTTCCAAAACCCGTGGTCCCGACCACCGTCACCAATAAAGGTGCGATGAGCCGTCCGTCACCAGGGTATACTCAGTCAAGCTAGTGAAACACCGCTCCTGTCTCTCCAGTTTGAATCCACTGCCCTTGACCAAGCTTGATAGCCTTAATGAGTTCGTTCACCCGTTGTTTCCCCTGAAACATCTCAGATCATTCATCCGTGATCTGGAGACACGTGCTTGTTCCCTTTAGTCACCCCTCCTGAGGGGTTTACTAGCCCTCCCGTAGCAATGGTATTTTCTTTGTACTACGGCAACTTGCAGTACGCATCACACGTGTACTGCCCATGGCCCTCAAATCCCCTGATTAAATTCCTAAAATGCCGATTTCTGCAGCCCAGATGTGCGCCTGACAAGATTTATTGTCATGTGTTATGTATTAGTTGGAGGATGCCGTAACTGTAAGCGGTACGTATGCCGTCGGAGAATCACTTCCTGTGAACACCACCAAGTAATCTCAATGTCTATATAGACCAGTGCTCGCACTGCCGTCTATATCTGCCGACTGCTCTCCGATCAGGACACCCTTGGCCCTTCAGCAGTCCCAGGAGTTTAATGGCTACTCCCAACCAATCGCTATAACCAGTGTGCAACTCGTCACACACAAATAGCCTTACTGTTCGCACAACAGTAACATACAAGCAATGCAGCTCCTGTATTGAAATGAATGTGACAGCAGTATATCAAGCAGTCCTTCAATACAGAGCAAACACTATTCAGCTTGGAGCTCGAAGCCCAGATGCATTCCACACCCCATCGACTCGTTACAAATGGTTTACGTATATTTACCTGTGAACACCACCAAGTAATCTCAATGTCTATATAGACCAGTGCTCGCACTGCCGTCTATATCTGCCTGCACCCGAGCGTTACGATTTACTTGTGGGTTCATCAATGTCCATAAAATATATCTAAACCACATAAAACACACACGCAACCTATCCACATATGTGTACGTACCGACTGCTCTCCGATCAGGACACCCTTGGCCCTTCAGCAGTCCCAGGAGTTTAATGGCTACTCCCAACCAATCTGCACAATATGTGGACTATCAGAGATCAAAACAAAACAGTTATTTAACCAGCAGGAGCATGCTTGTTATACGTATCTGTACTCACCGCTATAACCAGTGTGCAACTCGTCACACACAAATAGCCTTACTGTTCGCACAACAGTAACATACAAGCAATGCAGCTCCTGCAACACAAGACACATGTAATGTTTCATAATCAGCAGAAACATCAGTATGCATGTGCTTAACGCCTACGATCGTAGCCACACGACTGCGACCGTTACCCTTGCCAGCGATCGCAAGCTTACCTGTATTGAAATGAATGTGACAGCAGTATATCAAGCAGTCCTTCAATACAGAGCAAACACTATTCAGCTTGGAGCTCGAAGCCCAGATGCATTCCACACCCCATCGACTGCCAAGCTTGCTCGCGATCTGGCGTTTCTATGCCTTCTGATCGTAACCGGCGGTAACGGTACAGTTCCTTTCGAGAGGCTGTACCGTACTGCATGGTCACATAAACAACCCTGACTTGGCCCTATGCCAACGTGTAGCTCTATAGCTGCACCAGGGATCTCATACTTATACACGCGTACACACTCAATGGAGTCTTTACCTTGTGACCTTACCGTCACTAGTACAAGACCTGTACTGCATGGAGGTCACTTATATGATCAACCTAACTGAACATAATACAATACCCTTTGACACGCAATCAGGCGCATCTTCTTACTTGTACTCCACACGTGGAGAAATTCAAGTTATACAATGTTTCCTAAAACCACTTGATAAACTGATAGCGCCCCTGTATCTAGTACGTTTGCCATCACGTATCTATACGTACCTATCAGTTTATACAACAATCTTCCCCTTTTAAAAAACATGTATAATGTCGTTCATTAATGTTGAGTTCAATTGTTCCCATTAACGCACTACTCTTCCGAGCCAAACTTAGAATCTTTGAAGCCCTAAAGCCCTAGAACTTCAACACTCTAGGCTTAACCCATTCTCAAGCTGTCACGGTGCTTGAGAAATGCTGGACTGGCCAACGGCTTTGTAAAAATGTCAGCCACATTTTCCTCTGTGTTGACGTACACCGGCGTGATCTGCCCCCATGCTACCTTTTCCCTCGCTTGATGATAGCACACGCTAATATGCTTGGTGTATTTGGACAATACATGGTTTTGCAGATTTGCAATACAGCCCATGTTGTCCATTCTTAATTCTACACCAGACACAGACTGACCGAGCTCCTCCAACAAGCTCCCAAGCCATACTCCTTCCTTTATTGCATGGCTCGCCGCAATAAACTCCGCCTCGACAGTGGAAGTAGCAACTGACTGTTGCTTCTTACTTCCCCACGACACTGCTCCCCCATTCAGCATGAACACGAAACCAGTTGTTGATTTTCGTGTATCAACATCTCCCGCAAAATCTGAATCTACAAAGCCAGCCAGACTTTGCTTCCCCTTTCCCCCATAAACCAAACCCATCTCCTTGGTGCCCAACAGGTATCTCACAATCCTCAACCCTGCACGCATGTGTGCAGTGGTTGGGGCAGCACGGTAACGTGCCAGCAGGCTTACTGCCTGTGAAATATCAGGACGAGTGGTATTGGCCAGGTACTGCAGTGACCCTACGAGTTCCAGGTACCGGTGTCCGTCCGGTAGTGGAGACCCTGAACCCGCACTCTCATCCCCCACCTTCCCTTGTGGAAGCTCTGTCTGCACAAAGCTTTTACACATGGGTGTGCTCACTCCCTTGTCACTCTCACTCACTCCAAATGACTCCGCAAGATCCTTGATCTTCTGAGCGTTGGAAATCACTATCACTCCCCCATCGCGATCGCGCCTGACTTCACTTCCGAGGAAGTTCTTCACTTCCCCCAAGTCGTGAACCTCAAATCTTGCTTTCAACTCACCCTTGATTTCTGACACTCTCTCACCACTCTTGCAGATGATCAGCAAATCATCCACATAGGTAACAATGAACGCCCGGTCTTCACCCCTTCCGGAGTCCAAGAATAAGGCCGGGTCGCTCCTACATGCCTTGAAACCCATCTCTCCAAGATCCTTGGAGAGCCTTTTGTGCCATGCCCGAGGTGCCTGCTTGAGTCCATACAAAGCCTTCTTCAAGCGAAACACCTCCTTTTTATCACCATTAGAGAAACCAGGAGGCTGCGTTACATACACCTCCTCCTCTAATTCTCCATTGAGAAATGCCGTCTTGATATCCACTTGGTGGATTTCAAGATTTTCTGTTGCTGCAATATTCAGCAACACTCTCCTACATGCATGGGTGCTGACAGGTGCAAAGGTTTGATCACAATCTATACCTTCTACCTGCCTGCAACCTTGCGCTACGAGTCTTGCCTTAAACCGGATGACATCGCCATATTCATCCGTCTTTAAGGCAAACACCCAAATCAGAGGAATCACTTTTGCTCCCTCTGGCCTCCTCACCACCTCATACGTGTCACATTCTTCAATAGCATCTAGCTCCTCTTGCATGGCTTGCTTCCAGTACTCCTTTTGAGGACTGGCAAGCGCTTCTCCAATGTGTTTTGGAATGGACAACTCTGATGCTTTCAATTTTGCCTCCTCAACTACTACTGCATGGGCTTTTACTTGCGTGTGATATGCCCCAGGAACATACTTATCTGGCGGGCCAACTCTCTCTCTCAATTCGTAACGCCCACCACCTCTTCCCCTCTCTGCATTCTCCTCATTATCATGCTGCTCTTCGTCTCTCTCACTCGCCTGCCCTTGACTTTCACCATCACCATTTCCCTCATCAGTCACTTCCCCGGCTGGAAGTTCTGCAGGAAGCTGCTGCAGAACCTCCCGTGCACGCCTCATGACTTCATGCATATCGTCCGTTCGTAATTCCGGGTTTATCGCAATTTCGCGCGGGGCATCAATTGCCTCTTCCAGGGAAACCTCAGGTACCTCCTCTTCATCATGAAACAACTCTTCAACCCTCATTTCAGGTTGTAGTGTGGGTGGAGTTACAACCGGATAGCCCAACTCATCTTCAATAAATCTCACATCCTTACTCACCATTACCTTGCCTTGCACCAGGATCCGATACGCCTTGGATCCTGTTTCATATCCCACAAACATGCCCGCAACTGAGCGCGGACCAAGTGCTGACAGCTGCCTATCAGGCAGCTTCACATAAGCCAAACAACCCCAAACCTTCAGGTGAGCAACTGAGGGTTTCTTGCCATAGAATGCCTCATACGGACAAGACTCCTTTCCACTGACGGCACTCACATTCAGCAGTCGTACCACAGTGTGTGCTGCCTCAGCCCATAGTTCAGGCCCTGCCTCTGCTGTGAAGAGGAGAGCCCTCACTCGTTCCTTGATTACCCTGTTTACACGCTCTACCTTGCCATTTTGTTGAGGCGTGTACGGTGCAGAGGTCTGATGCGCGATCCCCTTTCTGGCAAAGAAATCTGCCAGCTCGCGATTTACAAATTCAGTACCTCTGTCCGTCCTAACAGTGCCAACTTTACATTTAGTTGACATCTCCCAATTCAAGAGGACCTCTTGAACGAGTGCTCCTACCTCAGTCTTTGAACTGAACGTCCTGATTTGGATTCTATGCGAGAAGTCGTCCAAAAGGACCAGCATATACTTCTCTCCATTCAGCCCAGCCACAGGCAGCTCTCCCACTACGTCCATATGGACCAGCTGAAGTCTCTCAGTAGACTCAGCCGCAGTGGAGGAAGGCGTGGGAGTCCTAGTCTGCTTCCCCCGTATACAACCGTCACAGTGAGTCACAACTCTTTCTACTTCACCCACACTTCCTTTAACCTCATTCACAATCTGCTCTCTCAACATTCTTGACATGCATACAACTCCCGGATGTCCCAACCTTTTGTGCCACAACTCTGTCTCTTCTCGTGTAGTTACTAAAAGTGCAGCCGCCCCTCCCCATGCACAGAGCCGACTTTTGTGTGACAGGAAGTATAAGCTCCCTTTCGGTTCAATATCACACATGAACTCATTTGCCTGGCACATGACAGCCACATATTCCCCTTTTTCATTTACAGAGAATGTGCATCTATCTTTGACAGCAGCTGACACGGACAAGAGGTTATCAGTCGCTGTCGGGACATACTCAACATGTGTAAGCAACACACTTCCCCCACCTTGCACAGATAGACACACATTTCCCTGTGCCTTTCGCAATCCTTGACCATCACTCGCTGCCAGTCCCAGTGGTTTGGCTTCATCATAAACAATGACATTGGACATTAAATGCAAATCATTGCATATATGGTTAGTAGCACCCGTGTCAACAATCCACTGCCCTTCCCCAGTGTTTTGTAACTTTGAGGATGCCATCCCTGCCCTTGGATTTACCTCTTCTCCAGTGGGTGGGTTACCTCGGTTAGGAGGGTGCACAAGTCTTGGGCAGTTCACTTTAATGTGCCCCCTCTCACCACACTCATAGCATGTCCGATTATCGTTCCTGACAGCCGGACCCGGCTTGCGGACAACAGCCGCCCTTGGAGCCCTTGGTTGCTGATCATTGAAACCTATGGTTTCTGCAACCACCCTTATAGCAGCCAAGGTTTGGTTAATATTGCATGTAGCAGTGGAAGAAGATAAACTTGGTTTATGAGCATCAAACTGGTACGGAAGGCACTTCAGGATTGACTTCTTGAGTTTTGTTTGCGTTACTGGCATGTTGTTATCGTTCAGTCTTTTTGCCAGCAGCTCTTTCCTAGCCACATATTCTTCCAACGTGCCCTCATTCCCCATTATTTCACTGTCCAACAGCTCCAACCATTGGTCATTGATTTCCAAGTTTGCTCCCCCTTGGAACTGGCTCATAATCCATTTAAATGCCACTGCTGCAGATTCAGCAAATGCCACCTTCTGAGCCCACACTTCTGGAACCTTTTGCAGCAACAAATGCAGTGCCACTGCATCCCCTTTAGTCCCCGGCATGGACGTTTTTGGGCATTCCAGCACATTCCTGCTCACGGCACAATGGAACACATTTTGTTTCCAGATGTCCAACGAAAAACCCAGTCTATCTAAGGAGGTGGTGACCTACAGACTGGAGTTCACTGGACTCGTCGGATCTTCCCGGCCAGATGTACTGGCCGGTTCAGATCCCCTAGCCACTGCTGTTCCAACTCCTGAATCTCTTCCCATGTCAGTCGCTGTAACCCCATCACTGGTTCCAGCCACCCCCGTGAGATCCCCTCGTAGGTCTGGAAGTAATCCGGATGGAGCCGCAACGGATTGAGTCCCAGCTCCTCCACCTCCCTCCATGATGGCAGTCGGTCAAATACTGCCTTACTCTGCCCTTGGTGTAAACGGAACTGGAACTGTACCAGCTCGATATACACGTGGTATTCTCTGTACCACCTGAGTACCTGTCCTGTTCCCTCTCTTCCCTCAACAATAGCTCTGTCGAGAAAGAACGAAGGAAAACCTTCCAGTGGCCCGTCTGCAGTTAGCTTAAATAACTCCTGCAAACGGTTCCACACTTTCAGAAAATAGTGCACCTCCCAGTCTTCTTTTGGAAGGCTCTTCCCGTATAGGTATGCTACCTCATGCACCAGGCTATCAGCAAGGGGATCACTGAACACAATCAATTCCTCCCACTTGACCAAAATGGGCTCCTCTCGTGGCTGTGTCAGACCAGCCAAGAATGCCGTTGATATGATTCCTTCACACAGAGCGGACCCTTCTTCACTTTCACAAGTCTTAACAAAGATGTAGTTTGCTCGTTCAACAGGATCAGGAAGATTGTTCAGCACAATGTCTTGGTGATGCACAATTGGCCTTTGAAATTGACCCTTTGGAACACCAGGCCTCTCAATATGAATATACAGACCCGGGTCTCCAAAATAGTCAGGAACTTTAAAGTGAGTCCTGACAAAAGGAATGGGATACTCTGAGTATTCCGGTCTTCTTGGATGCTGTTGACGTACTGCAGGTCGCAGTCCTCTTCCTCTCGTTGTTGGGAAAGGTCTCGGCGTCCGTTGCTCTTCAGGTTCCGGTGTATCTTCGATCACAATGACTTCCTCCTCTGGCATGCAGCAAGTTGTGGGCCCAGCACCTTTGTTATGTATTAGTTGGAGGATGCCGTAACTGTAAGCGGTACGTATGCCGTCGGAGAATCACTTCCTGTGAACACCACCAAGTAATCTCAATGTCTATATAGACCAGTGCTCGCACTGCCGTCTATATCTGCCGACTGCTCTCCGATCAGGACACCCTTGGCCCTTCAGCAGTCCCAGGAGTTTAATGGCTACTCCCAACCAATCGCTATAACCAGTGTGCAACTCGTCACACACAAATAGCCTTACTGTTCGCACAACAGTAACATACAAGCAATGCAGCTCCTGTATTGAAATGAATGTGACAGCAGTATATCAAGCAGTCCTTCAATACAGAGCAAACACTATTCAGCTTGGAGCTCGAAGCCCAGATGCATTCCACACCCCATCGACTCGTTACAAATGGTTTACGTATATTTACCTGTGAACACCACCAAGTAATCTCAATGTCTGTATAGACCAGTGCTCGCACTGCCGTCTATATCTGCCTGCACCCGAGCGTTACGATTTACTTGTGGGTTCATCAGTGTCCATAAAATATATCTAAACCACATAAAACACACACGCAACCTATCCACATATGTGTACGTACCGACTGCTCTCCGATCAGGACACCCTTGGCCCTTCAGCAGTCCCAGGAGTTTAATGGCTACTCCCAACCAATCTGCACAATATGTGGACTATCAGAGATCAAAACAAAACAGTTATTTAACCAGCAGGAGCATGCTTGTTATACGTATCTGTACTCACCGCTATAACCAGTGTGCAACTCGTCACACACAAATAGCCTTACTGTTCGCACAACAGTAACATACAAGCAATGCAGCTCTTGCAACACAAGACACATGTAATGTTTCATAATCAGCAGAAACATCAGTATGCATGTGCTTAACGCCTACGATCGCAGCCACACGACTGCGACCGTTACCCTTGCCAGCGATCGCAAGCTTACCTGTATTGAAATGAATGTGACAGCAGTATATCAAGCAGTCCTTCAATACAGAGCAAACACTATTCAGCTTGGAGCTCGAAGCCCAGATGCATTCCACACCCCATCGACTGCCAAGCTTGCTCGCGATCTGGCGTTTCTATGCCTTCTGATCGTAACCGGCGGTAACGGTACAGTTCCTTTCGAGAGGCTGTACCGTACTGCATGGTCACATAAACAACCCTGACTTGGCCCTATGCCAACGTGTAGCTCTATAGCTGCACCAGGGATCTCATACTTATACACGCGTACACACTCAATGGAGTCTTTACCTTGTGACCTTACCGTCACTAGTACAAGACCTGTACTGCATGGAGGTCACTTATATGATCAACCTAACTGAACATAATACAATACCCTTTGACACGCAATCAGGCGCATCTTCTTACTTGTACTCCACACGTGGAGAAATTCAAGTTATACAATGTTTCCTAAAACCACTTGATAAACTGATAGCGCCCCTGTATCTAGTACGTTTGCCATCACGTATCTATACGTACCTATCAGTTTATACAACATCATGGGTAAGCGGTACATTCGTACACGAAGGAAAAAGGAAGATGGGGGCGAGAGCCCTAAACTCCCACCCAGACACTCCCGGCAGTGTGACCCATGGGTGTGACCTATTTCCCTCCCCCCAGCATGACTAACAAGAAATACCCGGGAAACCCAGAAAGAGCAGGTCAGATTGGGCCTAGACCTACGGATACCTACCCCTACCCCCCACCCCTCAAGAATTTTATAAAACCCTTTGCAAAGGGTCAGACAATTGTCTGACGAGCGAACAACCCCTACAGCACAAACAACCCCCACAGCCCAACGAAGGGTGAAAGTGTGAAGTGTAATGTTCGTATTGCCGTACCTGTCACTGAAGGTGTGAGGGGACCTATAGGAGCAGATGGGGCCCTCATCTAGTCCCACAAGGTCCCGTGTACATGCATGCAAGAAGCTGTGGTGTGGGTGGGTCATAGGAACACGGTAAGGTGGGTTAACTTCACTAGGGTGTCCACGGGAAATGCACGTTGGGCTGAGGCATATGAAGGTTACTGGTGTCTGTGAGAAATGTATCAACATAGAAGGTAAACGGAAACACACAATCCCAACGATGCAAAGCATCCATCGGACCCCTAAAAACCTGTATCAGGGTGGGTTATTATAGGGTGAAAAGGGTCCGTTCGTACATTCGTACACGAAAGGGGTACTGCAGCTTGCAACGGATGCTTCCGAAGGACTGCCTTCGCTGTGCGAACCTCCAAACAACAGCAACAACAACAAGCTTGGCCCATTCTAAACCTCACGGGGGGCCTTAATAGCCTTTCTCTCTCTGTTTCGTATCGCTTATTGTGTCTTGCAACTATTGTTAGTTCCGAGAACTGTATGTCAATGGAACTCTATATACTTTAGTCGTGGGACCCTTGACTTGATTTAAGTGGACTGAAATTTGGGAACCGCATGTATGTGACTTCAACGGTAATTGTCAGGTCTCCGATAACCGGGCAATGGTGTTGTTAATATCGGTGTTCCTTCTACTCGCAATCCGCATGGAACCCCGGGGTCGGGCCCAAATGGATGCTTTGCAGGTAATGGAGAAGACTCTAAAGATTTATCCCTTTAGATAATAGTGTAAGCAGGGGCAGCATGCTAATTGGGGATGCAATAGGCCATCCTCATCATCATGGAAGGTTGTATATCTGTTATAATAGTGACTGAACATTTTGGTGCCTTTCCCTCAGAAGAGTAATAGTGGCCAGATCAGCTCCAATTACCAGTGAGACCACTTATTAAAATGAGTAATAGGTGGCAGAACCTAGGAGTTCTGCCAGAACCAATCTAGACCAATTGCACGTTAACAATGGAGGATGAGGTAATCAGACACGGTTTGCTCGAAAGGATATATGCTCCTGGCTCGAAGGGTTGAGGCACTTGATTGGGACATCAAAAGCACTTCGGGTGTTTGCTACTTCACTGTTGCCAGTCAAGTCATCTCATTCACAGTCGACACTGCTTGTTACTCGACACACAACAAGAGTGTCGCCGGGCTAAACACCCTCGTGCCGGGTCATACAGGTAAACTGCTGTTAGGACATCACATGCACAAGAACAATGGATTAGGAAAGGGTCTAGATAATGTGTAATAGAAAGGTGCTACTGCTTAGCTCATCGGACATCGGTAATGCAGACTATCAGTAACTTCGTCGATAGAGTAGTTTGAATTGCTGAGTGATGAGAGAAAGCAATAAGCATTGTAAGACTTGATTGGGACATCAAAAGCACTTCGGGTGTTTGCTACTTCACTGTTGCCAGTCAAGTCATCTCATTCACAGTCGACACTGCTTGTTACTCGACACACAACAAGAGTGTCGCCGGGCTAAACACCCTCGTGCCGGGTCATACAGGGAACGCCGAACTCAGAAGTTTACAGGTCATGGGCCCACGACTTTTCTGCTGAGGCATGAAAAAAATGTATGACTTGGGCAAAGTAGTCTGCGATGGCGCGAAAGAGACCAACCGGACGTATGAGCACGGGCGGAAGTAGACCTCCTCCACCTCCACCTCCTCCTCCAACATATAACGAGCGAAGAAAGGCAGGAGGAGAAAAGGGACCACGGACGATAGAAGAACGAGCATTCCTGGTGAAGGACTTCGTCCACGAAGCTCACGGACGGGGAGCACTCACACCCCCTCAGTGGTTCCGAGAGCGTTTTCCGATATATCCAGCTTATAAATTCACTGTTTGGGAAATCTCATTCATCAACGGAGAGCCAGGATATCTGACAAGAGCAATTTTTGAGAGGTGCTTACAGCAAACGGGAGGTCCATCGCACGAAGCTTATTGGACAGAGAAAGCCGCCTACGCAGCGATTGAGCTAGCTTTGAGCAGCTTGGGAGACGACTTCATTGATCGTCTAATTCTCTACGGTGAGGGCGAATTTCACGTGGACGAGTGGGTCACAGAGGACGACAGTGAGGACGAGGACGGAGACTCCAGACTGTCAGAAAGGAGCGACGACTGACAGGGTCCCAACAGCATGAAGAAGAAGGGTACCAGCACAGAATCTAAGTCAGCAGGAGAGGAGTCCACATCAACTCCTACCAGGGAGCCTTGCACTCCCAGCACCTCCAGAGGGGAAGGAGACACCCTTCCCAAGGTTATTGCTACTCAGGTCAAGGTACATATAAAACTGCAACGTAAGGGCCAGAACTTTGTGGTGTGGGACAATGCTTTCACTGCAGCAAATGATGCCAAGGGTTCGTTGCCAGCCATTCAACAAGCTATGCCTGGGACTACCCACAATGCCGCAGCATTATTGTTGCTGTATGAATCAGTACCAGAAGACTGGTTGGGGGAGCTGTCAAGTAAGCCATCGGCATATGACGCATATGTGTATATTTGTAGGAAGTTTGTGGGAGGCTACAATACTCAGGCCAATGCTGACTGGTTAAAGGAGATGTCCCGTGGCATGAAACAAGGAGAAACCATTTCTCAGTATGTCAATAGGATTATCAATCTGAAAGGTTGCTTGAAACGAAATGGACATGATCTTCTAGATGGGCACGTGGCCACACAGATTGTGCAGGGTCTGCCAGCAGCTGCCAACCCCCCTGGACTACTACCTACAGCCGTTGCTTATCCCTTGGACCAACTCGCAGACCTCATCTCCACCATAGCAGATGCAACGGGCTACGATGATGACCCAGATCTGCCTGCATTGGTCATGACTGCACAACCAGTGCAGGCTGCTGCAGCCCCTGCCCCTACTGCATGTGCTTTGACTCACACCAGACAGCCTGCAGACACAGAGACCAAGGGGGAAGTACGTGGTACATGCAACTACTGCCACAAAAGGGGACACTTCTGGAGAGACTGCCGCAAGAGACAGAGGGACACCGAAACCCAGAGGAATGTGGTAGCAGCAGTGCAGCAACTGGCAGGCATGTGGCCCCAAGGTCAGTTTCCTGGAGGACCCCAGCCCCCACCACCAGTCCAGCATGTCTTCCCTGCAGTGGGAGCGTTCCCACTGCTGCACCCACCACCTGGTCCACCTTCTCCCCCACCTGAAGGTATGCCACACGTGGTATCCTATAATGTTCTCAAACCATGCAAGGGGAGAATTTCCAAACAGTTCTGGTTGGTAGACAGTGGAGCGTCAGTCCATCTTGTCAATGATCTGTCACTGTTACATGCTCCCACAGTCCATGCTGCTCCTATCCCTCTGCAGCTGGCCACGTCTGATGCAACAGGAGGAATCACTGCCACTGGATCAATCTGCCTATTGAACCAGCATTCTATCCCACTGTGGCTGCACCATGTCCAGTGTGTTCCCTCTGCAACGATGAACATCTTGTCTGTTTCTGCTGCCCTTCGTGATGGAGCTTGCTTTACCACAGACAGCATGGGTGCATTTACCACAGTCTCTGGCCCGAATGGCTGGAAGATGCCTGTTAGAGCAGAAAAAGGTCTCTATTATGTACATGACTGCTTATCTGTTCCCCCAGTACAATGGTCGTTACCAGTGGCAGCTGCAGTGAAGAACAAATCCAAGAAGAACCTGCAGCATGATTGTGCAAAACGCTTTCTGTGGCACAGCAGAATGGGACATCCGGGTGAACCATGGATGCAGCGCCTGAGCAATGAACAGCTGGTCACAGGCATTGATACCTCCCTGTCATCCTGTGAGAACTGTCCAAAGTATTGTGAAGCATGCATTGAGGGGAAGCACACCCGTCCTCCCTTTGGTGAAAGTTCCAGGCCGGCAATAAATCCTCTTGACAGAATCCATATTGACACTGTGGGCCCCATCTCACCAGCAGCCATCTCTGGAGAACGTTTTTGGGTGACTGTAGCTGATGAGGCATCTGGATGGAAGGCTGTCCTACCAGTAAAGTCAAAGGATGTAATTGCCTCAGTTGTCAGGGACCTGATCCTATTTTGGCAGACAGAAAGAGGGACAGTTGTCAAGTGCATTCGGTGTGACAGAGGCACAGAATTTATTAATTCCAGATTCAAGGAGTTCTGTGCATCTCAGGGCACTAAACTGGAGATGTCTGCCCCCTACACTCCCCAGCAGAACGGGATAGCAGAGAGAGCCAAAAGGACCTTGAAGGAGCGAACCAGAACCCTCCTCAATTTTGCTGGTGCCAGCCCAGTCATGTGGAAAGAGGCCCTAGAAACAGCCTGCATCCTCCTGAATATGGGACCCAGTACAGGCAGGCCTCTCACTCCTTGTGAATTATTCATGGGATACAAGCCAGATGTGTCATTTCTTCGTACGTGGGGATGCCTGGCATTTGTGCATGTGCCCGATCAGCAGAGGGGGGTATTTGCACCAAAGGCTGTACCTGGCATGTTCACTGGTTATTCCCCAGTGTCCAAGGCATATCGTATTTATCTGGGAGGGGGGGTCTGGAGAGAGAGCAGAGATGTCCAGTTTGTGGAACACATCCGAGGAGCCTCTCGGGTGGGAATGTCTACCCTCCCTGACCAGCCACTACAGTTCTCTTATCCTGAAGGTTTGCCAGCTCAGCAGCACATCAGCGACCCGACAGTCTCCTCACCTCAGTGCAGCACTCAGAATCAGGTTGTCAAAGCTCCCTGCCCCAGCAGCAGACCTGACAGCACCCTCCCAGGACCCCCTGACCAAGCTGCAACCGAGCCTGCATGTCAGGGGAAGTCTTCCCAAGAGGAGGGCGCTCCAGAAATTGGTCATGGACCAAGTGAGAAACCACTGCAGCTGGATCTGGACCAGTCCGGGGCACTGGATACACTGCAGCAACTTGCGCGAGGAGGCTCTGACAGTGGGCAGCATCAACGGACCTTGGAGCGAGCACAGTAGTCCCTCCGGAATACACCTCCTGCTCCTGTAATTCCGCCTTTGAATGGACCCTCTCGGGCCCAACGCTATGAGCATCGCACTGCTGCTCGCGAGCTCCTGCTGGCACAGGAGAAGGGAGAGAGCTGTGAGCGAGTGGGGGTGACTGAATGTGACTCCGAGTCACAGGGACCAGGGGAAGTGCAGGAAAGAGGTCAGGATCCTGAGAGACCTGAACTACATGTGAGCGATGAAAGGGGGACAGTCTCTGATCAGACTGAAAATGGTCCAAGCGAGCTGAGAAGTATGGGTGGGACCTGTCCAGTGCCTGAGGGGATTGTTAGAGATGTGAGTTCTGTCTGTTATGCCCAAAGACAATGTGGTGCCAGCCACACAAGTGTGGGCCTTGCTTGTGAGGGAGCGACTGGGCCTGCGCCCCAGCGCTCATGTTTGGTGGGGAGCAGACAGAGAGAGAGAGAGAGACATGGGCACAACACCAAGACAGACCAAGTGTCCAAGCTGTGCAGAGTGGTTCAACTGCTTGTGAGAGCTCTGATGTGGCTGAAACCCGTCAGACATGTAAGAGTGTGGATGAGGAGGTGAATCGGAAGCTCGGACAGTGTGAGAATGTGCCTAATTATAAGAGCTTTCCGAGAGATACCTGTGTTTGGGAGGACGATGTGAGAGTGCGAAGCAGTAAGCTCGAAAGGGCAAACTGTGAGTCAAAAGAGAGAGAGAGAGCAGCGAGGAAAGTCAGAATCCTCACAACCTGCACCCAGGTGCAGTGCGGCGACATTCAGCGAAAGAGTAGTGGGTGAAAGAGAGAGTGAGAGCAAGCCAGATCAGGGGAAGCACACAGGGGTACGGTTTGGGAAGATTAGTGTGCCTTCCAACTTGAGGGAGGCACAGAAGTCCCCTCAGTGGGAATATTGGAAGGCTGCTATGCAAGAAGAGCAGAATTCCTTGGATGCCCACGAGGTCATGGAGTATGTCCCTAGACCTCGTGGCCATAAGGTGATTCCAGTTCATTGGATCTTTTCCGTGAAAATGGATGCCCATGGCAATGTGCTGAGGTTCAAGGCTAGGCTGGTAGCTCAAGGATGCAGGCAAATTCCTGGAGTAGATGTCATGGAAGTCTTTGCCCCAACTAGCAGCTATGGATCTAGGAGAGCCTTACTGTCAGTGGCTGCACAAGAGGGTCTTGAAATTCACCAGGTGGATGTCAAGACTGCGTTCCTGAATGGGGAATTAGAGGAGGAAGTGTATGTCACACAACCTCCTGGGTTTGAAAATGGGGATGGTAACACAGTGTGTCGCTTGAAGAAGGCCTTGAATGGCCTGAAGCAAGCTCCAAGGGCATGGCATAAGACCCTTAATGAGAAGCTGCATACCATGGGCTATGAAGTGTGCAAGAGTGATGCTGGTGTCTATGTGAAGTGTTCAGTAGATGGAGGAAAGTCATTTGTGTTGATTTATGTAGATGATCTACTAATAGTTTCAAAGGGAATGGGAGAGATTGAGAGAGTGAAGGGGTTACTCAAGCAAGAGTTCACCATTCATGTTCTAGGAGAGGTGAAAGATTTTCTGGGCTGTCAAGTGATGAGAGATAGGGATAAAGGGCTCATTTCGTTGAGCTGCATCCCTAAGATAGATGCACTGGTTGAGAAATTTGGGCTGGATCTGGAGTCTGTGGGGCCCGACACCCCTATGACCAAAGATTTTGTGGCCACACAGCGACCTTTGTCCAAGGACAACAGTGACAGCATTGGTGCTGGGAGCCCACTTCCACCAGGACACAGGTATTGTGAACTGGTTGGGTCACTGTTGTACATTGCAAATACCACCAGGCCTGATATTTCACAGGCTGTGGGAGTGCTTTCCAGGTACAGGATTACCCCTACTACTGCTCACTGGAATGAAGCCATCAGAGTGTTGAAATATCTGAAGGCAACCAGAGATCTCGTTTTGGTCCTTGGAGGGAAGGACACAGAGCTTGAGGGTTTCGTTGATGCAGATTATGGTGGGGATCAAGATCATCGATTTTCCACTACAGGGTATGTAATCAGAGTGTTTGGTGGAGCTGTAGTTTGGGGGAGCAAGAAGCAGTCTGCAGTTGCCACATCCACTGTAGAAGCTGAGTTCATGGCAGCAAGTGCAGCTGTCAAAGAGGCCAATTGGATGAAGGGATTCCTGGAGGAAATTGGGATTTCCCCATGGATTGTCAAGATTCACTGTGATAATCAGGGATGCATCAATCATCTCAGAAATCCAGTGTTCTCTAAGCATACCAAGCATATCGCTATCAGCTTCCACTTTGCGCGGGAAGCTATTGCATTGGGTCAAGTTGATGTGAAATACGTTCCTTCTGCAAGGAATGTGGCAGATATATTCACGAAGCCTTTAACAAGGAAGGTATTTCAGGGACATCGTGAGGCTCTGGGTTTGGCCAAGTTTTTGTGAGGAAAAGGCAAGGGGAAGTGTTATAATAGTGACTGAACATTTTGGTGCCTTTCCCTCAGAAGAGTAATAGTGGCCAGATCAGCTCCAATTACCAGTGAGACCACTTATTAAAATGAGTAATAGGTGGCAGAACCTAGGAGTTCTGCCAGAACCAATCTAGACCAATTGCACGTTAACAATGGAGGATGAGGTAATCAGACACGGTTTGCTCGAAAGGATATATGCTCCTGGCTCGAAGGGTTGAGGCACTTGATTGGGACATCAAAAGCACTTCGGGTGTTTGCTACTTCACTGTTGCCAGTCAAGTCATCTCATTCACAGTCGACACTGCTTGTTACTCGACACACAACAAGAGTGTCGCCGGGCTAAACACCCTCGTGCCGGGTCATACAGGTAAACTGCTGTTAGGACATCACATGCACAAGAACAATGGATTAGGAAAGGGTCTAGATAATGTGTAATAGAAAGGTGCTACTGCTTAGCTCATCGGACATCGGTAATGCAGACTATCAGTAACTTCGTCGATAGAGTAGTTTGAATTGCTGAGTGATGAGAGAAAGCAATAAGCATTGTAAGACTTGATTGGGACATCAAAAGCACTTCGGGTGTTTGCTACTTCACTGTTGCCAGTCAAGTCATCTCATTCACAGTCGACACTGCTTGTTACTCGACACACAACAAGAGTGTCGCCGGGCTAAACACCCTCGTGCCGGGTCATACAGGGAACGCCGAACTCAGAAGTTTACAATATCCGAGGTGGACGCACACGACTTGAGAGCTGCTGCTTCACAGCTAGGAACTCTGTTTGAAGGTGTGTTGTGTAAACTGATGAGTACGTATAGTTACGTGATGATAAACGTACAAAGATACACGGTCAAACGTTCAAGGACTTCAACAGTTTACCAAACGGTTTTAGAAAACATTGGGTGACTTGAACTTCTCCACGTGTGGAGTACAAGGCAGCAGATACGCCTGCTTGCGTGTCTAGGATGGAGTGTGTTGATGTTGAGTTGTGAACATACATTATAGAATGCCTTGTGCTTTAGGTGATCTTCAAATGTACAATATTAGGATACGGGTCCACTATCCACATAAGGTACCTCGAGACACGTTCGGATGAGGTCTATTTCGAACATAAGGTACATTGTGATCGTGATCACACGTTTGTGGTCGAACTGTTAAGGCTGCTGTCGTCGCTTAGTCGGGCAACTGGTTTGGAAAGATGCTGCGCATTCGTGATGATAGTCTTGTCCATTGAGTTGCATGTGCAATATAGCAGATAGTCGTCCGGACTGGAGCTTAAGCTCAAGCTTGAGGCACCTCCTTTAACGACCTGTCTGCATGTTTACAGGTGCGACGAAGCAGAGTGTGGTGTGTAAGATGTGCATGTGTGATTGCTGAAGTGTGAGTGAACCATCTTGGTGTACAATCAAGCCGCCCAAACAGTTAAGGGACGGAGGCTTGATTGAGTACAGGAAGGTACTCGTTCTTGGCCGTAAGGAGCTTATCAGTTATTGTTGGTCGTAGTGCTCACTGTCAGATCATCGTGTAACGAACTGGTTTGGAAAGATGCTGGGCATTCTTGATGCTAGTCTTGTCCGTTGAGTTGCATGTGCAATATAGCAGACAGTCGTCCGCGGACGACTCCAGGCTGGCCGGACTGGAGCTTGAGGCACCTACTTTAACGACCTGTCTGCATGTTTACAGGTGATGCCGAATGCCCATAACCTAACAAGTTATGGGCCCACCCAACTCTGGGTGCTGAGGACAAGCCGATATGTGGTTTTGGGCAAGGCTCTGGTGGCCAGCAGATACTAGACAAGTCTACTCCAGTCCGACAGGGAGCGACAGCCCCGCAGTTGTATACCCCGCCTTCAAGTCGCAGTATATGTATCAGAATCCATTCGAGTGGATTCTGAAATGCCAAGAAACCTTGGCAGTTTCATCCGCAAGGCGAGCTGGTGAAATCCCGGTTGGAAGGGGACGAGGCGGAAGACCACCTTGGGATGAAGGAGTGAAACTTTGAGTGCATATGGGAGGTTGTGTGTGATTTTAGGTCCCGCAATTGTGAGTGTGTGGCTCAATGAGTTGAGAGAGGAAGTGATGCTCCTGTGTTACAGTAAGTGTAGTGGTTGAGAGGTGAACCAATAGAAAGGCTTCTTTTGAAGTCTGTCACTTACGTAAGGCTGGAGATCAAGGGGGTCAGATTTACAATAGTAATGAATGGCCTCTACACACTGACATTAAGTGTGATACTCAGCAGGAAGAAGTGGGTGGACCCTAGGGAGCCCCCACCCAGGTATTGGTAGACACCATGAGCAACAGTACAGGTACTGTAGCACGTGGATGGGCTTACATATGTGTTGTATGTGTAAGCGTGTGTAAAGATGTCCATGAGCTGGGGCTTGAAAGACAACAGCCAGGAGTTGGCGCAATATGGTGGTAAGGGACTTTTGGTTCCCCAGTCCACTGAGCACATTCTTATTGTGGTTTGCGCTGCTACTCGCTGATGGCTAGTCCCTAATGTTGAGGGTGAGAAAGGCTGATCAGGTGTCGCGTTCGGACTCCCTAATGTTGAGGGTGAGAAATGCTAAATCGGGAGTCCTGTGCCTCATTGAACTGTCGTGCACTTGCGGAGTCAAAACCCTTTATCGGAACGCCTGTGTCTTAATCAATGCCATGACTTGTCTTATGAGCCTGGCATTCCTTCCATGTTTTCCAGAGTGTGAAACTAGACATTGACTGGTTGTGTCTGGTCAATGATGTGTAGTCAATGCGATGTGTGGCTGATGTTGTGGGGCCAAGGCGAATTTCAAACCTTGAGTGGTCCTACATAGGGTCATATATGGGTCCAGTGTGGCTTGTGAGACCTCTCTATGTGTGTTTGTGTATGTGGTGTTGTGAAAATCTCTAAGTGAGTTTATTTTTACATGGTGTTGAAAGTTTTTTGGCTGACCAGGAGTGAGTTGTGGGTACCAGAATATTACAATTTTATCGTTGCGCAATGCATGCGCTTCACGCCCTGACCTACAGTCTGGCATGGACCATAGGGTAATTGACCCAGAATGTTTAAGGGATATACATGAATGACTCTAGGAATGCAAAGAGGTACAGTTGGGGTAGAAATAGCTGCAAGTTAGTAATTCTGAAATTGAGGTGGAAAAGAATTGGTTTCTGAGGACACTGAATTAATTTGAAGAGTTTTGGGTTAATCAGTGACATAATGTGGTCAGGGGAAGCTCATCAATTATCGTTGTGCGCTTGCACGCCTTGCGCTTTGCGCGCGTTTGGATGTTGAGTAGCCTAATGTCTAGTAATGATGATGGAAAGGAGCTACTATGCTCAAGATGAGGTTACTGATAGGTAATTGTGATAAGCTTAGATCCTCAAGCAGAGGATGGTGTTACGTGTGCTGGGTACCCAACACACGAAAGCGTTGGTGACTTTGTAAGTCATGTGTATTGTTGCAGCAACGCGCTTAGAGACTGATCATAGTACTGATGGTATATAGATAAGATTTTTTAAAGGGTTATGTGTATAAATAGGGTAGAGGTGAGCTACCATAATTGTGACCAATACAATTGAGCTTTGGGTGGTAGAATTGTCAGTTACAGACAATTCAATCCCAAGGCCTTGATGCATCGGTGCACCCTCACGTTAGAGGGCTAGACCGGGATAGCCAGTGAAATCAATGAAAGCTAGAGATAGTTCTTAGAGATAGCCACAGAACCAAGTTTGGGAGTTGTGGCCATATGTGACAAATCTTGAAAGTTCCAGATAAAAGTTGTTGACATCCAGACTCCAGGTTATATAACATGAAACATAGTTGTTAGATGCGTTTTGGGTGCACGTTGCTTGTAACGGTGTCTGTTTAGTCATGATGCTTCAAATCCTTAACCAAATGAAAGTATAGAGGTTGGAGACATATAATTTGGTCGACGGACCGTGAAACATGTAATAGCACTTCCAGGGGAAGCGAAGTGAGTTGAGGATAGGGCAAGAAAACTTGAAAGAAACCATGACTTCTTCAATAGAGAGGGTACTTAAGCAGTAAGCCCTGAGTCATGTTGGTTGTGCAAGTATTGGCCTCCATATGGTGATAGAAAGGGAACTCACAGGGAAATCACGGTCGCAACGAGTGTCGATGTCGCGCAGCGACAAAAGGGTCAGATGAATGTATGGGGGCCTTTGAAAGTGAGGGATGGAGTTTGAGTTTACATGCATGCTTAGCTGCCATAATCATCATGACGGGTACGTACTAAATCCATGTCGTCATTTGAACACGTCGAGGAGACTAGTATTCAATTGTTGTCAGAGGTATTACTACAGTATACATGAGTGGTGTCTGTGGACTTAGAACAGCGTTGCAAAACGTTGGAAAGGGTGTGTGTGAGGATGGTCGTGGAGTTGATACTCCAATGTACAAGGACTTTGTGGCCAGCAGCAGGCTAGAGTCCAAGGATGTGGAGTCAGTAGGGTCAGGCACACCACTGGCTCCTGGCCATCGATATTGTGAGCTTAATGGGTCACTGCGGTACATTGCCAACACCACCAGATCTGACATTGCACAGGCAGTTGGTGTGTTGCCAAGGTACAGAATGAGCCCTACCACTTCGCACTGGAGTGAAGCCATTCGAGTGCTGAAGTATCTTAGGGACACCCGAGAGTTAGCTTTAACTCTTGGAGGGAAGGTACACGAGCGTGATGGCTTTGTGGATGCCACTATGCTAGGGAGGCCATATGAAAGGGGCTGGCAGATATCCTCTATGTGGAATCTGCTCACAATGTGGCTGACTTTATGACCAAACCACTTAACAAGGCCGTGGTGTTAGTCATATATGACTATATAGGGATTCACAAGGGACTGAGAAGACACACATAAAGCATGCAGGCAAGGGGAAATGTTGAGTTGTGAACATACATTTTAGAATCCCATGTGCTTAAGGTGATCTTCAAATGTACAATATTAGGATACGGGTCCACTATCCACATAAGGTACCTCGAGACACGTTCGGATGAGGTCTATTTCGAACATTGTGATCGTTATCACACGTTTGTGGTCGAACTCTTAAGGCTGCTGTCGTCGCTTAGTCGGGCAACTGGTTTGGAAAGATGCTGGGCATTCTTGATGCTAGTCTTGTCCATTGAGTTGCATGTGCAATATAGCAGACAGTCGTCCGTACTGGAGCTTGAGGCACCTACTTTAACGACCCTGTCTGCATGTTTACAGGTGCGACGAAGCAGTGTGTGGTGTGTAAGATGTGCATGTGTGATTGCTGAAGTGTGAGTGAACCATGTTAGTGTACAATCGACCACCCAAAATAAGGACGAGGTTGAAGAAGGAAGGTATCGTTCTAGCCGTCAGAGCTATCATGATTGTTGATGTATGCCACTGTGATCATCGTGTCATGGTTTGGAAGATGCTAGCATTCTTGTGTAGTTGTCCATTGTTGATGTGCATATAGAACGTCGTCCGGACTGGAGTTTGAGGCCCTATTTACGACCTGTTGCATGTTTACAGGATGCGATGCTAACCTATGCCACCTGGATCATATAGCACCTCAGTAGTACAGTCTGGCCAGTGGTTGGTCACCGGTTGTAAAGACTCAGTGAGTGTGTACCACGTGGTGTCTTGCGTACACTTGATGCAGAAAAAAAAAAAAACAGCCTGTGTGTAGCGCATAGAAAAACCGTGGCATTAGGCGCCAAGTCAGAAGAAAAAAAGATCGCTTATGTAAAAAAAAGACAGTGCAGTACGGTACGGCATCTCGAGCAGTAGATGGTTACCGGCTTTGAGCTCCGGTGGCGCGCGTTACCGCGACAGCTATAGAATCGCCACGATAGCGAAAATAGCTCACGAGAGATAGTAGCGGTGAGTGCTGCCACGCATTGCAAACAAGCTTCTACTGTTTAGAAATAACTATTGTGGTCAAGATAACTGATGGACTCACTTGTGTGCACAGAACGTTGAGGA
>KV908483.1:110000-180573 GCA_002005505.1 Botryococcus braunii | reverse complement strand
AGAGGAGAGAGAGAAGACGAGAGAGAAAAAGGAGAGGAGGAGAGAGGGAGAGCAGGAGGAGAGAGAGAGAGAGAGGAGAGAGAGATGATGAGAGAGAGAGGAGAGGAAAGATGGGAGAGAGATGAGAGAGAGAGAGAGAGAGAGAGAGAGAGAGAGGAAGTTCACCAAACAGTTCCTAGCTTACCGGTTAATGATAGTCTCTTTGTAGCTTAACGGTTAAATGATAAGTCTTTGCAGCGGCTGTTGTTTATATAGTGTATAATGATAGCTAGAGTGTTTTAAAATGGAATCAGGTGTTTGTACCAATAGTACTATGAACACGGTGTGTAAAGTTTATTGCTCGGAACTCAGAAATCCAGGGAGAAAGCAGTGAATTCACTAACCGGTCGTAAAGGCGTAAACGATGAATTCATAACTTTTTTAGTAAGGCTGGAGTTTAGTGTATATGTAGCTAGAGTTGTGAAAAATGGGAATTGATATGTTTCGTACCAATAGACTCTCTCCTTAACAGTGTGTGGAAAAAAGTTTGGAATCTTTAGGGGGAAAAGCAGTGAACTCCTGATTTAGAGAGAGACGAAAGCGGAGGAGGGGGGGGGGAGAGAGAAGAGAGGAGAGAGAGAGAGAGGAGAGAGGAGGAGAGAGAGGAGAGAGAGAGAGAGAGAGGAGAGAGAAGGAGAGAGAGAGACGGAGAGAGAGGAGAGAAAGGGAGAGAGCTGAGAGAGAGAAGAGAGAGGAGAAGAGAGAGAAAGAAGGAAGAGGAGAGAGAGAGAGAGAGAGAGAGAGAGAGAGAAGAGAGAGAGAAAGAGAGAAGAAGAAAAAAAAAAAAAAAAAAAAAAAAAAAAAAAAAAAAAGCTTAGGTTGAGGTGAACATACAATATAGAATCCTTGTGCTTTAGTGATCTTCAAATGTCATTATAGGATACCGGTCCACTATCCACATAAGGTACTCGAGACACGTTCGGATGAGGTCTATTTCGAACGTAAGGTACATGTGATCGTGATCACACGTTTGTGATCGAACTCTTAAGGCTGCTGTCGTCGCTTAGTCGGGCAACTTGTTTGGAAGATGCTGGCATTCTTGGTGCTAGTCTTGTCCATTGAGTTAGATGTGCAATATAGCAGACAGTCGTCCGGACTGGAGCTTGAGCACCTACTTTAACGACCTGTCTGCATGTTTACAGGTACGACGAAGCAGTGTGTGGTGTGAAAGATGTGCATGTGTGATTGCTGAAGTGTGAGTGAACCATCTTAGTGTACAATCAAGCCACCCAAACAGTTAAGGGACGGAGGCTTGATTGAGTATAGGAAGGTACTCGTTCTTTGCCGTCAGGAGCTTATCCGTGGTTGTTGATCGTAATGCTCACTGTCAGATCATCGTGTAACAAACTGGTTTGGAAAGATGCTGGGCATTCTTGATGCTAGTCTTGTCCATTGAGTTAGATGTGCAATATAGCAGACAGTCGTCCGGACTGGAGCTTGAGGCACCTGCTTTAACGACCTGTCTGCATGTTTATAGGTGATGCCGAATGCCCATAACACAACAGGTTATGGGCCCACCCAACTCTGGGTGCTGAGGACAAGCCGATATGTGGTTTTGGGCAAGGCACTGGTGGCCAGCGGACACTACAGAAGTCTACTCCAGTCCGACAGGGAGCGACAGCCCCACAGTTGTTTACCCCGCCTTCAAGTCGCAGTATATGCTTCAGAATCCATTCGAATGGATTCTGAAATGCCAAATATTTTTGGCAGTGTCATCCGCAAGGCGAGCTGGTGAAATCCCGGTTGGAAGGGGACGAGGCGGAAGACCACCTTGGGATGGAGGAGTGAAATTTTGAGTGCATATGGGAGGTTGTGTATAATTTTGGGTCCTGAAATTGCGAGTGTGTGGCTCAATGAGTTGAGAGAGGAAGTGATGCTGCTGTGTTATAGTAAGTGTAGTGGTTGAGAGGTGAACCAATAGAAAGGCTTCTTTTTAAGTCTGTCACCCACATAAGGCTGGAGATCAAGGGGATCAGATTTACAATAGTAATGAATGGCCTCTATACACTGACATTAAGTGTGATACTCAGGAGGAAGAAGTGGGTGGACCCTAGGGAGCCCCCACCCAGGTATTGGTAGACACCATGAGCAACAGTACAGGTACTGTAGCATGTGGATGGGCTTACATACGTGGTGTACGTGTAAGCGTGTGTAAAATTGTCCATGAGCTGGGGCTTGAAAGACATTGATTGTGTATGTGTATACAGCCAGGAGTTGGTGCAATATGGTGGTAGGGGACTTTTGGTTCCCCAGTCCACTGAGCACATTCATATTGTGGTTTGCACTGCTACTCGCTGATGGCTAGTCCCTAATGTTGAGGGTGAGAAAGGCTGATCAGGTGTTGCGTTCGGACTCGCTGATGGCTAGTCCCTAATGGTGAGGGTGAGAAAGGCTGATCAGGTGTCGCGTTCGGACTCGCGGATGGCTAGTCCCTAATGTTGAGGGTGAGAAATGCTAAATCAGGAGTCTTGTGCCTCATTGAACTGTCGTGCACTTGCGGAGTCAAGACCTCTTATCGGAACGGCTGTGTATTACTGTCATGACTTGTCTTATGGATCTGGCATTCCTTCCATGTTTTCCAGAGTGTGAAACTAGGCATTGACTGGTTGTGTCTGGTCAATGATGTGTAGTCAATGCGATGTGTGGCTGATGTTGTGTGGCCAACGCGGTTTTCAAACCTTGAGTGGTCCTACATAGGGTCATAAATGGGTCCAGCGTGGCTTGTGAGACCTCTCTATGTGTGTCTGTGTATGTGGTGTTGTGAAAATCACTAAGAAAGGTATGTTGAGTTTTTTGACCTGGTGTTGAAGTTTTTGGGGTGACCAGGAGTGAGTTGTGGGTACCAGAAGATTACAATTTTATCGTTGCGCAATGCATGCGCTTCACGCCCTGACCTGCAGTCTGGCATGGACCATAGGGTAATTGACCCAGAATGTCAAAGGTGACATACATGAATGACTCTAGGAATGCAAAGAGGTGCAGTTGGGGTTGAAATAGCTGCAAGTTAGTCTTAATCCATGGTGTGGGCTACACAAAGGATATGAGTGTTAGATGGGATTCAAAAAACAAAAAAAAAAAAAACAACTAATTGCTAACATGTGAAGCTAATTCTGAAATTGACATGGAAAAGAATTGGTTTCTGAGGACCTGAATTAATTTGAAGAGTTTTGGGTTAATCAGTGACATAATGTGGTCAGGGGAAGCTCATCAGTTATCGTTGCGCCCTTGCGCGCGTTGCGCTTTTCGCGCGTTTGGATGTTGAGTAGCCTAATGTCTAGTAGTGATGATGAAAAAGAATCTAATGTGCTCAACATGAGGTTACTGATAGGTACCTGTGATAACCTTAGCTCCTCAAGCAGAGGATGGTGATATTTGACCCAACACACGTAAGCGTTGGTGACTTTGTAAGGCATGTGTATTGTTGCAGCAACGCCCTTAGAGACTGATCATAGTACTGATGGTGTATAGATAAGACTTTTTTAAGGGTTATGTGTATAAATAGGGTAGAGATGAGCTAACATCATTGTGACCAATACAAGTGAGCTTTGGGTGGTAGAATTGTCAGTTACAGACAATTCAATCCTAAGGCCTTGATGCATCGGTACACCCTCACGTTAGAAAGCAGACCGGGATAGCCAGTGAAATCAATGAAAGCTAGAGAGAGTTCTTAGAGATAGCCACAGAGCCAAGTTTGGGAGTTGTGGCCATATGTGAGAAATCTTGAAAAATTCCAGATGAAAGTTGTTGATATCCAGACTCTAGGTTATATAACATGAAACATAGTTGTAAGATGCGTTTTGGGTGCACGTCGCTTGTAACGGTGTCTGTTTAGTCTTGTCGCTTCAAATCCTTAACCAAATAAAAGTATAGAGATTGGAGAAATATAATTTGGTCGACGGACCGTGATTCATGTAATAGCACTTCCAGGGGAAGCGATGTGAGTTAGGGCAAGACAACTTGAAAGAAACCATGACTTCTTCGATAGAGAGGGTACTCAAGCAGTAAGTCCTGGGTCATGTTGCTTGTGCAAGTATTGGCCTCCATATGGTGATAGAAAGGGAACTCACACAGGAAATCACGGTCGCCACGGTGGATGTCGCGCCGCGGACAAAAGGGTCAGATGACATGTACGGGGGGCTTTGAAAGTGAGGGGATGGAGTTTGAGTTTACATGTATGTTTAGCTGTCATGATCATCATGACGGGTACGTATTAAATTCATGTCGTCATTTGAACACGTCGAGGAGACTAGTCTTCAATTGTTGTCAGAGGTATTACTACGGTATACATGAGTGGTGTCTGTGGACTTAGAATAGCGTTGCAAAACGTTGGAAAGGGTGTGTGTGAGGATGGTCGTGGAGTTGATACTCCAATGTTCAAGGACTTTGTGGCTAGCAGCAGGCTCGAGTCCAAGGATGTGGAGTCAGTAGTGTCAGGCACTCCTGGCCATCGGTATTGTGAGCTTAAAGGGTCACTGAGGTACATTGCCAACACCACTAGATCTGACATTGCACAGGCAGCTGGTGTGTTGCCAAGGTACAGAACGAGCCCTACCACTTCGCACTGGAGTGAAGCCATTCGAGTGCTGAAGTATCTTAGGGACACCCGAGAGTTAGCTTTAACTCTTGGAGGGAAGGTACCCGAGCGTGAAGGCTTTGTGGATGCCACTATGCTAGGGAGGCCATAGGAAAGGGGCTGGCAGATATCCCCTATGTGGAATCTGCTCACCATGTGGCTCACTTTATGACCAAACCACTTAACAAGTCCGTGGTGTTAGTCAAAGGGATTCACTAGGACTGAGAAGATACACATAAAGCATGCAGGCAAGGGGAAGTGTTGAGTTGTGAACATACATTATAGAATGCCTTGTGCTTTAGGTGATCTTCAAATGTACATTATTAGGATACCGGTCCACTATCCACATAAGGTACCTCGAGACACGTTCGGATGAGGTCTATTTCGAACGTAAGGTACATTGTGATCGTGATCACACGTTTGTGATCGAACTCTTAAGGCTGCTGTCGTCGCTTAGTCGGGCAACTGGTTTGGAAAGATGCTGGGCATTCTTGATGCTAGTCTTGTCCATTGAGTTAGATGTGCAATATAGCAGACAGTCGTCCGGACTGGAGCTTGAGGCACCTACTTTGACGACCTGTCTGCATGTTTACAGGTACGACGAAGCAGTGTGTGGTGTGAAAGATGTGCATGTGTGATTGCTGAAGTGTGAGTGAACCATCTTAGTGTACAATCAAGCCACCCAAACAGTTAAGGGACGGAGGCTTGATTGAGTATAGGAAGGTACTCGTTCTTTGCCGTCAGGAGCTTATCCGTGGTTGTTGATCGTAATGCTCACTGTCAGATCATCGTGTAACAAACTGGTTTGGAAAGATGCTGGGCATTCTTGATGCTAGTCTTGTCCGTTGAGTTAGATGTGCAATATAGCAGACAGTCGTCCGGACTGGAGCTTGAGGCACCTACCCTTTAACGACCTGTCTGCATGTTTACAGGTGATGCCGAATGCCCATAACACAACACTTAGTGTATATGTATGCCAGAGTGTCGAAAGTGAATCCAGGTTTGTAGGGTAGTGCTTTGGACATGTGTGTAAAGTTGAAGGATTGGAAGTCAACGGGGAGTAGTGAACTGCTGTTTGAGTGAGACAGAGAGGGAGAGAGAGAGAGAGAGAGAGAGAGAGAGAGAGAGAGAGAGAGAGAGAGAGAGAGAGAGAGAGAGAGAGAGAGAGAGAGAGAGAGAGAGAGAGAGAGAGAGAGAGAGAGAGGGAGAGAGGGAGAGAGAGAGAGAGAGAGAGAGAGAGAGAGAGAGAGAGAGAGAGAGAGAGAGAGAGAGAGAGAGAGAGAGAGAGAGAGAGAGAGAGAGAGAGAGAGCGAAGTCTCAATAAGTTAGTCTAACCGAAATTTCATATTAGAAAGCGGTCAATTGAGAAGTCAAGTCAATTTCAAGTCAATTTTTAACTCCAAATCCTACTTGCACACGTGCATTCCATTACTGCGCCAAAACATTTAACGCCCATTAACAACTCCCACGACATTCACGTACCGCCAAAGGCCGGGGCTAAAGCTGGCCCTTTTCGCCAGCAATATTATCTTGGATCAACATCACCGGCGAAATCTGAGTCAACAAAGCCAGTCAGACTTTGCTTCCCCTTTCCTCCGTATACCAAGCCCATATCCTTGGTACCCAAGAGATACCTCACAATCCGCAACCCTGCACGCAAATGTGCAGTAGTTGGTGCTGCACGATAATGTGCCAGTAGACTGACTGCATGTGAAATATCCTGATGTGTGGTATTAGCCAGGCACTGCAGTGACCCGACAAGCTCCAAGTACCGGTGTCCGTCCGGCAGTGGAGACCCTGAGCCCGCACTCTCATCCCCAACCTTCCCCTGTGGCAGCTCTGTCTGCACAAAGCTTTTACACATGGGTGTACTCACACCTCTGTCGCTCTCACTCACTCCAAATGACTCTGCAAGATCCTTGATCTTCTGAGCATTCGAAATCACTATCACTTCCCCTTCGCGATCATGCTTGATTTCACTTCCGAGGAAATTCTTCACTTCCCCCAAATCGTGAACCTTGAATCTAGCCTTAAGCTCATCCTTAATCTCTGTTACTGTAAAAGGTTATGGGCATTGGCGTATCCTGTAAGCAACCAGACAGGTCGTAGGTTTGTGTTTCTCCAGCTACAGTCCTTGACGACTGTCTGCTCTTTAAACACATGCAACTGTGTTGAGTTCTGAACATTATTATTGAATGCCTTGTGCTTTAAGTGATCTTCAGGTGTGCACTATTAGGATATGGGTCCATTGAGAACATAAGGTACCTTGAGACACGTTAGGTTGTGGTCGATTTCGAACATAAGGTACAATCTGATCTAGATTATGCGTTAGTGTGAAAGGACTATTAAAGCTGCGATCACCGCATAGTCGAGCAACTGGTTTGGAAAGATACTGGGCACATAAGGATGCCAGTCTTGTTCATGCAGTTGCATGTGTCTAAAGAGCAGACAGTCGTCGAGGACTGTAACTGGAGAGGCACGAACTTACGACCTGTGTGCTTGCTTACAGGTGCGGTGACGCAGGGTGTGTATTGGTAATGTGTTCATGTTTGATTGCTTGTTTGTAAGTGAACCATCTTAGTGTACAATCAAGTCTCCCAAACAGCTAAGGGACGGAGTCTTGATTGAGTATAGGAAGGTACTTGCTTTCAGCCGTCAGGAGCTTATCCGTGTGTAGATGCTCATTGACAAATCAACGTGTAACGGAACTGGTTTGGAAAGATACTGGGCACATAAGGATGCCAGTCTTGTTCATGCAGTTGCATGTGTCTAAAGAGCAAACAGTCGTCGATGACTGTAGCTGGAGAGCCACGAACTTACGACCTGTCTGCTTGCTTACCGGATACGCCACTGCCCATAACCTTTTTACAGGTTATGGGCCCACGCCCTTCCAGCTGAGCCAAGGGCAGACAGGAGTGCATGGCATCATCGGATACATCTGTACTGGGTTTTTTCACGGACTCGCTTGACGGCAAGAAGAAGTAAAAAGGAACAACCGGATATTCACTCAGAAGGCCTACGTATAGAGTCTTCAATCTCTTGGGAAGTTTTTTATCGTGAAGTGACCTGAGATTATCACCCGTCATCGTTATCGTGAGACCGTCAGTAGGTCCGGGTGGTCAGGCGATTGAATTGCTGACGAATATTTTGCATATTTTGCATATTAAGGTTACATGCTAGACCCCGAAAGGGTGGAATACTTGAAAGTGCTGTGGTGTACGCCGGAAGGTTATGCTTAAATCAGATGTGTCAGGCTGAACGCTGTGAGAGGAAGTGAAGTGTATGACCAGACCTCAAGCTCGTTCTCAAAGCAAGGTTTCTGAAAGTAATCCCAGCAGTACAGAGACTATGGCAACACCAGCAGGAGGCAGCACGGCCTCCTCAGGAGCTGGACAGTCAGGACAGACCACTGGACGCCAGCTCGTATGCATATACGATGAACTCCTCCAATCCCAAGATGTCTACGCAGCTGAAGGCTGATCGCACTAATTTCAGGGCCTTGCGTGAAGAGCTGGAGTCCTGCGCAATGCAAAAAGGAGCTATGGGAGCGTTGGAGACAGCCATGCCTAAGACTGCCGAGAACGCAGCAGTAAAACATTTCATTTGGCAGTCTGTCCCACCCATGTGGCAGGACGAAGTCAAACAGCGGGGGAGCGCTTTTGACTTCATTCAGTGGATGACAGACCGCTGCACTGGAGGGAAGGACAGGGAAATAAACGAGAAGTGGATCAAGGGGCTCAAACTAGGCATGGTGAAGGGAGAGACAGTGCAAGAATGGTGCCACCGAGTCATCAGTATTGCCGCCTCCCTGGAGGCCAATAACCATCAGCTGGGCGACCGCCAGATCTGCAGGTAAATGTATAAGGGGCTACCTGCAGTCTTGCAGAACGACGCTTGAGCAATTACCTCCGCCAAGTCAGACCCCTACAACATGCTGGAGACGATCCTCACTGCCATTGAGAACTTGGAATACCAGGATATCCCGTTGGCGGAGTCAGTGCAAGTCACAGCATCAGCTGCAGCAGTTATGGCAGCAGCAGCAGCAGCAGTCGTGCCAGCTCAGGGTGGAATCCCTGGGCCTCCCCAAGGCGCTCGAGCTGCACCGGGCGCTGGAGCAGCACCAGGAGTGGGAGCTGGAGCACCTGCTGATGGTCAGGCCCCCTATGGCCTTTCTGCTCACAACGCTGGAGGCAGGGGGCGAGGGTCTGGACGTGGCTGGAGACCAAAGGAGGAACTGGCGTGTCGCTTCTGCAACAGGACGGGACGTTTCTGGAGGGAGTGCCTGGATCTGAAGAGGCTGCAAGTTCTACATGGCACAATGCAAGCTGCAAGTGCGGGCCCAGCTGCGTGGTGGGGCACTGGAGCTCCTCAGCAACAAGCCAGCTGGTGGGATGCTGGCCAATCCAGAGGAGGCCCTCCCGTGTCAACCTCACATGCTCCTGGATCTGTGTCCACTATCTTCCCCTTCTTCCCAGGCTGGCATCTCCCACCACCACCTCCTCCAGGTGCTGGTGAGCCTATGTCCGTTTCGTTGAATGTGCTTCCCCCTACGTCTCATGGGGCTTGCAACACCTCGTGGCTGATAGATAGTGGTGCATCGGTGCACCTTGAAAATGATCTGTCGTTACTACACAACCCAATCATGCATGCCCAACCCCTCCCTCTTCACTTGGCCACTTCTGACGCCAAAGGAAGGATAGTTGCAACTGGGTCTGTGTGTATGGTCAATGCCAGACAAGAGGTGTTTTGGCTGCATAATGTGCAGTGTGTGCCCACTGCACACACTAATCTGATTTCTGTCACAGGAGCCATTCAGGATGGAGCGTCATTCCTCACTCACAGTGCAGGTGGGTACACGACCATGAAAGGCCCAGCAGGCTGGTCTGGTCAGATAGCCAGAGAGCGAGGGCTGTTTTATTGGAATGGGTGTGTCCGGTCAAGAGCCAGCATGCTGCGCAGCCACAGTCCAGTCCTCATGTTGCCTCGTATCATGCTAGGAAAGGACACGTGTGTATAGAAAGACTACTGTCGCATGCAAGGTTGGGTCATCCTGGGGTTAAGAGTATGACAAGGTTGGACAACGAAGATCTGGTAACTGGGATCCATGTGTCCCTTGCTCCATGCTCAGAGTGTCCTCCCCAGTGTGAGTCATGTATACAAGGGAAACATTCTCGCCCCCCCTTTCCAACTTCATCTAGACCTGCAGAGAGTGTGTTAGATCGAGTGGCACGTGGATACTGTGGGGCCCATTTCACCAGCTGCCATCACGGGAGAGCGTTTTTGGGTTACTGTGGTTGATGAAAATTCCCATCTGATAGCCTCATTGGCAGTGAAGTCGAAAGAAGTCATTCCCAAGGCCCTCATTGAGCTCTTGAAGTACTGGCAGACATTTCATGAGAAAGTGGTGAAGTGTGTGAGATCTGATAGAGGGACAGAATTTCTGAATCAGCACTTCAAAGAATTTTGTGCTCAGCAGGGCACTAAAATGGAGACCTCAGCTCCATCCACGCCTCAGCAAAATGCTGACTTGCTGAGCGCATGAATCGGACTCTGAAGGAGCGCACAAGGACCCTGTTGGTGCACGCTGCAGCAGACCCTTCCTTGTGGAAGGAGGCACTGGAGTCTGCCACCCTGCTTAACAACGTGGGCCCCACCACAGGCAGGCCTCTGACCCCTACTGAGATGTTCTATGGGGTAAAGCCTGATGTTGCTTCCTTGCGCACATGGGGCTTTGTGGCACATGTTCACATTCCCCCAGGTCAGCGGTCTGTATTTGGACCAAAGACCATTCCAGGCATGTTCACTGGGTATTGCCCACAGTCTAAGGCCTATAGAGTGTACGTAGGCAATGGTGTATGGAAAGAGAGCAAGGACGTTACATTCCTTGAGCATTTGAGAGGGGGCGAGAGAGTGGGTATGACTCTGGTGCAACCTGGATCCCCTCAATGGCTCTCAGGAGCGTCCTCGCATGGCAGGGGAGGCAATTCCAATGTCCCCAGCTCACCAACAGCCATTCCCGTGAATTTTTGGGAAGCAGAGGATGACCCAGTGGTGGAGTGCAAGCCCACTGGATCTCCTGCTACCACTGCCAGCTCTCCAGAGGATCACAGGAGGCTGAGGAGCTCAGTCGGACCTGTGGCTGGAGCCCCCAGCAGCCAGGATGGTTCCCCTGCCACCTCAGGGACCTCACAGCAGTCCTGGTCAGTGCTGGGACATCTTCAAAATTTAGCTCGGGGGGGTGCTGAAGCGCAATCGCAACTGGACAAACTGCAGAAGATGCAGGAGGGGGTCAGGTTCCAGGGGAAGTCTCAACATAGACTTCCCCCAGGAGCCACCCTCACAAGGGATCAGCGTTATGAACAGCGCCAGGCTAGGAGGGACTCAAGAGGGGTCCCCATGCATGACCTTGGCTCAGGCCAGGTACTTGTGAGTGAGCCATCCTTGGTAGGTCTCCCTGATTTGCAGAGGCAGGTTGAGACAGGGGAGGCTATGCTTGGAGAAGATGTTAGCGAGGAGAGTAGTGGGCTAGAAGTGCCAACAGCAGGGGAAGCACGTAGCCAAGTTGAGCTGGGAGCCAATCATGCTTATGGGGTGCAGCTTGACACAATAGGCGCAGCTCAGGAAAGTCAGAGTAGTGTACCTAGGTGTGAGTCCAGGAGAGAGAGAGACCTGCTGCTTCCACCTGCATTGAGAAAGGTGAGAGATTGTAATGGTTGAGCGCATAAGTCTGGCAGTCCAAGAGAGAGAGAGAGAGAGAGTTGGGGAGGGCTCTGGCAGTTGTGGCTGTACTGCAGGATCTCAACCTAAGGTACAAAATGTACCTTATTCTGGAAACCAGGATCAGAGGGATATAAAAGACAACAGTCCCACTAGTGCTGACAGTACTGCAGAGTCTCAGCATTAGGTACAGAATGTACCTTATGTCAAGCTGGGAAAGGTTCACGTGCCATCTAACCTGAGGGAAGCCCAATGCTCCCCTCAGTGGGATTTTTGGCAACAAGCAATGAGGGAAGAGATGGTTAACCAAGGGTGTAGACAGATCCCTGGGATAGATGTTGGGGAGGTATTTGCACCCACCAGCACCTATGGGGCAAGGAGGGCTGTGCTGGCAGTGGCTGCCACATAGAATCTTGAGATCCACCAAGTGGATATCAAGACGGCTTTTCTCAATGGGGAGTTGGAGGAAGAAATCTATGTGACCCAACCACCAGGATTTGAGAATGGCAACACGAGGGTTGTGTGCAAGCTCAGGAAGGCACTATACGGTCTAAAACAAGCCCCACGGGCTTGGCACAAGACCTTGAGCGACAAGTTGAGCGTGATGGGTATAGTGTGTGCAAGAGCGATGCTGGCGTATACATCAGGAGGGCCCCTGATGATAACCTATCCTTTATTCTTGTTTATGTCGATGATCTTCTCATAGTTGCCAGAGTGGTTGCAGAGATTGAGTGGGGGAAAGAGTTGTTGAAGAAGGACTTCACCATCCATGATTTGGGAGAGGTGAATGATTTCCTGGGGTGTCAGGTCCTACGCAATAGAGTTCAGGGCACTATTTCCATGAGTTGCACTCCCAAGATTGATGCTCTTGTGGATAAGTTTGGCGTTGCTGATGATGGGCGTGTGGTTGATACCCCCATGTCCAAGGACTTCGTGGCTAGCAGCAGACCCGAGTCCTCAGATGGTATGTCACATGGGGCAGGTACCCCACTGCCACCTGGTCATCGATACTGCGAGTTGATTGGATCGTTGCTGTACATTGCCAATACGACCCGGCCTGACATTTCTCAGGCTGTTGGAGTGTTGTCAAGGTATAGAATGACACCCACTATCTCACACTGGAATGAGGCCATTCGAGTGCTGAAGTACTTGAGAGATACCAGAGAATTAACTCTTACTCTGGGTGGAAAGGGGCCTGAGCTACAAGGCTATATTGATGCCGACTATGCTGGGAGCCTGGACCACAGGTATTCCACCACTGGCTATGTTCTATCAGTCTATGGTAGTGCCGTGGTTTGGGGAAGCAAGAAGCAGAGCTCAGTTGCTACCTCAACTGTGCAAGCCGAGTTTATGGCAGCCGGCCATATTGTGAAGGAAGCCAACTGGCTTAGGGGCTTCTTGGAAGAGATCGGGGCTGCACCTTGGAGGGTCAAAATTTTCTGTGACAACCAAGGATGCATTTCCAATTCACAGAACCCCCTTTATTCCAAATTCACAAAGCATGTTGCAGTAAGCTTCCACTATGCTAGGGAAGCTATGGCTCTTCGGCAGGTAGATATCCTCGGTGTGGAATCTGCTCGCAATGTGGCTGACATTATGACCAAGCCACTTGCCAAGCCCGTGTTTGTTGGTCATCGTGATTCACTAGATTTGAGAAGATACACATAAAGCATGCAGGCCAGGGGAAGTGTTGAGTTCTGAACATTATTATTGAATGCCTTGTGCTTTAAGTGATCTTCAGGTGTGCACTATTAGGATATGGGTCCATTGAGAACATAAGGTACCTTAAGACACGTTAGGTTGTGGTCGATTTCGAACATAAGGTACAATCTGATCAAGATTACGCGTTAGTGTGAAAGGACTATTAAAGCTGCGATCACCGCATAGTCGAGCAACTGGTTTGGAAAGATACTGGGCACATAAGGATGCCAGTCTTATTCATGCAGTTGCATGTGTCTAAAGAGCAGACAGTCGTCGAGGACTGTAGCTGGAGAGGCACTAGCTTACGACATGTCTGCTTGCTTACAGGTGCGGTGACGCAGGGCGTGTATTAGTAATGTGTTCATGTTTGATTGCTTGTTTGTAAGTGAACCATCTTAGTGTACAAACAAGTCTCCCAAACAGCTAAGGGACGGAGTCTTGATTGAGTATAGGAAGGTACTTGCTTTCAGCCGTCAGGAGCTTATCCGTGTGTAAATGCTCATTGACAGATCAACGTGTAACGGAACTGGTTTGGAAAGATACTGGGCACATAAGGATGCCAGTCTTGTTCATGCAGTTGCATGTGTCTAAAAAGCAGACAGTCGTCGAGGACAGTAGCTGGAGAGGCACGAGCTTACGACCTGTCTGCTTGCTTACAGGATACGCCACTGCCCATAACCTTTTACAAACTGAGTGAACAAGACTGGCATCCTTATGTGCCCAGTATCTTTCCAAACCAGTTCTAGTACACGTTTGATCTGTCAATGAGCATCTACACACGGATAAGCTCCTGACGGCTGAAAGCAAGTACCTTCGTGTACTCAATCCAGACTCCGTCCCTTAGCTGTTTGGGAGGCTTGATTGTACACTAAGATGGTTCACTTACAAACAAGCAATCAAACATGAACACATTACTAATACACGCCCTGCGTCACCGCACCTGTAAGCAAGCAGACAGATCGTAAGTTTGTGTTTCTCCAGCTACAGTCCTCGACGACTGTCTCCTTAAACACATGCAACTGAGTGAACAAGACTGGCATCCTTATGTGCCCAGTATCTTTCTAAACCAGTTGCTCGACTGTGCGGTGATCGCAGCTTTAATAGTCCTTTCACACTAACGCGTAATCTAGATCAGATTGTACCTTATGTTCGAAAGCGTCCACAACCTAACGTGTCTCAAGGTACCTTATGTTCTCACTTGACCCATATCCTAATAGTGCACACCTAAAGATCACTTAAAGCACAAGGCATTCAATAATAATGTTCAGAACTCAACACTTCCCCTTGCCTGCATGCTTTATGTGTATCTTCTCAAACCTAGTGAATCACGATGACCAACAAACACGGGCTTGGCAAGTGGCTTGGTCATAATGTCAGCCACATTGCGAGCAGATTCCACACCGAGGATATCTACCTGCCGAAGAGCCATAGCTTCCCTAGCATAGTGGAAGCTTACTGCAACATGCTTTGTGAATTTGGAATAAAGGGGGTTCTGTGAATTGGAAATGCATCCTTGGTTGTCACAGAAAATTTTGACCCTCCAAGGTGCAGCCCCTATCTCTTCCAAGAAGCCCCTAAGCCAGTTGGCTTCCTTCACAATATGGCCGGCTGCCATAAACTCGGCTTGCACAGTTGAGGTAGCAACTGAGCTCTGCTTCTTGCTTCCCCAAACCACGGCACTACCATAGACTGATAGAACATAGCCAGTGGTGGAATACATGTGGTCCAGGTCCCCAGCATAGTCGGCATCAACATAGCCTTCTAGCTTAGGCCCCTTTCCACCCAGAGTAAGAGCTATTTCTCTGGTATCTCTTAAGTACTTCAGCACTCGAATGGCCTCATTCCAGTGTGAGGTAGTGGGTGTCATTCTATACCTTGACAACACTCCAACAGCCCGAGAAATGTCAGGCCGGGTCGTATTGGCAATGTACAGCAACGATCCAATCAACTCACAGTATTGATGACCAGGTGGCAGAGGGGTACCTACCCCATGTGACATGCCATCCGAGGACTCGGGTCTGCTGCTAGCCACGAAGTCCTTGGACATGGGGGTATCAACCACACGCCCATCATCAGCAACGCAAAACTTATCCACAAGAGCATCGATCTTGGGAGTGCAACTCATGGAAATAGTGCCCTGAACTCTATTGCGTAGGACCTGACACCCCAGGAAATCATTCACCTCTCCCAAATCATGGATGGTGAAGTCCTTCTTCAACAACTCTTTCCCTCACTCAAACTCTGCAACCACTCTGGCAACTATGAGAAGATCATCGACATAAGCAAGAACAAAGGACAGATTACCGTCAGGGGCCCTCCTAATGTACACCCCCGCATCGCTCTTGCACACACTATACCCCATCACACTCAACTTGTCGCTCAAGGTCTTGTGCCAAGCCCGTGGGGCTTGTTTTAGACCGTATAGTGACTTCCTGAGCTTGCACACAACCCTCGTGTTGCCATTCTCAAATTCTGGTGGTTGGGTCACATAGACTTCTTCCGGCAACTCCCCATTGAGAAAAGCCGTCTTGATATCCACTTGGTGGATCTCAAGATTCTGTGTGGCAGCCACTGCCAGCACAGCCCTCCCTGCCCCATAGCTGCTGGTGGGTGCAAATACCTCCCCAACATCTATCCCAGGGATCTGTTTACACCCTTGGGCAACCAACCTCGCTTTAACTTGCTTGACCACCCGGACCTACTGACGGTCTCACGACAACGACGACGGGTGATAATCTCAGGTCACTTCACGGAAAAAAAAAAAACTTCCCAAGATATTGAAGACTCTGTCCGTAGGCCTTCTGAGTGAATATCCAGTTGTTCCTTTTTTACTTCTTCTTGCCGTCAGGCGAGTCCGTGGAAAACCCAGTACAGATGCATCCGATGATGCCATGCACTCCTGTCTGCCCTTGGCTCAGCTGGAAGGGCGTGGGCCCATAACCTGTGAAAGGTTATGGGCAGTGGCGTATCCTGTAAGCAAGCAGACAGGTCGTAAGTTCGTGCCTCTCCAGCTACAGTCCTTGACGACTGTCTGCTCTTTTAGACACATGCAACTGCATGAACAAGACTGGCATCCTTATGTGCCCAGTATCTTTCCAAACCAGTTCCGTTACATGTTGATCTGTCAATGAGCATCTACACACGGATAAGCTCCTGACGGCTGAAAGCAAGTACCTTCCTATACTCAATCAAGACTCCGTCCCTTAGCTGTTTGGGAGACTTGATTGTCCACTAAGATGGTTCACTTACAAACAAGCAATCAAACATGAACACATTACCAATACACATCCTGCGTCACCGCACCTGTAAGCAAGCAGACAGGTCGTAAGTTCGTGCCTCTCCAGCTACAGTCCTTGACGACTGTCTGCTCTTTTAGACACATGCAACTGCATGAACAAGACTGGCATCCTTATGTGCCCAGTATCTTTCCAAACCAGTTGCTCGACTATGCGGTGATCGCAGCTTTAATAGTCCTTTCACGCTAACGCGTAACCTAAATCAGATTGTACCTTATGTTCGAAATAGACCTCATCCGAACGTGTCTTGAGGTACCTTATGTGGATAGTGGACCCGTATCCTAATAATGTACATTTGAAGATCACCTAAAGCACAAGGCATTCTATAATGTATGTTCACAACTCAACAAAAACCTTCTAATTCTGTATCCTTCCCTCCAAGGATCAGAGCGAGCTCTCTCGTTCCCTTAAGATATTTCAGCACCCTGATGGCTTCATTCCAGTGTGCTGTGGTAGGATCAATCCTATAACGAGAGAGTACCCCCACAGCTTGAGCTATATCAGGCCTGGTGGTATTGGCAATATACAATAGGGATTCAACCAGCTCACAGTATCGGTGTCCTGGAGGCAAAATGCTCCCAGCACCAATACTGTCACTGTTGTCTTTAGACATAGGCCTCTGGGTGGCTACAAAATCTTTAGTCATTGGAGTGTCAGGCCCCAAAGACTCCAGATCCAACCCAAATTTCTCTACTAGTGCATCAATCTTAGGGATGCAGCTCAATGAAATGAGGCCTTTATCCCTGTCTCTCATCACTAGGCAGCCCAAGAAATCCTTCACCTGTCCCAAATCATGAATGGTGAATTCTTGCTTGAGCAACCCCTTCACTCTCTCAATCTCTCCCATGCCCTTGGAAACTATCAGCAGATCATCAACATAGATTAGCACAAAAGACTTTCCTCCATCTACTGAGCACTTCACATAGACACCAGCATCACTCTTACACACCTCATATCCCATGGTATGCAGCTTCTCATTCAGGGTCTTATGCCATGCCCTGGGTGCTTGCTTCAGCCCATACAAAGCCTTCTTCAAGCGACACACAGTGTTACCATCCCCATTCTCAAACCCAGGAGGTTGTGTGACATAAACCTCCTTTTCCAATTCACCATTCAAGAATGCTGTCTTGACATCCACTTGGTGGATCTCAAGACCCTCTTGTGCAGCCACTGATAGCAATGCTCTCCTAGACCCATAACTGCTAGTTGGTGCAAATACCTCCATGACATCTACACCAGGGATTTGCCTACATCCCTGAGCTACCAACCTTGCCTTGAACCTTAGCACATTACCATGAGCATCCATTTTCACTGAGAAAATCCAGTGAACTGGAATCACTTTATGACCACGAGGCCTGGGGACATACTCCATCACCTCGTGGGCATCCAACGAATTCTGCTCTTCCTGCATGGCAGCCTTCCAGTATTCCCACTGGGGAGACTGCTGTGCCTCTCTCAAGCTTGAGGGCACGCTTATCTTGCTGAAACGCACTCCAGTATGCTTCCCCTTTTCTCCCTAGCTCTCAGCAGTGCTGCTCTCATTCTCTCTCTCACCCACTACTCTTCCAGTGACTGTCGCCGTACTGCACGTTGGAACGGCCTGAGCAGTTTCAGATTTCCTTCTCTGCTCTCTCTCTCTCTCTCTCTCTCTCTCTCTCTCTCTCTCTCTCTCTCTCTCTCTCTCTCTCTCTCTCTCTCTCTCTCTCTCTCTTTGACTCGCAGTTTGCCTTTTCAAGCTTACTGCTCCGCACGCTTACATCATTCTCCCAGACACAGGTATCTCTCGGAAAGCTCTTGTAGTCTGGGGTTGTCACACATTGTCTAAGCTTCCGATTCACCTCCTCATTCGCACTCTCACATGTCTGGCGAGTAGCAGTCCCGTCAGTTCCCTCACAAGCAGTCTGAGCACCCTGCAGGATTTGTGTGGCTGCTCCTTCTGTGCACTGAGCTAGTGCCTCTCTCTCTCTCTGTCTTCCACCCACTACACATGTGCGCTGGGACGCTGGCCCAGCTGCGGGCTCACAGGCACTGCCCCCATTTGTATGGCTGGCACCACATTGTATCTGGGCTTCATGGAATTGGACTGTGCAGCTCATCTCACATGATGCATCTCTAACATCACTCTCAGGCACTGTACAGGTCCCACCCAAACAACTCAGCTCACTTGGACCATCCTCAGTCTGATCAGAGACTGTCCCCCTCTCATCGCTCACATGTGATGCAGGTCTCTCGTGATTCTGACCCCTTTCCTGCACTTCCCCTGGTCCCTGTGACTCAGTGTCACATTCTGTCAGCCCCACTCGCTCACAGCTCTCACCCTTCTCCTGTGCCAGCAGGAGCTCGCGAGCAGCAGTTCGATGCTCGTAGCGTTGCGATCTTGTCACTCCCTCCGGGGGCTGGCCTTCGTTGTCAGGCCGCGGGTCTCGGAGGGACTGCTGTGCTCGCTCCAAAAACTGATGATGTCCTCCACCGTCGGGATTCCCTCTTGCCATTCGACGGAGTGTCTCCACCATGCCGGACTGGTCCAGATCCAGTGGATGAGACCTTCCGGTGATCCCGTGACTTGGTCAGTGGCAGCTTCTTCCGGGAGGCACTTCCCCAGACCGACAGGCTCGGTTGCAGCCTCGTCAGGGGCTTCTGGGAGGGTGCTGTCAGGTCTGTTGCTGGAGCAGGGTATGCTGATAGCGCCATTCTGAGTACGGAGTTGGTTGGGACCAGCAGGAGGTTCACTGTCCTGCTGCTGGAGTTGCAGGCCTTCAGGGTATGAAAACTGCTGAGGCTGTCCAGGCAGAATGTGTATTCCCACTCTGGAGGCCCCCCGAATGTGCTCCACAAATTCCACATCTCTGCTCTCCCTCCAGACTCCCCCTCCAAGATAAATTCTGAACGCCTTGGACACTAAGGAATATCCAGTAAACATGCCAGGCACTGCCTTAGGTGCAAACACTCCCCTCTGATGCTCTGGTACATGGACAAAGGCCAGGCATCCCCACGTACGCAAGTTTAACGAAGTGAGACGTGTAACTAAGATTTATAACAAGCTAAGCAAGGGTTTTAGGCAAGGGTGACACTGTACAATTCTGAGCGTGGCGTTTCCTGTATGACCCGGCACGAGGGTGTTTAGCCCGGCGACACTCTTGTTGTATGTCGAGTAACAAGCAGTGGCGACTGTGAATGAGATGACTTGACTGGCAACAGTTAAGTGACAAACACCCGAAGTGCTTTTGATGTCCCAATCAAGTGTTACAATGCTTATTGCTCTCTCTCATCACTCAGCAATTCAAACTACTCTATCTACGAAGTTACTGATAGTCTGCATTACCGATGTCCGATGAGCTAAAACATTAGCACCTTTCTATTACACATTATCTAGACCCTTTCCTAATCTATTGTTCTTGTGTATGTGATGTCCTGACAACAGTTTACCTGTATGACCCGGCACGAGGGTGTTTAGCCCGGCGACACTCTTGTTGTATGTCGATTAACAAGCAGTGGCGACTGTGAATGAGATGACTTGACTGGCAACAGTTAAGTGACAAACACCCGAAGTGCTTTTGATGTCCCAATCAAGTGCCTCATTCCTTCGAGCCAGGAGCATATAGCCTTTCGAGCAAACCGTGTCTGATTACCTCATCCTCCCTTATCAACGTACAATTGGTCTAGATTGGTTCTGGCAGAACTCCTAGGTTCTGCCACCTATTACTCATTCTAATAAATGTTCTCACTGGTAATTGGAGCTGATCTGGCCACTATTACTCTTCTGAGGGAAAGGCACCAAAATGTTCTTTCACTATTATAACACTTCCCCTTGCCTTTTCCTCACAAAAACTTGGCCAAACCCAGAGCCTCACGATGTCCTTGTAAATACCTGCCTTGTTAAAGGCTTTGTGAATACATCCGCCACATTCCTTGCAGAAGGAACGTATTTCACATCAACTTGACCCAATGCAATAGCTTCCCGCGCAAAGTGGAAGCTGATAGCAATATGCTTAGTATGCTTAGAGAACACTGGATTTCTGAGATGATTGATGCATCCCTGATTATCACAGTGAATCTTGACAATCCATGGAGAAATCCCAATTTCCTCAAGGAATCCCTTCATCCAATTGGCCTCTTTGACAGCTGCACTTGCCGCCATGAACTCAGCTTCTACAGTGGATGTGGCAACTGCAGACTGCTTCTTGCTCCCCCAAACTACAGCTCCACCAAACACTCTGATGACATACCCTGTAGTGGAAAATCGGTGATCTTGGTCCCCACCATAATCTGCATCAACAAAACCCTCAAGCTCTGTGTCCTTCCCTCCAAGGACCAAAACGAGATCTCTGGTTGCCTTCAGATATTTCAACACTCTGATGGCTTCATTACAGTGAGCAGTAGTAGGGGTAATCCTGTACCTGGAAAGCACTCCCACAGCCTGTGAAATATCAGGCCTAGTGGTATTTGCAATGTACAACAGTGACCCAACCAGTTCACAGTACCTGTGTCCTGGTGGAAGGGGGCTCCCAGCACCAATGCTGTCACTGTTGTCCTTAGACATAGGCCTCTGTGTGGCTATAAAATCTTTGGTCATAGGGGTGTCGGGCCCCACAGACTCCAGATCCAGCCCAAATTTCTCAACCAGTGCATCAATCTTAGGGATGCAGCTTAATGAAATTAGCCCTTTATCCCTATCTCTCATCACTTGACAGCCCAGGAAATCTTTTACCTCTCCTAAATCATGAATGGTGAACTCTTGCTTGAGTAAACCCTTCACTCTCTCAATCTCTCCCATGCCTATGGAAACTGTCAGTAGATCATCTACATAAATCAACACAAATGACTTTCCTCCATCTACTGAACACTTCACATAGACACCAGCATCACTCTTGCACACTTCATAGCCCATGGTATGCAGCTTCTCATAAGGGTCTTATGCCATGCCCTTGGAGCTTGCTTCAGGCCATACAATGCCTTCTTCAAGCGACACACTGTGTTACCATCCCCATTTTCAAACCCAGGAGGTTGTGTGACATACACCTCCTCCTCTAATTCCCCATTCAGGAAAGCAGTCTTGATATCCACCTGGTGAATTTCAAGACCCTCTTGTGCAGCCACTGACAGTAAGGCTCTCCTGGATCCATAACTGCTAGTTGGGGCAAAGACTTCCATGACATCTACTCCAGGAATTTGCCTGCATCCTTGAGCTACCAGCCTAGCCTTGAACCTCAGCACATTGCCATGGGCATCCATTTTCACTGAAAAGATCCAATGAACTGGAATTACTTTATGGCCACGAGGTCTAGGGACATACTCCATGACCTCGTGGGCATCCAAAGAATTCTGCTCTTCTTGCATAGCAGCCTTCCAATATTCCCACTGAGGGGACTTCTGTGCCTCCCTCAAACTGGAAGGCACACTAGTTTTCCCAAACCGTACCCCTGTGTGCTTCCCCTGATCTGGCTTGCTCTCACTCTCTCTTTCACCCACTACTCTTTCGCTGAATGTCGCCGCACTGCACCTGGGTGCAGTTTGTGAGGATTCTGACTTTCCTCGCTGCTCTCTCTCTCTCTTCGACTCACAGTTTGCCCTTTCGAGCTTACTGCTTCGCACTCTCACATCATCCTCCCAGACACAGGTATCTCTCGGAAAGCTCTTGTAATTGGGCAAATTCTCACACTGTCCAAGCTTCCGATTTACCTCCTCATCCACACTCTTACATGACTGACGTGCTTCAGCCTCGTCAGAGCTCTCGCAGGCAATTGAACCACTCTGCACAGCTTGGACACTTGGTCTGTCTTGGTGTTGTGCCCATGTCTCTCTCTCTCTCTGTCTGCTCCCTGCCAAACATGAGCGCTGGGGCGCAGGCCCAGCAGCACGCTCACAAGCATAGCCCACACTTGTGTGGCTGGCACCACATTGTCTTTGGGCATTACAGACAGAACTCTCATCTCTAACAATTTCCTCAGGTACTGAACAGGTCCCACCCAAGCAACTCAGCTCACTTGGACCATCCTCAGTCTGATCAGAGACTGTCCCCCTCTCATCGCTCACATGTGATGCAGGTCTCTCAGGATCCTGACCTCTTTCCTGCACTTCCCCTGGTCCCTGTGACTCGGTGTCACATTCAGTCAACCCCACTCGCTCACAGCTCTCTCCCTTCTCCTGTGCCAGCAGGAGCTCGCGAGCAGCAGTGCGATGCTCGTAGCGTTGTGATCTTGTCAATCCATCCGGCGGCTGGCCTTCGTTGTCAGGCCGTGGATCTCGGAGTGTGTGCTGTGCTCGCTCCAAACACCGTTGATGTCCTCCACTGTCGGGATTCCCTCTTGCCATTCGATGAAGTGTCTCCAACATGCCGGACTGGTCCAGGTCCAGCGGATGAGTTCCTCCCGGTGATCCAGTGGCAAGATCAGAGGCACCTTCCTCCGGGAGGCACTTCCCCTGACAGCCAGGCTCGGTTGCAGCCTCGTCAGGGGCTTCTGGGAGGGTGCTGTCAGGTCTGTTGCTGGAGCATGGTATGCTGATCGTGCCATCCTGAGTGTGGGGTTGGATGTGACCAGCAGGAAGTTCACTGTCCCGCTGCTGGAGGTGCAGGCCTTCATGATATGAAAACTTCTGTGGCTGTCCAGGCAGAATGTGTATTCCCACTCTGGAGGCCCCCCGAATGTGCTCCACAAATTCCACATCTCTGCTCTCCCGCCTGCCCTCCCCCTAGATAGATTCGAAATGCCTTGGACACTGGTGAATATCCAGTGAACATCCCGGGCACTGCCTTGGGTGCAAATACACCCCTCTGCTTGTCTGGTATATGCACAAATGCCAGACATCCCCAGGTACGTAGAAGGGAGACATCAGGTTTATATCCCATAAACATTTCACAGGGGGTAAGAGGCCTGCCTGAGCTGGGTCCCATGTTCAGAAGGGTGCAGGCTGTCTCCAGAGCCTCTTTCCACATCACAGGACTGGCTGCTGCAAAGTTGAGAAGTGTCCTGGTTCGCTCCTTGAGGGTCCTGTTAGCTCGCTCTGCTATCCCATTCTGTTGCGGGGTATATGGTGCTGACATCTCCAACTTAGTGCCCTGAGATGCACAGAACTCCTTGAATTTGGCATTAATAAATTCAGTGCCCCTGTCACATCGAATGCATTTCACAGTGGTTCTTCGTTCTGTCTGCCAAAACAGGACAAGATCCCTGACAACAGCTCCGATAACATCCTTAGATTTTGTACAATTCTGGGCGTAATGTTCCCTGTATGTCCCGGCACGAAGGGTGTTAAGCTCGGTCGGGTCTCTTGCTGTGTGTAGGAGAGCAAGCAGAGCCCGACTGTGTGTTGACACTTGAGGCAACTGATCAGAGATAAGCACCCGGAGTGCTCTTTCAGTCCCAAACAAGTCATTACATTGCTTCTTGCTCTCTCTCAACGTCAAGGAATTCAAACTACCTCTTCTAAGCATCGACAGATAGTTCGCATTTCCATTGTTCGATGAGTCAAGCATTCGCAACATTCTAATACACTTATCTAGACCTCTTCCTAATCAATTGTCCATGCAAGTTACACTGAGATGCAGCACTTCACCTGTATGTCCCGGCACGAAGGGTGTTAAGCTCGGTCGGGTCTCTTGCTGTGTGTAGGAGAGCAAGCAGAGCCCGACTGTGTGTTGACACTTGAGGCAACTGATCAGAGATAAGCACCCGGAGTGCTCTTTCAGTCCCAAACAAGTGCCGAGCCCTTCATGCCTGCTGCCTATATCCTTTCTCGCAAGAACGCGTCAAATTGCATTACTCTCTCTTTCTAAAATGGAATCAGTCCAGATCAATTATGGCAGAACTCTAGAGTTCTGCCATCCATTACTCTACCTCTAAGATTGTTCACATTGATAGCTTTAAGGGAAGCCTGGCCACTATTACTCTTCTGAGGGAAAGTCACTAATCTGTTCTTTCACTATTATAACACTTCCCCTTGACTTTTCCTCACAAAAACTTGGCCAGTCCTAGAGCCTCACGATGGCCCTGAAATACCTGCCTTGTCAACGGCTTGGTAAATATATCTGCCACATTCCTAGCAGATGGAACGTACTTCACATCCACCTGTCCCAATGCAATAGCTTCCCGAGCAAAATGGAAGCTGATTGCAATGTGCTTGGTATGCTTTGAGAACACTGGGTTTCTGAGATGATTGATGCATCCCTGATTATCACAGTGGATCTTCACAATCCAAGGAGAAATACCAATTTCTTCAAGGAATCCCTTCATCCAATTTGCCTCCTTGACAGCTGCACTTGCCGCCATGAACTCAGCCTCTACAGTGGATGTGGCCACTGCAGACTGCTTCTTGCTTCCCCAAACTACAGCTCCTCCAAACACACGAATTACGTAACCCGTAGTGGAAAACCTGTGATCCTGATCACCACCATAATCTGCATCCACAAAGCCCTCCAGCTCTGTGTCCTTCCCTCCAAGTACTAACACAAGATCCCTGGTAGCCATCAGATACTTCAACACTCTGATGGCTTCATTCCAGTGAGCAGTGGTGGGAGTAATCCTGTACCTGGAAAGCACTCCCACAGCCTGGGAAATATCAGGCCTTGTGGTGTTTGCAATGTACAACAGTGACCCAACCAGCTCACAATATCTGTGCCCTGGTGGTAAGGGACTCCCAGCTCCAATGCTGGCACTGTTGTCCTTGGACATCGGTCGCTGTGTGGCCACAAAATCCTTAGTCATAGGGGTGTCAGGCCCCACAGACTCCAGATCCAGCCCAAATTTCTCAACTAAGGCATCAATCTTTGGGATGCAACTCAAAGAAATCAACCCTTTCTCTCTATCTCTCATCACTTGGCAGCCTAAGAAATCTTTCACCTCTCCTAAATCATGAATGGTGAACTCCTTCTTCAACAATCCTTTCACTCTCTCAATCTCACTCATGCCCTTTGAAACTATCAATAGATCATCAACATAAATCAGCACAAAGGATTTCCCTCCCTCCACAGAACATTTACATAGACCCCAGCATCACTCTTGCACACCTCATACCCCATGGTATGTAGCTTCTCATTAAGGGTCTTATGCCATGCCCTTGGAGCTTGCTTCAGGCCATACAGAGCCTTCTTCAAGCGACACACAGTGTTCCCATCCCCATTCTCAAACCCAGGAGGTTGTGTGACATAGACCTCCTCCTCTAATTCACCATTTAAAAACGCAGTCTTGACATCCACCTGGTGAATTTCAAGACCCTCCTGTGCAGCCACTGACAGTAAAGCTCTTCTAGACCCATAACTGCTGGTGGGAGCAAATACCTCCATCACATCCACTCCTGGAATTTGCCTACACCCTTGAGCCACCAGCCTGGCCTTGAACCTAAGCACATTGCCGTGTGCATCCATTTTCACTGAGAAAATCCAGTGAACTGGGATGACTTTGTGCCCACGAGGTCTAGGAACAAACTCCATCACCTCATGAGCATCTAAGGAGTTTTGCTCCTCCTGCATTGCAGCCTTCCAGTATTCCCACTGTGGGGACTGCTGGGCCTCCTTTAGACTTGAAGGCACACTAATCTTCCCAAAACGCACCCCAGTGTGCTTCCCCTGATCTTGCTTACTCTTACTCTCACTCTCATCCACTACTCTTTCGCTGAATGTCGCCGCACTGCACGTGGGGACTGTGGGTAAAGATCCAGATCTCTCCCTCTGCTCTTTCTCTCTCTTAGACTCACAGCTTGCCCTCTCAAGCTTGCTGCCAGCCACTCTCACATCATCCTCCCAAACACAGGTACCTCTCGGAAAGCTCTTGTAATTGGGGGAGTTCTCACACTGTCTTGGCTTCCGATTCACCTCCTCAGACACACTCTCACATGGCTGACGGTTTGCAGTCCCGTCAGGACTCTCACAGACATGTGAACCACTCTGCATTGCATGAGCACTTGGTCTATCTTGCTGCTGTGCCCATGTCTCTCTCTCTCTCTGTCTGCTGCCCACTAGACATGAGCGCTGGGGCGCAGGCCCAGCAGCACACTCCCATGCATGGCCCACACTTGCGTGGCTGGCACCACATTGTCCTTGGGCATCACTGATAGAGTTCTCATCGCTAACATTTCTCTCAGGCACTGAGCAGGTCCCACCCATACATCTCAGCTCACTTGGACCATCTGCAGTCTGATCAGAGACTGTCCCCCTCTCATCTCTTACAAGTGAAGCAGGTCTCTCGGTGTCCTGCCCCAATTCCTGCGCTTCCCCTGGTCCCTGTGACTCTGTGTCACCTTCAGTCCTCCCCTCTCGCTCACAGCTCTCTCCCTTATCCTGTGCCAGCAGGATATCTCGAGCCGCAGTTCGTTGCTCATAGCGTTGAGCCCGCGACAGTCCGTCCGGAGGCGGGATGGTAGTAGCCGGATGCGTGTTACGCAGTGACTGCTGTATTCGCTCTAAAGTCTGATGATGTTGTCCGCTGTCTACACTTCCTCGCGCCAGTCGTTGAATAGCGTCCAGAGCCCCGGACTGATCCAGGTCCGGCTGCTGCTCTCCCGTGCTTGCTTCGGGAGACACAATGAGAATGCCCTCCTCTTGGGAAGGCTTCCCCTGACTATCAGGCTCAGTTGCAGCCTGGTCAGAGGGTACCGGGAAGGAGCTGTCAGGTCTACTGCTGGAGCATGGGCTGCTGACAGTCTGGTTCTGCATACTGCGCTGTGACAATGGCACCACTGGATTGCTGCTGTGCAATTGCCCTGATAAGTCTTCAGGGTATGAAAACTGCTGAGGCTGGTCAGGGAGAACAGCCATTCCCACCCGAGTAGCTCCTCGAATGTGTTCCACAAATTGAACATCTCTGCTCTCTCTCCAGATCCCCCCCCCCCATATAGATACGATATGCCTTTGACACTGGAGAGTAACCAGTGAACATCCCAGCCACAGCCTTCGGTGCAAAGGCCCCCCTCTGCTGGTCAGGAACGTGCACAAATGCAAGGCATCCCCAAGTGCGCAGCAAGGATACATCTGGCTTATATCCCATGAACATTTCGCAGGGAGATAGGGGCCTGCCTGTGCTGGGTCCCATATTTAGGAGGGTGCAGGCTGTCTCCAGGGCTTCCTTCCACATAACAGGGCTTGCTGCAGCAAAATTGAGGAGGGTCCTGGTGCGCTCCTTGAGGGTTCTGTTGGCTCTCTCAGCAACTCCATTCTGCTGAGGGGTATATGGGGCAGATGTCTCCAGCTTAGTGCCCTGGGATGCACAAAATTCCTTGAACTTGGCATTTAAGAACTCTGTCCCTCTGTCACTGCGGATGCACTTCACTGTAGTTTCCTTCTCAGTTTGCCAATACAAAATTAGGTCTCTGACAACAGCTCCAATTACATCTTTTGACTTCACTGGCAGCACTGCCTTCCACCCAGATGCCTCATCAGTTACGGTTACCCAAAAGCGTTCCCCAGTAATGGCTGCTGGTGATATGGGACCCACAGTGTCAATGTGGATTCTGTCAAGGGGTTTCTCAGCAGGTCTAGAGCTTTCACCAAATGGGGGACGTGCATGCTTCCCCTCAATGCATGCTTCACAGTACTTAGGACACTTTTCACAGGGGGACATCAAGGGGTCTAGGCCAGTAACCAGTTGCTCACTGCTCAGGCGTTTCATCCTGGGGTCTCCTGGGTGTCCCAATCTGCTGTGCCACAGGAAACGTTTGGCACAGTCATGACTTAGACCTTTGGAGCATTTCTTCTTCAGGGCAGCAGTCACTGAATAATGAACCTTCACTGGCGGTACTGGGAGGCAGTTGTGGATATAATAGAGACCATTCTCTGGTTTCACAGGCATCCGCCAACCACTCGGTCCTGAGACAGCAGTGAATGCTCCCAGTCTATCTGTACTGAACCGGATTCCATCGCGCAGAGCAGCAGATACTGAGAGAATATTGGTGGTGGCTGAGGGAACACACTGGACATGATGCAGCCACACAGGAATATGCTGAGAGGACATGAGACACACTGACCCAGTAGCAACAATACCCCCAGTGGCATCAGATGTAGCAAGCAGCAGTGGAATAGGGTGGTCATGTACTGTAGGGGCATGCAGCAGGGACAGGTTGTTCACAAGATGTACAGACGCTCCACTATCCACAAGCCACGACTGTTTGGACTGTTGGTGCTTACTGCCATCCAGCACATTATAAGATACCACGTATGGCATACCTTCTGAGGGAGGAGAAGGTGGGCCTGGAGGAGGGTGCAGTAGTGGGAACGCTCCAGTGCCTGGGAATGCATGCTGCACGCTTGGAGGTGGCTGGGGTGCACCAGGAAACTGCCCTTGGGGCCACATGGCAGCAAGTTGCTGTACCGCTGCCACCACATTGCGTTGTGTCTCTGCATCCCTTTGACGTTTGCGGCAGTCTCTCCAAAAATGGCCTTTCCTGTGGCAGTAGTTGCACGTGCCTCTCACTTCTCCCCTTGATTCTGAGTCTGCTGGCTGTTTGGAGGGATTGGCCCCGCTAGTGGAAGGGGCTGGATCAGTCTCTCGTTGAGCAGGCATTGCCTTCATCACCATGGCAGGCTGTTCTCCATCATCGTTGTAGCCAGACGCCTCTGCAGTGGTGGAAATGAGAGCTGCCAGATCATCCAGGGGGTAAGCTACTGCAGTGGGCAACATCCCTGGAGGATTAGCTGCTGCTGGCAGTCCCTGCACAATCTGGGAGGCCACATGACCATCCAAGAGGTCATGTCCATTGCGTTTCAAGCAGCTTTTGAGATTTATCATTCTAGACACATACTGAGAGATCGTTTCTCCACGTCTCATCCCTTTGGACATTTCCTTCAGCTAGTCTGCATTTGCTTGAGTGTTGTAGCCACCCACAAATTTCTTGCAAATAAACAGATATGCATCATAAGCTGACGGCTTACTTGACACTTCTCCTAACCATTCCTCTGGAACTGACTCATACAGCAGAAGCATTGCAGCCGCATTGTGGATAGTTCCAGGCATGGCTGACTGAATGGCAGGAAAGGAACCCTTGGCACTATTGGCAGCAGTGAAAGCATTGTCCCATACCACAAAATTTGTGCCATGACGATCCAGTTTAATATGCACTTTGACTTGAGTGGCTATGACCTTGGGGAGTACATCTCCCTCGCCCTTTGATGTGCTGGGTGTACACGGCTGTCGTGTGGGAGACGATGTAGATGCTTCCTCTGTTGTGGGCTCCTCCTCAGATGGCTCCCTTGATTTAGATCTCTTTCTCGCCATGCTGATGTTACTCAGTCTGCGTTAGGTTCTGACCGCTGCGAGTCCCCGTCCTCGTCTCCATTGTCTGTGTCCGTGCACCACTCCTCTGGGCTGAATCCTTTTCTGCTGCCCAGAAAGGAAAGTAGGAAGTCCTCGTCAAGAGTGGCGAGAGCACACTCCACTGCTGTGTAGGCTGCCCTTTCTTCCCAATACTCGGGTTTGCTGGGTCCTCCGAGCTGTTGTAGGTGTCGTTCAAATAATGCTCGCGTGACGAAGCCTGGGTCCGCGTTGATGAATGAACACTCCCACGCAGTTACTTTGTAGGCTGGGTAAACAGAGAATCGTCGTCTGAACCACAGAGGCTGTTCGACTTTGCCCAGTCCGTACGCTCGGCTGACAAAATCCTTCACTAGAAATGCTCGTTCTTCTGGTGTTCTCGGTCCCGTATCTCCTCCAGCTCTCCTCAGGCTATCATATGTAGGTGGTGAAGGAGTTGGGGGAATAAAAGGTCTTTTACTGCCGGTCGACATCCTCCCGCTCTGCTTCGTTTGTCCCATCGTAGGCTCGGAACATACTTTCAGTTGCCCAGCTCAAGAGTTGGTGGGCCCATAACCTGTACAATTCTGGGCGTAATGTTCCCTGTATGTCCCGGCACGAAGGGTGTTAAGCTCGGTCGGGTCTCTTGCTGTGTGTAGGAGAGCAAGCAGAGCCCGACTGTGTGTTGACACTTGAGGCAACTGATCAGAGATAAGCACCCGGAGTGCTCTTTCAGTCCCAAACAAGTGCCGAGCCCTTCATGCCTGCTGCCTATATCCTTTCTCGCAAGAACGCGTCAAATTGCATTACTCTCTCTTTCTAAAATGGAATCAGTCCAGATCAATTATGGCAGAACTCTAGAGTTCTGCCATCCATTACTCTACCTCTAAGATTGTTCACATTGATTGCTTTAAGGGAAGCCTGGCCACTATTACTCTTCTGAGGGAAAGTCACTAATCTGTTCTTTCACTATTATAACAGATTTAACTGGCAAGGCTGCTTTCCATCCTGATGCTTCATCAACTACTGTCACCCAAAACCGTTCTCCAGTGATTGCAGCTGGAGATATGGGACCCACAGTGTCAATGTGAATTCTGTCAAGAGGGTTCACTGCAGGTCTGGAACTTTCCCCAAAGGGTGGGCGGGCATGCTTCCCCTCAATACAGGCTTCACAGTACTTGGGGCATTTTCACAAGGGGAGAGATGTGTGTCTAGGTGTAAACTTCTGAGTTCAGCGTTCCCTGTATGACCCGGGCACGAAGGGTGATTAGCTCGTCGGTACTCTTGTTGTGTGTAGGAGAACAAGCAGTGACCGAATGTGAATGAGGACTTGATAGGCAACAGTCAAGAGATAAGCACCCGAAGTGCCTTTAATGTCCCAATCAAGTCATTACAATGCTACTAGCTTTCTCTCATCGCTCCGTAATTCAAACTACGTAATCTACGTAACTACCGATTGTCTGCATTATCAGTGTATCAATGAGGAAAACATTAGCACCAACTTAATAATATTACCTAGACCTTTCCTAACCCATTGTCAATGAGGCTTCAGGCTTGTAACGTCAGGTTACCTGTATGACCCGGGCACGAAGGGTGATTAGCTCGTCGGTACTCTTGTTGTGTGTAGGAGAACAAGCAGTGACCGAATGTGAATGAGGACTTGATAGGCAACAGTCAAGAGATAAGCACCCGAAGTGCCTTTAATGTCCCAATCAAGTGCCTCGTCCTTGCACGCCGGTGTCATAAATCCTTTCTAGCAAACCGTGTCTGATTACCTCATCCTTCCTAATCAACGTATAACTGGTCTAGATGAGTTCTGGCAAAACTCCCAGGTTCTGCCACCGATTATTCATTGAAGCTGATCTGGCCACTATTACTCTTCTGAGGGAAAGGCACCAAAATGTTCTGTCACTATTATAACACTTCCCCTTGCCTTTTCCTCACAAAAACTTGGTCAATCCCAGAGCCTCACGATGACTCTGAAATACCTGCCTTGTCAGAGGCTTGGTAAATATATCTGCCACATTCCTAGCAGAAGGAACGTATTTCACATCAACCTGCCCCAATGCAATAGCTTCCCGAGCAAAATGAAAGCTGATTGCAATGTGCTTGGTATGCTTAGAGAACACTGGATTTCTGAGATGATTGATGCATCCCTGATTATCACAGTGGATCTTCACATTCCATGGAGAAATACCAATTTCTTCCAGGAATCCCTTCATCCAATTGGCCTCTTTGACAGCTGCACTTGCCGCCATAAACTCAGCCTCTACAGTGGATGTGGCCACTGCAGACTGCTTTTTGCTTCCCCAAACTACTGCTCCTCCAAACACACGAATTACGTAACCAGTAGTGGAAAACCTGTGATCCTGATCACCACCATAATCTGCATCCACAAAGCCCTCCAGCTCTGTGTCCTTCCCTCCAAGTACTAACACAAGATCCCTGGTAGCCATCAGATATTTCAACACTCTGATGGCTTCATTCCAGTGAGCAGTGGTGGGAGTAATCCTATACCTGGAAAGCACTCCCACAGCCTGGGAAATATCAGGCCTTGTGGTGTTGGCAATGTACAACAGTGACCCAACCAGTTCACAATATCTGTGACCTGGTGGTAAGGGACTCCCAGCTCCAATGCTGGCACTGTTGTCCTTAGACATAGGTTGCTGTGTGGCCACAAAATCCTTAGTCATAGGGGTGTCAGGCCCCACAGACTCCTGATCCAGCCCAAATTTCTCAACTAGGGCATCAATCTTGGGGATGCAGCTCAAAGAAATCAACCCTTTCTCTCTATCTCTCATCACTTGGCAGCCCAAGAAATCTTTCACCTCTCCTAGATCATGAATGGTGAACTCCTGCTTAAGCAACCCTTTCACTCTTTCAATCTCACTCATGCCCTTGGAAACTATCAGCAGATCATCAACATAAATCAGCACAAAGGATTTCCCTCCATCCACAGAACATTTCACATAGACCCCAGCATCACTCTTGCACACCTCATACCCCATGGTAAGTAGCTTCTCATTCAGGGTCTTATGCCATGCCCTTGGAGCTTGCTTCAGGCCATACGGTGCCTTCTTCAAGCGACACACAGTGTTCCCATCCCCATTCTCAAACCCAGGAGGTTGTGTGACATAGACCTCCTCCTCTAATTCACCATTTAAAAATGCAGTCTTGACATCCACCTGGTGAATTTCAAGACCCTCCTGTGCAGCCACTGACAGCAAAGCTCTTCTAGACCCATAACTGCTGGTGGGAGCAAATACCTCCATTACATCCACTCCTGGAATTTGCCTACACCCTTGAGCCACCAGCCTAGCCTTGAACCTAAGCACATTACCATGAGCATCCATTTTCACTGAGAAAATCCAGTGAACTGGGATTACTTTGTGACCACGAGGTCTTGGAACAAACTCCATCACCTCATGAGCATCTAAGGAGTTTTGCTCCTCCTGCATAGCAGCCTTCCAATATTCCCACTGTGGGGACTGCTGAGCTTCCTTTAAACTGGAAGGCACACTAATCTTCCCAAATCGCACACCAGTGTGCTTTCCCTGATCTTGCTTACTCTTACTCTCACTGTCACCCACTACTCTTTCGCTGAATGTCGCCGCACTGCACGTGGGGACTGTGGGCAAAGATCCAGATCCCCCCCTCTGATCTTTCTCTCTCTTAGACTCACAGCTTGCCCTCTCAAGTTTGCTGCCAGTCACTCTCACATCATCCTCCCAAACACATGTACCTCTCGGAAAGCTCTTGTAATTGGGGGAATTCTCACACTGTCCAGGCTTCCGATTCACCTCCTCAGACACACTCTCACATGGCTGACGGTTTGCAGTCCCGTCTGGACTCTCACAGGCATTTGAACCACTCTGCATTGCATGAGCTCTTGGTCTGTCTTGAGACTGTGCCCATGTCTCTCTCTCTCTCTGTCTGCTCCCTACTAGACATGAGCGCTGGGGCGCAGGCCCAGCAGCACACTCCCAAGCATGGCCCACACTTGCGTGGCTGGCACCACATTGTCCTTGGGCATCACAGATTGAGGTCCCATCTCTAACATGTCTCTCAGGCACTGAGCAGGTCCCACCCATACAGCTCAGCTCGCTTGGACCATCTGCAGTCTGATCAGAGACTGCCCCCCTCTCATCTCTTACAAGTGAAGGAGGTCTCTCGGTGTCCTGACCCAATTCCTGCACTTCCCCTGGTCCCTGTGACTCTGTGTCACCGTCAGTCATCCCCTCTCGCTCACAGCTCTCTCCCTTATCCTGTGCCAGCAGGATATCTCGAGCCGCAGTTCGTTGCTCATAGCGTTGAGCCCGCGACAGTCCGTCCGGAGGTGGAATGGTCTTTGTCGGATGAGTGTTACGCAGTGACTGCTGTGCTCGCTCTAATATCTGTTGGTGATGCCCGCTGTCCGAACTTCCTCGCGCCAGTCGTTGAATAGCGTCCAGAGCCCCGGACTGATCCAAGTCCGGCTGCTGTTCTCCCGTGCTCGATTCAGGAGTCACATTGAGAATGCCCTCCTCTTGGGAAGGCTTCCCCTGACTAACAGGCTCAGTTGCAGCCTGGTCAGAGGGTACTGGGAAGGAGCTGTCAGGTCTACTGCTGGAGCATGGGCTGCTGACAGTCTGATTCTGCGTGCTGCACTGTGGTAATGACACCACTGGGTTGCTGCTGTGCATTTGCCCTGGTAAGTCTTCAGGGTATGAGAACTGCTGAGGCTGGTCAGGGAGAACTGCCTTTCCCACCCGAGTAGCTCCTCGAATGTGTTCTACAAATTGGACATCTCTGCTCTCTCTCCAGATTCCCCCTCCCATATAGACACGGTATGCCTTTGACAAGGGAGAGTAACCAGTAAACATCCCAGCCACAGCCTTTGGTGCAAATGCCCCCCTCTGCTGATCAGGAACGTGCACAAAGACTAGGCATCCCCGTGTGCGCAGCAAGGATACGTCTGGTTTATATCCCATGAACATTTCGCAGGGAGATAGGGGCCTGCCTGTGCTGGGTCCCATATTCAGGAGGGTGCATGCTGTCTCCAGGGCTTCCTTCCACATAACAGGGCTAGCTGCAGCAAAATTGAGGAGGGTTCTGGTGCGTTCCTTGAGGGTCCTGTTGGCTCTCTCCGCAACTCCGTTCTGCTGAGGGGTATATGGGGCAGATGTCTCCAGCTTAGTGCCCTGGGATGCACAAAATTCCTTGAACTTGGCATTTAGGAACTCTGTGCCTCTGTCACTGCGGATGCACTTCACTGTAGTTTCCTTCTCAGTTTGCCAGTACAAAATTAGGTCTCTGACAACAGCTCCAATTACATCCTTTGACTTCACTGGCAGCACTGCCTTCCACCCAGATGCCTCATCAGTTACAGTTACCCAAAAGCGTTCCCCAGTAATGGCTGCTGGTGCTATGGGGCCCACAGTGTCAATGTGGATTCTGTCAAGGGGTTTCTCAGCAGGTCTAGAACTTTCACCAAACGGGGGACGTGCATGCTTCCCCTCAATGCAAGCTTCACAATACTTAGGACACTTTTCACACGGGGACAATACTGTGTCTAGGCCAGTAACCAGTTGCTCACTGCTCAGGCGTTTCATCCACGGATCTCCTGGGTGTCCCAATCTGCTGTGCCACAGGAAACGTTTGGCACAGTCATGGCTTTGAGCTTTGGAGCATTTCTTCTTCAGAGCAGCTGTTACTGAATAAGGAACCGTCACAGGTGCTACTGGGAGACAGTTGTGGATATAATACAGGCCATTCTCTGGTTTCACAGGCATCTGCCAACCACTCGGTCCTGAGACAGCAGTGAATGCTCCAAGTCTATCTGTACTGAACCGGATTCCATCACGCAGAGCAGCAGATACTGATAAAATATTGGTGGTAGCTGAGGGAACACACTGAATGTAACAGGAATAGTCGCGTGTTATAGGAAAATGACCGGACCACGAGGATTTGGACCTCCATAAAGGTCCCTTCGTGAGTTATGTTCCTCCACGCCAAGAAGTGGCTACTTCACGCGCCAAGGGAGTGACCCCTTACTTGACAAGGCGCATTGGCGATGGAGACAGGGACACACTTAGAACAGGATAGAATAAGGCTTTGGCAGAGGAAGGACCGGGCCGGACTGGACGGGTACTGAGGTGGAGCCCAAACAACTTGTAACCATTGTTTTCGCATCCTTTGGCCGTTTCTACTGTATCACTGGTATCGGCGACAGGCAAGGGGACGCGGTAGGCCATGAGTGGAGTTAGAGAAGGAAACCTCCACACTTTTGTTCCTTGGGAATCTTTTCATTCTTCTATCGAGCAACGTTGTTCTGAGTTTTTGCATTGTTCTTTTTCTAGAGGCCCCTTTGACAATACCCTACCCGATGGAACGTCTAAACCGACATTTGTTGCAGTACCTATAGGTAAAGCGGAGGACACCTTATCCACTTTCGCTCGTGAGCAACAAGCAAATAAACATTTAAGTGCTTGTTTTCTAATGGGTAGTAAAGTGGCGAAATCCAAGGCAGTGTACCCATGGCTAAAAGGCATGAGAGTTATCCTGCAAGGTACCAAGGGACCTGATGTCCCCTACTCCTATGTAGTTTACCATGCCGGACCCAAATTTAGCGTATCTTTTGCTCAAGCTTTTTCAAATAGGCATTTAGCAATGCTTTTTCATGTTAACTGTACTGGTGTGAAGGGCGTCGCTTTAGTTGATACCGGGGCGACGCACTCGTTCGTCAGACAAGACTTCCTAGCTACTCTCGGAGTGAGGCTGTCAAAGAAGTGTGTGGATGTCCAGCTGGCAGATGGACAGACCATGCGCTCGGCGGGGACAGCTAAGCTCAGGGTGCACTTATCTCAAACATATGTGGAACAGAGGGATTTCATTGTCTGCGAAACTCTGTTGGATGGGGTGGACTTAATCCTTGGGGAGGATTTTCTGAAAGAAAGAAAAGCTTTAATTGACTACAATCATGGCGCAGTTCATCTTAAACCGCCTCATTCCTCACACTACATTACACTCCTCAACCCGCTGCCCCCTAGTGAAAGAGGTACCTTACCGGCGCAAAAAGTGAATGTTATAAGTGAAGGTCAAGCTAGGCGGGCTATGCGAAAGGGTTGTCCAGGGTTTTGGGGGGTTGTGCGAGAGGCAAGGAGTGGACAGGACTCAGTTTGTGCAACACACTATCTCCATAGGGTTGCAGTGGCAACTACAGAGGGGGATAATCCTTGGGACGAAGACAGCGGAGCCACCGGCCTAGATTTAAACGAAAACTCCCGGCGTGTTATTGAGGGTATGACTGACAAGCCACAAGACTTGAAGCAATTGTTGTTAGAGTTTTTGGATGTTTTTCCAGAGAAATTGCCAGATTTACCTCCAGACAGGGGCATCTTGCACACTATACCTATGACACCCGGCCATACGCCGCCCTGTCGCCCCACTTATAGGTTGGCTGAACCAGAAGTGGCGGAGTGTCGGAGGCAGGTTGAGGAATTACTAGCACAGGGTTTCATCAGGCCGAGTGCATCACCATATGGTAGCCCCATATTGTTTGTGAGAAAGAAAGACGGAACATTCCGAATGGTTATAGATTACAGGGCAGTTAATAACTTAACAAGGAAGGACAAATATCCGTTGCCACGGATAGACGATCTTCTGGACAAGCTGCAGGGTTCAAAGTTCTTTACCTCTTTTGATCTCTTGTCAGGTTACCATCAAGTGCGATTACATGAATCCGATGTTCCCAAAACCGCCTTTAGAACACCCTTAGGTTCATTTGAATTTTTGGTGCTTCCTTTTGGTCTCACGAATGCTCCCTCCACGTTTCAGAGACTGATGAACAGTGTGTTTCATGATTTTATTCGAGAGGGTTTTGTTGTGGTTTACCTAGATGATTTGTTGGTATACAGCAAGTCCAAGGAACTTTGCCAGTGAGCCGGGTTAAGGGGGCCGCGAGCGTACTGTAACCCGGGACAAACTTGCGGAAGTAGTTGGCTAGTCCCAAGAATTGTCGTACGTGCGTGCTCCCCGTGGGTGTTAACTCGCATCCTTACTCGGCTGAGAGAGGAAAAACTTTATGCAAAATTATCCAAGTGTGAGTTTTTTGCTTACGAGTTGCGGTATTTGGGACATGTCGTGGGGCGCGACGGCATCAAAGTTGACCCTGCCAAAGTTCGGACTATTGTGGAGTGGCCAACACCCACGGGGAGCACGCACGTACGACAATTCTTGGGACTAGCCAACTACTTCCGCAAGTTCGTCCCGGGTTACAGTACGCTCGCGGCCCCCTTAACCCGGCTCACTGGCAAAGTTCCTTGGACGTGGGGAGAAGCTGAAGAGCACGCGTTTCAAAGTTTAAAAGAAACTTTGTCCAATGCTCCTGTACTAGCACTCCCAGACAGTAGCAAGCCTTTCAAAGTGATCTCAGATGCCAGTGACTATGGGGTGGGTGCAGTACTATTGCAAGAAGGTAGACCTGTAGCATACATCAGTAAAAAGCTTAGTAATGCCGAACGCAATTATTCCACAACTGAGAAAGAGCTTGCAGGTGTGTTGTATGCCCTCAAGGAGTGGAGGTGTTACTTATTAGGGCAAACTTTCACAGTTGTTACGGACCATCGCGCGAATAGTTTTTTGCAAACCCAAACCCTACTCTCACCCAGACGGGCGCGCTGGGCGGAGTTTCTACAGTTATTCGACATCCAATGGGAATATGCGCCGGGATCCACTAACCCTGCTGACCCATTGTCTAGGAGTCCTCACTTAGCCGGGGCCCACGTCCGAGCCCTAGCTCGGGCCCAGGCTGGGGTTCAGGCGTCGGTTCAGGCTAGGGCAGGGCCCCTGGGGGAGCACTCTCCCCCTGTCGGAGTAGGAGCGATGGGGGTTGGGGAGGCTGCAGACTCCACCACCCTACCCACGCCGATGGACGGGTTGAGGGGATGGGGAAGGGTTTTAAGTGAGGCATATGAGATAGATGATTGGCTCCATCGTAAACAAAATCGCCGCAAGTTAAGCTTCCATAGTGGCTTGTGGAAGCGCGGTGCGCGCATTTACGTTCCCTCCCACCATATGAGTTCTGACGGTGTCGAACGTAACCTTCGTAGAGAAATCCTGGAAAATTTGCATGGACCACCTATAGTTGGTCATCCAGGCAGGGACAGGACCCTCGAATTAGTTCAACGTTCCTGGTGGTGGCCAGGGATGGCCTCAGATGTGGCTGACTTTGTGGCCCAATGTGACTCGTGTCAGCGTGTCAAAGCCCCAGCACACTTACCTGTAGGGTTACTACACCCTCTAGAAATACCTGACAGAAAGTGGCAATCAATGTCTATGGACCTAATCACTGGACTGCCAAGAACTAAGGAAGGATATGACGCTATCTGGGTTGCTGTTGATAGGTTGTCAAAGTATGCGCACTTCGCTCCGACGACCACTGACGCAAGTGCAGAAGTGATAGCTCAACTGTTACGGACCCGGGTTTTCACCTTGCATGGGTTTCCCACTCACATTGTATCAGACAGAGATCCTAGGTGGGTGGGTCGCTTCTGTCAAGAGCTCTTTCGGTTGACCGGTTGTCGCTCTGCGCTATCTACAGCGTTTCATCCGCAGACCGACGGTCAAACGGAACGAATTAATAGGATCTTGGAGGATTATTTGCGTCATTACGTCACTGGAAGACACAACGACTGGGATAAACATTTGTGTGAAGCTGAATTTTCTTACAACAACACTTTTCAGCAATCAATCAACACTACTCCCTTTAGATTGACGTTCGGTCAGGATCCCACGATTCCCTTCCAGGAAGTCTATGAAGGTGTGACATCTTCTGTACGTGAGTATGTACCAGCAGCAGCAGAGTTTGTACGAAGGATGAGATGGGATCTAGAAAGAGCGCGGACATGTCTCAAAGCTGCGCAGGACCGCATGAAGGCATATGGGGACGCGAGGAGAAAAGATGCTCCTATTTTAAAAATAGGCCAACCTGTCCTCCTCTCAACAAAGAATCTGAAATTCAAGCATACTCGGACAAGAAAACTCTTACCTCGGTTTATTGGGCCTTTTCCCATCGTCCAGGAGGTATCATCGGTAGCTTTCAGAATTAGGCTTCCAAAAACTCTGAGGGTTCATGATGTCTTCCATGTTTCTATGCTTAAGCCTTATAAGGAAGGTGGGACGGTACAACCTCCTCCTCTACCTGAGATTATTGATGGAGAAGAGGAGTATGAGGTCGAGGCTGTGCTAGCTCATAGGGAACGAAAGTTACGAGGTCGAAAAACTGCGCGAGAATATCTTGTAAAGTGGACCGGGTATCAGGATATTCATAATACTTGGGAGCCAGAGGATAACTTAGAACACGCCAGGGAGGCGTTACAGCGGTACTGGGATTTAACCACGGAGCACAGGCCGGAACAAAAAGAAAAGGTGGACAAGAAACGTAAAGGACGTGGTAAAAATGCTGAGAAGCAGCGGAAGCGCGCTAGACGCGCTTAGTGCTCTGGCAGGTCGGGTCGGCCCCTCGGTGCGTCCTTGGGCCACCTTGGAAGCTCTAAGCTTGGCCCTTAGAGTGTACCCTGGGGGTATCCCAGTACTAGAGCGCACTCGGATGAATAGGACGTAAGCGGGGTAGAATGTCTACCTCGGGTGCGTGCGGTGATGACCGCTCACCCTGGACAGGACTCGTCGAGGTAGGGTGTCGTCTACCTCGGGTGCGTGCGGTGTTGACTGCTCACCCTTGTCAGGTTTCGGACGTCAATCATGTAATGTCGCGACATCCGTGCTAGCTCGTGCTGTAGCGTAACGCCCGACGCAGATGGGTGGCCCCACTGCCGTTGGGTAGAATTCCTATTGGACAGGACGGGCGAATTTATGTATGGACAAGACAGATTTTACATTGTTATACGGACAGGGCTGGACAAGACAGGACAGGACAGGGGTCTGGCTTGGGCTGGGGACGCCAGACTAGTACCCGCGGACAGGACGTGACAGGACCGTACCTCTGCCAAGTGTGTTAGGTGCGTAGTGTAGTTGTTTAGAGTGAGTCTCCCTCTTGGCCGTGACGTCCAAGCTAAGGGGGGGAGGGTGTAACAGGAATAGTCGCGTGTTATAGGAAAATGACCGGACCACGAGGATTTGGACCTCCATAAAGGTCCCTTCGTGAGTTATGTTCCTCCACGCCAAGAAGTGGCTACTTCACGCGCCAAGGGAGTGACCCCTTACTTGACAAGGCGCATTGGCGATGGAGACAGGGACACACTTAGAACAGGATAGAATAAGGCTTTGGCAGAGGAAGGACCGGGCCGGACTGGACGGGTACTGAGGTGGAGCCCAAACAACTTGTAACCATTGTTTTCGCATCCTTTGGCCGTTTCTACTGTATCACTGAACATGATGCAGCCACACTGGAACATGCTGAGAGGACATGAGACACACTGACCCAGTAGCAACAATACCCCCAGTGGCATCAGATGTAGCGAGCAGCAGTGGAATAGGGTGGTCATGGACTGTAGGGGCATGCAGCAGGGACAGATTGTTCACAAGATGTACAGACGCTCCACTGTCCACAAGCCAAGACTGTTTGGACTGTTGGTGTCTACTGCCTTCCAGCACATTATATGATACCACGTATGGCATACCTTCCGATGGAGGAGAAGGTGAGCCTGGAGGAGGGTGCAGCAGTGGGAACGCTCCAGTGCCAGGGAATGCATGCTGCACGCTGGGAGGTGGCTGAGCTGCTCCAGGAAACTGCCCGTGGGGCCACATGGCTGCCAGTTGTTGTACAGCTGCCACCACATTGCGTTGTGTCTCTGCATCCCTTTGGCGTTTACGGCAGTCTCTCCAAAAATGGCCTTTCTTGTGGCAGTAGTTGCACGTGCCTCTCACTTCTCCCCTTGATTCTGTGTCTGCTGGCTGTCTGGAGGGAATTGCCCCGCTAGTAGAGGGGACTGGGGCTGCCTCCAGTTGAGCAGGCATTGCTTTCATCACCATGGCAGGCTGTTCTCCATCATCCTTGTAGCCAGAGGCCTCGGCTGTGGTGGAAATGAGAGCTGCCAGCTGATCAAGGGGATAAGCTACTGCAGTGGGTAGCAGCCCGGGAGGATTGGCTGCAGCTGGTAGTCCCTGCACTATCTGAGTGGCCACATGACCATCCAAGAGGTCATGTCCATTGCGTTTCAAGCAGCTCTTGAGATTGATCATTCTGGACACGTACTGAGAGATCGTTTCTCCACGTCTCATCCCTCTAGACATTTCCTTCAGCCAGTCTGCATTGGCTTGAGTGTTGTAACCACCCACAAATTTCTTGCAAATGAACAGATATGCATCATATGCTGACGGTTTACTTGACAACTCCCCCAACCATTCCTCTGGAACTGACTCGTACAGTAGGAGCATTGCAGCCGCATTATGGATAGTCCCAGGCATGGCAGACTGAATGGCAGGAAAGGAACCCTTAGCACTATTGGCCGCAGTAAAAGCATTGTCCCATACCACAAAATTTGTGCCATGACGATCCAGCTTAATATGCACCTTGACTTGGGTGGCTATGACCTTGGGAAGTACATCTCCCTCACCCCTTGATGTGCTTGGCGTGCCCGGACTTCGCGTGGGAGACGAGGTAGACTCTTCCTCAGCTGACTGCGATTCTTCACCGGTGCGGGCGCCTTTCTTAGCCATGCTGCAGAGCTTGTCAGTCTTCGCTCCTTTCTGACAATCTGGAGTCTCCGTCCTCGTCCTCACTGTCGTCCTCTGTGACCCACTCGTCTACGTGAAATTCTCCCTCACCGTAGAGGATTAGATGATCAATGAAGTCGTCTCCCAGGCTGCTCAAAGATAGCTCAATCGCTGCATAGGCAGCTTTCTCTGTCCAATAAGCTTCGTTCGATGGACCTCCCGTTTGCTGTAAGCACCTCTCAAAAATTGCTCGTGTCAGATATCCTGGCTCTCCGTTGATGAATGAGATTTCCCAAACAGTGAATTTATAAGCTGGGTATATCGGAAAACGCTCTCGGAACCACCGAGGGGGTGTGAGTGCTCCCCTTCCGTGAGCTTCGTGGACGAAGTCCTTCACCAGGAATGCTCGTTCTTCTATCGTCCGTGGACCTTTCTCTCCTCCTGCCTTTCTTCGCTCGTTATATGTTGGAGGAGGAGGTGGAGGTGGAGGACGTCTACTTCCACCCGTGCCCATACGTCCGGTTTGTCTCGTTCGCGCCATCGCAGACTACTTTGCCCAAGTCATACATTTTTCATGCCTCAGCAGAAAAGTGGTGGGCCCATAACCTGTAAACTTCTGAGTTCAGCGTTCCCTGTATGACCCGGGCACGAAGGGTGATTAGCTCGTCGGTACTCTTGTTGTGTGTAGGAGAACAAGCAGTGACCGAATGTGAATGAGGACTTGATAGGCAACAGTCAAGAGATAAGCACCCGAAGTGCCTTTAATGTCCCAATCAAGTCATTACAATGCTACTAGCTTTCTCTCATCGCTCCGTAATTCAAACTACGTAATCTACGTAACTACCGATTGTCTGCATTATCAGTGTATCAATGAGGAAAACATTAGCACCAACTTAATAATATTACCTAGACCTTTCCTAACCCATTGTCAATGAGGCTTCAGGCTTGTAACGTCAGGTTACCTGTATGACCCGGGCACGAAGGGTGATTAGCTCGTCGGTACTCTTGTTGTGTGTAGGAGAACAAGCAGTGACCGAATGTGAATGAGGACTTGATAGGCAACAGTCAAGAGATAAGCACCCGAAGTGCCTTTAATGTCCCAATCAAGTGCCTCGTCCTTGCACGCCGGTGTCATAAATCCTTTCTAGCAAACCGTGTCTGATTACCTCATCCTTCCTAATCAACGTATAACTGGTCTAGATGAGTTCTGGCAAAACTCCCAGGTTCTGCCACCGATTATTCATTGAAGCTGATCTGGCCACTATTACTCTTCTGAGGGAAAGGCACCAAAATGTTCTGTCACTATTATAACACTAGGCGAGTGACTAACTGCTCGCTGCTCAAACGTTGCATCCATGGTTCTCCAGGGTGTCCCAATCTGCTGTGCCACAGGAACCGTCTAGTGCAGTCGTGCTTCAGGCTTTTCTTACATTTTCTCTTCAAGGCAGCTGTCACTGGGCCTGGGGTTTTACTTGCTGTCACAGGCAAAAAGTCGTGTACATAGTACAGACCATTTTCTGCACTCACTGGCATCCTCCACCCATTTGGGCCTGTCACTGCTGTAAAGCTTCCCACACCTTCTGTGGCAAGGCAGGCACCATAGGGCAGCAGATACTGAAAGGATATTGGTCGTAGCTGAAGGAACACACTGCACATGATGCAGCCACAGTGGTACATGCTGTGGGGACAATAGACAAACTGAGCCAGTGGCAATGATTCCTCCTGTTGCATCTGAAGTGGCAAGTTGTAGGGGAATAGGCTTGGTATGTACAGTGGGGGCATGCAGCAGGGACAGGCTGTTCACAAGGTGCACTGACGCTCCACTATCCACAAGCCAGGACTATTTGGACTGTTTATTGCAGTGAGAGTCCAGCACATTGTAGGACACTACGTATGGCATACCTTCTGAAGGGGGAGAGGGAGGACCATGAGGTGGATGCAACAGTGGGAATGCTCCAGCTCCAGGGAACGCATGCTGCACAGTTGGCGGTGGCTGAGGTGCTCCAGGAAATTGCCCGTGAGGCCACATGCCAGCTAGCTGCTGTACAGCTGCAACTACGTTCCTCTGGGTCTCTGCATCCCTCTGCCTCTTGCGGCAGTCTCTCCAGAAGTGTCCCCTTTTGTGGCAGTAGTTGCAGGTCCCCTTTACCTCTCCCTTTGCGTCGCCCTCTGCTGGCTGCTTGGGTTGGTTCAGCGCACATGCTGTTGGTGCAGGTACATGAGCAGGTGGGGTAGGCTGAGCCATCATGACCACCGCCTGTTGCTCCCCATCATCATTATACCCTGAGGCCTCTGCTGTGGTGGAGATCAGGTCTGCCAGCTGATCCAAAGGTTGAGCAACTGCAGTGGGTAGCAATCCTGGTGGGTTGGGTGCTGCTGGAAGTCCCTGCACTATCTGGGTTGCCACATGACCATCCAGGAGATCATGTCCATTACGTTTCAGGCAGCTCTTCAGATTGATCATCCTGGATACATACTGAGACATAGTGCCGCCTCTCTTCATGCCCCTTGCCATCTCCTTCAGCCAGTCTGCATTGGCTTGGGTGTTGTATCCACCAACAAATGTCTTGCAGATAAATACATAGGCCTCATAAGCAGAGGGCTTGCTAGACAGCTCCCCCAACCATTCTTCTGGTACTGATTCATACATCAGTAGCATAGCAGCAGCATTGTGGACAGTACCAGGCATGGCTTCTTGAATCGCAGGCAGGGAACCCTTTGCACTATTAGCAGCAGTGAACGCATTGTCCCAGACTGTAAAGTTCTGACCATGACGCAATAGCTTAATATGGACCTTTACTTGCGTGGCAATAACCTTGGGAAGACTATCTCCCTCACCCTTGGAGGTACTGGGTGTACATGGCTCTCGTGTGGGGGTTGATGTTGATTCCTCGTCCGCTGACTTTGATGCTTCACTGGTGCTTGAGCCCTTCTTTGCCATTTTGTTGAAGATCTGATCAGTCGTCGTCGCGTTCTGAAATTTTCGAGTCTCCGTCCTCGTCCTGGCTGTCTGGTTCTGTGCACCACTCCTCTGGACTGTATCCCTTTACACTCCCCAATAGAGAAAGAAGGAAGTCCTCGTCGAATGAGGCGAGAGCAGTCTCCACAGCTGTGTACGCTGCCTTTTCTGCCCAGAACTCTTCCTGGTCCGGACGTCCGACTTGCCGCAGGTGTCGTTCAAATAGTGCTCGAGTTACGAATCCTGGGTCGCCGTTGATGAAGGAACACTCCCAGGCTGTGACTTTGTAGGCAGGGTAAACTGGAAATCTCAGTTTAAACCACTGTGGAGGGTCGAGTCTCCCCTGTCCGTAAGCTCGGCTGACGAAGTCCTTGACGATGATTGCTCGTTCCTCAGGTGTTCGTGGTCCTGTCTCTCCACCAGCTCTTCTCAAACTGTCATACGTTGGTGGTCGAGGTGGGGAAAACCTCACAGGTCTTGACGAGCCCGAGGCCATTCTCCCGCTCTGTCTCGTTCGTCCCATCGCAGATCCTTTCTTTCGGGTCACACATCTCAAGTGCTCAGCGTACGAGTTGGTGGGCCCATAACCTGTACAATTCTGAGCGTGGCGTTTCCTGTATGACCCGGCACGAGGGTGTTTAGCCCGGCGACACTCTTGTTGTATGTCGAGTAACAAGCAGTGGCGACTGTGAATGAGATGACTTGACTGGCAACAGTTAAGTGACAAACACCCGAAGTGCTTTTGATGTCCCAATCAAGTGTTACAATGCTTATTGCTCTCTCTCATCACTCAGCAATTCAAACTACTCTATCTACAAAGTTACTGATAGTCTGCATTACCGATGTCCGATGAGCTAAAACATTAGCACCTTTCTATTACACATTATCTAGACCCTTTCCTAATCTATTGTTCTTGTGTATGTGATGTCCTGACAACAGTTTACCTGTATGACCCGGCACGAGGGTGTTTAGCCCGGCGACACTCTTGTTGTATGTCGAGTAACAAGCAGTGGCGACTGTGAATGAGATGACTTGACTGGCAACAGTTAAGTGACAAACACCCGAAGTGCTTTTGATGTCCCAATCAAGTGCCTCATTCCTTCGAGCCAGGAGCATATAGCCTTTCGAGCAAACCGTGTCTGATTACCTCATCCTCCCTTATCAACGTACAATTGGTCTAGATTGGTTCTGGCAGAACTCCTAGGTTCTGCCACCTATTACTCATTCTAATAAATGTTCTCACTGGTAATTGGAGCTGATCTGGCCACTATTACTCTTCTGAGGGAAAGGCACCAAAATGTTCTTTCACTATTATAACAGACACCGAAGGTAGAAATCGAAGTTCCAATCCATTACAAGTTCGCAGCCCTCCTCACGCAGGTCGTCCGAGTCTCCAAAGAACAATATATAATGAACAATGTAGAGAATGCTAGATGTCTCACTCGTAGCAGCAAACCCAAAGACAATGATCGCCACCCGAGTTCCTAGTCCACCTATGCCCGGATCCGGCTACGTCGTCCCTCTACGAGATGCTCTCGCGAGCATAACGATATGGATGACGAGAGGAGACCCACTAGGATATTACAGTCATTTTCCTACACACAAGGACAACGAGATCTACTCGTATCGCAAAGGGCACGAAGAAACATGAACTACGCGCACACCATTACGAACATTATGCTTACGCGCACATCCTACGTGAGACGCGTCGCGCTGACGCGGCACCTCACTACATACTCCCCCCCTTATTCCTGTGCGTCCCCGCGCAGAAGGCAGAGCGCAACAACAAACAGACAAGGCAAACAAAGGAACAGAAAGACCTTCCAACATGCGGAGACTCAGATTTAGACCTACTGGCAACCCGCCTCCCGTGTTGCCAGACCCCAGCCGAATGCTGCGTATCGGGGTCCCCACCATAATGCGATAAGAACAAGGATCAAGCATGATTAACAGAACAAAAGACAAAACACTGAAAGAAAAACGAAAGTCCACATGACGAATAGCCAAAATGAGACACAAGGGCAGAGCTAAAAGTCCAGATGTCCAAAAGTCCAGAGTCCAAGGGGAGTCCAAGTGCCACATATAGTCCAGTATTACGCCAGTATTGCACCATATTGATCAGGTGTGGTAGTGAAGTGAAAAGGCCATACACCTAATGTGCACAAAAATCTATCCAGGTAAGGGACCCATGGTCAACCCTACCGGGTAAGGCAGCCTTACCCTAGCCTATCCAAAGTCCATATGGCCATACAGAGAGACCCCTCCAAGGAGGGCCAACCGGTCGACGTGACCCTAAGGGTGGACCCTGGGAGTCGTGCCCTTGGGAGGCAATGGCGGGAGCCCGTGACTCTCTCTGTATTCTTCCACTTTCTTGTGGCAACGCGTGAAATGGTTGAGTGGCTCCCAACTGTCCTCGCTGGGATCGTGGCCCTTCCAGCGGACGAGATACTGCAGATGAGGGGACCCGTCCGGGTCGTACAGAGCACGGCCGCGGTCATCGGTGCGCGGCTTGTGATCCAGAATGGTCTCAACCTCATACTCAATGTGATTGTTGACGAGGTGCGGGGGCGGCGGCGGCGGCGTGCGCACGCGGGCTCCCTCTGCAGTGCGGTAGAGGGTGAGGAAATTCACATTGACTACGGGGTGGTAGTGGTCGTAGCCGTCGGGGAAGTCCAAACGGTAAGCATTGGGACCGGGCGAGTCAAGGACCTTGAAGGGTCCCACGCGGCGAGGCGCAAACTTGTGTGGAAGTTTGCGGTCCACCAGCACGAAGTCACCGGTGGCGAAGGTGACATTGCTACGGCGCCTATTCGCATAGGCAGCCTGACGGTCTTGGGCTGCAGCCAAAAACTTGTTTGCCCGTCGGATGTCTGAGCCCATCTTCCGCACAAAGTCATCCGCACTCCCAATTCCAGTTTTGCCCAAGTGGCCATTCGCAAACGGCACGTTTGGATCTTGGCCATACGTGAGCCGAAAGGGTGTGGTGTTTATTGAGGTTTGCCATGCGTTGTTATATGCGAATTCTGCTTCAGGCAAGTAACTATCCCAGTCCTTCCCATGATCCGCCACATAGTGTTTCAGATAATCTCCCAAGATGCGGTTTGTCCTTTCGGTTTGACCATCCGTTTGAGGATGGAAGGCAGTTGAAAGGGCAGGTCGACATCCCGTAAGTTCATGTAATGCCTTCATAAACTTACTCACAAAGCGGGGTTCCCGATCAGAAACAATTTCCTCCGGATACCCATGATACATCCACACCCGTGTCCTTAGCAATTGTGCTACAGTATAAGCATCAGCATTCATTGTTGTAGCAGCAAAATGAGCACACTTGCTAAGCCTATCCACAACAACCCAAATCGCATCATGTCCACTTGGGGTCTTTGGGAGGTTAGTAATAAAGTCCATAGACACACTTTGCCACTTCCTTGCTGGTATTTGTAAGGGGTGAAGAAGACCAGCAGGCAAAGTATTCCGAGCCTTGACTCGTTGACAAGAGTCACAATGAGCAACATAGGCTTTGACATCCTCATACATTCCCGGCCAATACCATTCCCTTGTGACAAGCTCGTACATGCGAGTTACTCCAGGGTGACCAACATGAGGTGGATCATGTAAAGCTTCCAAAATTCCACGTCGTAGGTTCTCCACGACAAGTTCCCCATCTTTCCTTTCCTCAAACAATGCAGGAACATATTTCCGTCCATTCCTCTCCCAAAAGCCTCCCTTTAGACTAACCTTCCTTCTATTCGCACGCGCTGCCAACCACGGATCGTATGTGTAAGCCTTCTCAAGTTTTCCAAGTAGGGATTCGTACCCATCGGTCTCGCGGGTAAGCTCACTCGGGCTGGCCAACCCGATTTGCTCCATCGTGCCGAGGGAGCTTGGGGTCTCGTGAGCGGGCCCCGGGAGCGTGACCTTGGGGACCTTGCGGACCCGAGCTGTGAGGGTACCCTCGACATCCCGGCTGGAGGGGGTGAGGGAGTCCGGACTGGTGCGCCGACGCTTGCGCCGGAGGGCAGCCCCGGCCACAGCAGCCCCATTGTCCCTCCCCCCAGGTCCAGGGTGTTGAGTGAAGTGACACCTGGAGAGCGGATCCGCAATGTTGGTCTTGCCCGGTTCCCATACCCATTCAATCTCAAACTCCTGCAGGCGCTCGGCCCACCGAGCCCTCCAAGGACTAAGCCCCACCTGTTGACCCAAGAAGGTGTTGCACTTGTGATCCGTCACCACCGTTACTGGCTTACCTAACAAATACCATCTCCATTCCGTAAGAGCATACACTACAGCCAATAACTCCCGTTCCGTGGCACTGTAGTTCCTCTCGCTTGCTCCCAACTTTTTACTGAAATACGCACAAACCTTCCCATCTTGAAACAGCACAGCTCCCACGCCGTAATCGCATGCATCGCACACTACCTTCAGTGGCCGACGTACGTCCGGGAGTGTTAAGATAGGGGCACTTACCAAAGCTTCCTTTATGTTGTCAAATGCTTCCTGTTGTTCCTGTCCCCACTTCCAAGGTGCTTTTGCCCCAGAGAGAGCTGTCAATGGGGTTGCTAGGATACTGTAGTTCTGAATAAACTTTCGAAAGTAATTAGACAACCCAAGAAACCTCCTAACTTCCGTTACGTTTGTGGGCGTAGGCCACTCCTGCACCACCTTGACTTTATCCATATCCACTTCCAACCCATTTTCCCCAATGATGTGTCCCAAGTATTTCAATTGTTTCTCAAAGAAAGAGCATTTGACAAGTTTTGCCAGGAGTTGGTGTTCGCGTAGACGGGTGAAAACTCTGTCCAACTGCAGAAGGTGTTCCTCTTCCGTTTTGCTATAAATGAGCACATCATCCAAGTATACAACCACAAAGCCTTCCCTTATAAAGTCGTGAAAAACCTCATTCATAAGCCGTTGAAATGTCGCGGGCGCGTTGGTCAAACCAAAGGGAAGTACAAGAAATTCGTACAAGCCAAAAGGGGTCCTGAAGGCAGTTTTAGGCACATCCTCCTTGCGAAGTCGCACTTGATGGTACCCAGACAACAAGTCCAAGCTCGAAAACACCTTGGCTCCCTTAAGCCTATCCAATAGATCGTCAATTCTGGGGAGAGGGTACCTATCCGAGATGGTAATTTTATTCAGGGGACGGTAGTCTATTACCATACGCAAACTGCCATCCTTCTTTCTAACAAACAAAACAGGTGATGCAAATGGTGAGCAACTTGGCCTGATCAATCCTAGCTTTAACAACTCGTCAACCGTTTTTTCGCATTCCGCAAGTTCACTTGGAGCAAGACGGTACGCGGGCCTATTGGGGGCTGATGTCCTTCTTCCAAGTTTATTGTGTGAAACACTGCCCGCTCCGGGGGTAACCCCGGGAGTTGTTTTGCAAACAAGTCCTCATTTGCAAGTAACAAGTCTTTCAGGGCCTGTGGCTTGCCTTCCAACATGTCATTTATTTGATGAGTGAAAGTCATACCGGTACTACTGGGGGGTTTTGTGACGACGGGGGTGTCGTCCATAGATTGGTCGGTGTCCGCCATGTCGGCCTCACTTGAGGCGTCCTCCCCGGTGATGTCCACCAGTTCAGCCTGCTCATTCACAAGCACAGTATACAAACAAACCTTCCAAACATCTTGACCCTTCCATCCTTTTCCATTCCTATCCTTCCTTCCTTCCTTCCTCTCTTGTGCTTGTAAACCCCAAACAAGTTTTGGCCCCACTGGCAACGATGAATTTGCGTGTTTTAGGGTGACCCACTTCCCATTATGTCTAAATTGAGCAGCCTTCACACAAAAATCAATTGAGACTCCTCTTTCTTCCATCCAGTCCTGCCCCAAAATCATGTCTACCCCATCAATCATGGCAGGGCTTACAATGAAGTTGTGACGGGAGGTTATACCAGGCTTGAGTGTAAACGACACATCTACCGTTCCTTTCGTATCGGACACACTTCCATCAGCAAGAGTCACGGATATGCATGCGGGTTTGTATCGCACCCCTAGCCCTTGCAAAGTATCACTTTTAATAAACGAATGAGATGCCCCACTATCTGTAAACTTCTGAGTTCGGCGTTTCCTGTATGACCCGGCACGAGGGTGTTTAGCCCGGCGACACTCTTGTTGTATGTCGGTTAACAAGCAGTGGCGACTGTGAGTGAGGTGACTTGACTGGCAACAGTTAAACGACCAACACCCGAAGTGCTTTTGATGTCCCAATCAAGTCTTACAATGCTTGTTGCTCTCTCTCATCACTTAGCAATTCAAACTACTCTATCTACGAAGTTACTGATAGTCTGCATTACCGATGTCCGATGAGCTAAAACATTAGCACCTTTCTAATACACATTATCTAGACCCTTTCCTAATCCATTGTTCTTGTGCACGTAATGTCCTGACAACAGTTTACCTGTATGACCCGGCACGAGGGTGTTTAGCCCGGCGACACTCTTGTTGTATGTCGGTTAACAAGCAGTGGCGACTGTGAGTGAGGTGACTGGACTGGCAACAGTTAAACGACAAACACCCGAAGTGCTTTTGATGTCCCAATCAAGTGCCTCATTCCTTCGAGCCAGGAGCATATAACCTTTCGAGCAAACCGTGTCTGATTACCTCATCCTCCCTCATCAACGTAAAATGGTCTAGATTGGTTCTGGCAGAACTCCTAGGTTCTGCCACCTATTACTCATTCTAATGAATGTTCTCACTGGTAATTGGAGCTGATCTGGCCACTATTACTCTTCTGGGGGAAAGGCACCAAAATGTTCTTTCACTATTATAACACTTCCCCTTGCCTTTTCCTCACAAAAACTTGGCCAAACCCAGAGCCTCACGATGTCCTTGAAATACTTGCCTTGTTAAAGGCTTCGTGAATATATCCGCCACAGTCCTTGCAGAAGGAACGTATTTCACATCAACTTGACCCAGTGCAATAGCCTCCCGCGCAAAGTGGAAGCTGATAGCAATATGCTTAGTGTGCTTAGAGAACACTGGATTTCTGAGATGATTGATGCATCCCTGATTATCACAGTGAATCTTGACAATCCATGGGGAAATCCCAGTTTCTTCAAGGAATCCCTTCATCCAATTGGCCTCTTTGACAGCTGCACTTGCCGCCATGAACTCAGCTTCTACAGTGGATGTGGCAACTGCAGACTGCTTCTTGCTCCCCCAAACTACAGCTCCACCAAACACTCGGATGACATACCCTGTAGTGGAAAACCGATGATCTTGGTCCCCACCGAAATCTGCATCAACAAAACCCTCAAGCTCCGTGTCCTTCCCTCCAAGGACCAAAACGAGATCTCTGGTTGCCTTAAGATATTTCAAGTGTCTGATGGCTTCATTCCAGTGAGCAGTAGTAGGGGTAATCCTGTACCTGGAAAGCACTCCCACAGCCTGTGAAATATCAGGCCTAGTGGTATTTGCAATGTTCAACAGTGACCCAACCAATTCACAGTACCTGTGTCCTGGTGGCAGAGGGCTCCCAGCACCAATGCTGTCACTGTTGTCCTTGGACATAGGCCTCTGTGTGGCTACAAAATCTTTGGTCATAGGGGTGTCGGGCCCCACAGACTCCAGATCCAGCCCAAATTTCTCAACCAGTGCATCAATCTTAGGAATGCAGCTTAATAAAATTAGCCCTTTATCCCTATCTCTCATCACTTGACAGCCCAGAAAATCTTTTACCTCTCCTAAATCATGAATGGTGAACTCTTGCTTGAGTAAACCCTTCACTCTCTCAATCTCTCCCATGCCTTTGGAAACTATCAGCAGATCATCTACATAAATCAACACAAATGACTTTCCTCCATCTACTGAACACTTCACATAGACACCAGCATCACTCTTGCACACTTCATAGCCCATGGTATGCAGCTTCTCATTAAGGGTCTTATGCCATGCCCTTGGAGCTTGCTTCAGGCCATACAATGCCTTCTTCAAGCGACACACTGTGTTACCATCCCCATTTTCAAACCCAGGAGGTTGTGTGACATCCACCTGATGGATTTCAAGACCCTCTTGTGCAGCCACTGACAGTAAGGCTCTCCTGGATCCATAACTGCTAGTTGGAGCAAAGACTTCCATGACATCTACTCCAGGAATTTGCCTGCATCCTTGAGCTACCAGCCTAGCCTTGAACCTCAGCACATTACCATGGGCATCCATTTTCACTGAAAAGATCCAATGAACTGGAATTACTTTATGGCCACGAGGTCTAGGGACATACTCCATGACCTCGTGGGCATCCAAAGAATTCTGCTCCTCTTGCATAGCAGCCTTCCAATATTCCCACTGAGGGGACTTCTGTGCCTCCTTCAAACTGGAAGGCACACTAATTTTCCCAAACCGCACCCCTGTGTGCTTCCCCTGATCTGGCTTGCTCTCACTCTCTCTTTCACCCACTACTCTTCGCTGAATGTCGCCGCACTGCACATGGGTGCAGTTTGCGAGGATTCTGACTTTCCTCGCTGCTCTCTCTCTCTCTGAGACTCACAGTTTGCCCTTTCGAGCTTACTGCTTCGCACTCTCACATCATCCTCCCAGACACAGGTATCTCTCGGAAAGCTCTTGTAATTGGGCAAATTCTCACACTGTCCAAGCTTCCGATTCACCTCCTCATCCACACTCTTACATGACTGACGTGCTTCAGCCTCGACAGAGCTCTCACAAGCAATTGACCCACTATGCACAGCTTGGACACTTGGTCTGTCTTGGTGTTGTGCCCATGTCTCTCTCTCTCTCTGTCTGCTCCCCACCAAACATGAGCGCTGGGGCGCAGGCCCAGCAGCACGCTCACAAGCATAGCCCACACTTGTGTGGCTGGCACCACATTGTCTTTGGGCATCACAGATAGAACTCACATCTTTAACAGTTCCCTCAGGCACTGAACAGGTCCCACCCATGCATCTCAGCTCACTTGGACCATTTTCAGTCTGATCAGAGACTGTCCCCCTCTCTTCACTCACAATTGAAACAGGTCTCTCTTGCACCTGACTCAAATCCTGCACTTCCCCTGGTCCCTGTGACTTAGTGTCACCATCAGGCAGCCCCTCTCTCTCACAACTCTCTCCCCTATCCTGTGCCAGCAGGATTTCCCGAGCAGCAGCTCGTTGCTCACAGCGTTGAGCTCGAGACAGTCCATCCAGAGGAGGATTTGCAGTAGCGGGAGGAGTATTCCGGAGTGTTATAATAGTGATAGAACATTTTGCTGCCTTTCCCTCAGAAGAGTAATAGTGGCCAGATCAGCTCCAATTACCAGTGAGAACATTTATTAGAATGAGTAATAGGTGGCAGAACCTAGGAGTTCTGCCAGAACCAATCTAGACCAATTGTACGTTAATAAGGGAAGATGAGGTAATCGGACACGGTTTGCTCGAAAGGCTATATGCTCCTGGCTCGAAGGAATGAGGCACTTGATTGGGACATCAAAAGCGCTTCGGGTGTTTGCTACTTCACTGTTGCCAGTCAAGTCATCTTATTCACAGTCGACACTGCTTGTTACTCGACACACAACAAGAGTGTCGCCGGGCTAAACACCCTCGTGCCGGGTCATACAGGGAACGCCAAACTCAGAAGTTTACAGGTTATGGGCCCACCCCCTTTCTGCTGGGGCATGTAAAATGTATGACTTGGGCAAAGTAGTCTGCTATGGCGCGAAAGAGACCAACCGGACGCATGAGCACGGGCGGACGTAGACCTCCTCCACCTCCACCTCCTCCTCCAACATATAACGAGCGAAGAAAGGCAGGAGGAGAGAAAGGACCACGGACGATAGAAGAACGAGCTTCCTGGTGAAGGACTTCGTCTACGAAGCTCACGGACGGGGAGCACTCACGCCCCCTCGGTGGTTCCGAGAGCGTTTTCCGATATATCCAGCTTATAAATTCACTGTTTGGGAAATCTCATTCATCAACGGAGAACCAGGATATCTAACACGAGCAATTTTTGAGAGGTGCTTACAGCAAACGGGCGGTCCATCGCACGAAACTTATTGGACAGAGAAAGCAGCCTACGCAGCGATTGAGCTAGCTTTGAGCAGCCTGGGAGACGACTTCATTGATGGTCTAATTCTCTGCGGCGAGGGCGAATTTCACGTGGACGAGTGGGTCACAGAGGACGACAGTGAGGACGAGGACGGAGACTCCAGACTGTCAGAAAGGAGCGACGACTGACCTGTTCCAAACAGCATGAAGAAGAAGGGTACCAGCACCAGCTCAGAATCTAAGTCAGCAGGAGAGGAGTCCACATCAACTCCTACCAGGGAACCTTGCACTCCCAGTACCTCCAGAGGGGAAGGAGACACCCTTCCCATGGTCATTGCCACTCAGGTCAAGGTACATATAAAACTGCAACGTAAAGGCCAGAACTTTGTGGTGTGGGACAATGCTTTCACTGCAGCAAACGATGCCAAGGGTTCTTTGCCAGCCATTCAACAAGCTATGCCTGGGACTACCCATAATGCCGCAGCATTGTTGTTGCTGTATGAATCAGTACCAGAAGACTGGTTGGGGGAGCTGTCAAGTAAGCCATCGGCATATGATGCATATGTGTATATTTGTAGGAAGTTTGTGGGAGGCTACAATCCTCAGGCCAATGCTGACTGGTTAAAGGAGATGTCCCGTGGCATGAAACAAGGTGAAACCATTTCCCAGTACGTCCATAGGATGATCAATCTGAAAGGTTGCTTGAAAAGAAATGGTCATGATCTCCTGGATGGGCACGTGGCCACACAGATTGTGCAGGGCCTGCCAGCAGCTGCCAACCCCCCTGGACTACTGCCTACAGCCGTTGCTTATCCCTTGGACCAACTAGCAGACCTCATCTCCACCACAGTAGAAGCAACGGGCTACGATGATGACCCAGATCTGCCTGCAGTGGTCATGACTGCACAACCACTGCTGGCTGCAGCAGCCCCTGCCCCTACTGCATGTGCTTTGACTCAGACCAGACAGCCTGCAGACACAGAGACCAAGGTGGAAGTACGTGGTACGTGTAACTACTGCCACAAAAGGGGACACTTCTGGAGAGACTGCCGCAAGAGACAGAGGGACGCAGAAACCCAGAGGAATGTGGTAGCAGCAGTGCAGCAACTGGCAGGCATGTGGCCCCAAGGCCAGTTTCCTGGAGGACCCCAGCCCCCACCAGCAGTCCAGCATGTCTTCCCTGCAGTGGGAGCGTTCCCCCTACTGCATCCACCACCTGGTCCACCTTCTCCCCACCTGCAGGTATGCCACACGTGGTGTCCTATAATGTCCTCAAACCATGCAAGGGGAGAATATCCAAACAGTCCTGGTTGGTAGACAGTGGAGCGTCAGTCCATCTTGTCAATGATCTGTCACTGCTGCATGCTCCCACAGTACATGCTGCTGCCATCCCTCTGCAGCTGGCCACGTCTGATGCAACTGGAGGAATTACTGCCACAGGATCAATCTGCCTATTGAATCAGCAATCTATCCCGCTGTGGCTGCATCATGTTCAGTGTGTTCCCTCTGCAACGATGAACATCTCGTCTGTTTCTGCTGCCCTTCGTGATGGAGCCTGCTTTGCCACAGACAGCATGGGTGCATTTACCACAGTCTCTGGCCCGAATGGCTGGAAGATGCCCATCAGAGCAGAAAAAGGCTTTTATTATGTACATGACTGCCTATCTGTTCCCCCAGTGCAACGTTTGTAACCAGTGGCAGCTGCAATGAAGAACAAATTCAAGAAAACCTGCAGCATGACTGTGCGAAACGATTTCTGTGGCACAGCAGAATGGGTCATCCGGGTGAACCATGGATGCAGCGCCTGAGCAACGAACAGCTGGTCACAGGCATTGATACTTCCCTGTCAACATGTGAGAACTGTCCAAAGTATTGTGAAGCGTGTATTGAGGGGAAGCACACCCGTCCTCCCTTTGGTGAAAGTTCCAGGCCTGCAATAAATCCCCTTGACAGAATCCATATTGACACTGTGGGCCCCATTTCACCAGCAGCAATCTCTGGGGAACGCTTTTGGGTGACTGTAGCTGATGAGGCGTCTGGATGGAAAGCTGTCCTACCAGTAAAGTCAAAGGATGTAATTGCCTCAGTTGTCCGGGACCTGATTCTATTTTGGCAGACAGAAAGAGGGACCACTGTCAAATGCGGTCGGTGTGACAGAGGCACAGAATTTATTAATTCCAGATTCAAGGAGTTCTGTGCGTCTCAGGGCACTAAGCTGGAGATGTCTGCACCCTACACTCCCCAGCAGAACGGGATAGCAGAGCGAGCCAACTGGACCTTGAAGGAGCGAACCAGAACCCTCCTCAATTTTGCAGGTGCCAGTCCAGTCATGTGGAAAGAGGCCCTAGAAACAGCCTGCATCCTCCTGAATATGGGACCCAGTACAGGCAGGCCTCTCACTCCTTGTGAATTATTCATGGGATACAAGCCAGATGCATCACTTCTTCGTACGTGGGGATGCCTGGCATTTGTGCATGTGCCCGATCCGCTGAGGGGGGTATTTGCACCAAAGGCTGTGCCTGGCATGTTCACTGGTTATTCCCCGGTGTCCAAGGCATATCGTATTTATCTGGGAGGGGGGGTCTGGAGAGAGAGCAGAGATGTCCAATTTGTGGAACACATCCGAGGAGCCTCTCGGGTGGGTATGTCCACCCTCCTTGACCAGCCACTGCAGTTCTCGTATCCGGAAGGTTTGCCAGCTCAGCAGCACCTCAGCAACCCGACAGTCTCCTCACCTCAGTGCAGCACTCAGAATCAGGCTATCAGTGCTCCCTGCCCCAGCAACAGACCTGACAGCGCCCTCCCAGGACCCCCTAACCAAGCTGCAACCGAGCCTGCATGTCAGGGGAAGCCTTCCCAAGAGGAGGGCACTCCAGAAATTGTTCATGGACCAAGTGAGAAACCACCTCAGCTGGATCTGGACCAGTCCGGGGTACTAGATACACTTCAGTGACTTGCGCGAGGAGGCTCTGACAGTGGGCAGCATCAACGGACCTTGGAGCGAGCACAGCAGTCCCTCCGGAATACTCCTCCTGCTACTGCAACTCCACCTTTGAATGGACCCTCTCGGGCCCAACGCTATGAGCAACGAACTGCTGCTCGAGAAATCCTGCTGGCACAGGATAAGGGAGAGAGTTGTGAGAAAGAGGGGTTGACTGATGGTGACACAACGTCACAGGGACCAGGGGAAGTGCAGGATTTGAGTCAGGTGCAAGAGAGACCTGTTTCAACTGTGAGTGAAAAGAGGGGGACAGCCTCTGATCAGACTGAAAATGGTCCAAGCGAGTTGAGATGCATGGGCGGGACCTGTTCAGTGCCTGAGGGAATTGTTAGAGATGTGAGTTCCGTCTGTAATGCCCAAAGACAATGTGGTGCCAGCCACACAAGTGTGGGCTATGCTTGTGAGTGTGCTGCTGGGCCTGCGCCCCAGCGCTCATGTTTGGTGGGGAGCAGACAGAGAGAGAGAGAGGCATGGGCACAACACCAAGACAGACCAAGTGTCCAAACTGTGCAGAGTGGTTCAATTGCCTGCGAGAGCTCTGACGAGGCTGAAGCACGTCAGACATGTAAGAGTGTGGATGAGGAGGTGAATCGGAAGCTTGGACAGTGTGAGAATTTGCCCAATTACAAGAGCTTTCCGAGAGATACCTGTGTCTGGGAGGATGATGTGAGAGTGCGAAGCAGTAAGCTCGAAAGGGCAAACTGTGAGTCGAAAAGAGAGAGAGAGCAGCGAGGAAAGTCAGAATCCTCACAAACTGCACCCAGGTGCAGTGCGGGCGACATTCAGCGAAAGAGTAGTGGGTGAAAAAGAGAGTGAGAGCAAGCCAGATCAGGGGAAGCACACAGGGGTACGGTTTGGGAAGATCAGTGTGCCTTCCAGCTTGAGGGAGGCACAGAAGTCCCCTCAGTGGGAATATTGGAAGGCTGCTATGTAAGAAGAGCAGAATTCTTTGGATGCCCACGAGGTCATGGAGTATGTCCCTAGACCTCGTGGCCATAAAGTAATTCCAGTTCATTGGTACTTTTCCGTGAAAATGGATGCCCATGGCAATGTGCTGAGGTTCAAGGCTAGGCTGGTAGCTCAAGGATGCAGGCAAATTCCTGGAGTAGATGTCATGGAAGTCTTTGCCCCAACTAGCAGTTATGGATCCAAGAGAGCCTTACTGTCAGTGGCTGCACAAGAGGGTCTTGAAATTCACCAGGTGGATGTCAAGACTGCTTTCCTGAATGGGGAATTAGAGGAGGAGGTGTATGTCACACAACCTCCTGGGTTTGAAAATGGGGATGGGAACACAGTGTGTCGCTTGAAGAAGGCATTGTATGGCCTGAAGCAAGCTCCAAGGGCATGGCATAAGACCCTTAATGAGAAGCTGCATACCATGGGCTATGAAGTGTGCAAGAGTGATGCTGGTGTCTATGTGAAGTGTTCAGTAGATGGAGGAAAGTCATTTGTGTTGATTTATGTAGATGATCTACTGATAGTTTCCAAGGGAATGGGAGAGATTGAGAGAGTAAAGGGGTTACTCAAGCAAGAGTTTACCATTCATGATTTAGGAGAGGTGAAAGATTTCCTGGGCTGTCAAGTGATGAGAGATAGGGATAAAGGGCTAATTTTATTAAGCTGCATTCCTAAGATTGATGCACTGGTTGAGAAATTTGGGCTGGATCTGGAGTCTGTGGGGCCCGACACCCCTATGACCAAAGATTTTGTAGCCACACAGCGACTTATGTCCAAGGACAACAGTGACAGCATTGGTGCTGGGAGCCCACTTCCACCAGGACACAGGTACTGTGAACTGGTTGGGTCACTGTTGTACATTGCAAATACCACTAGGCCTGATATTTCACAGGCTGTGGGAGTGCTTTCCAGGTATAGGATTACCCCTACTACTGCTCACTGGAATGAAGCCATCAGAGTGTTGAAATATCTGAAGGCAACCAGAGATCTCGTTTTGGTCCTTGGAGGGAAGGACACAGAGCTAGAGGGTTTTGTTGATGCAGATTATGGTGGGGATCAAGATCATCGATTTTCCACTATAGGGTATGTCATCAGAGTGTTTGGTGGAGCTGTAGTTTGGGGGAGCAAGAAGCAGTCTGCAGTTGCCACATCCACTGTAGAAGCTGAGTTCATGGCAGCAAGTGCAGCTGTCAAAGAGGCCAATTGGATGAAGGGATTCCTTGAGGAAATTGGGATTTCTCCATGGATTGTCAAGATTCACTGTGATAATCAGGGATGCATCAATCATCTCAGAAATCCAGTGTTCTCTAAGCATACTAAGCATATCGCTATCAGCTTCCACTTTGCGCGGGAAGCTATTGCATTGGGTCAAGTTGATGTGAAATACGTTCCTTCTGCAAGGAATGTGGCAGATATATTCACAAAGCCTTTAACAAGGCAGGTATTTCAAGGACATCGTGAGGCTCTGGGTTTGGCCAAGTTTTTGTGAGGAAAAGGCAAGGGGAAGTGTTATAATAGTGATAGAACATTTTGGTGCCTTTCCCTCAGAAGAGTAATAGTGGCCAGATCAGCTCCAATGACCAGTGAGAACATTTATTAGAATGAGTAATAGGTGGCAGAACCTAGGAGTTCTGCCAGAACCAATCTAGACCAATTGTACGTTAATAAGGGAAGATGAGGTAATCGGACACGGTTTGCTCGAAAGGCTATATGCTCCTGGCTCGAAGGAATGAGGCACTTGATTGGGACATCAAAAGCACTTCGGGTGTTTGCTACTTCACTGTTGCCAGTCAAGTTATCTTATTCACAGTCGACACTGCTTGTTACTCGACACACAACAAGAGTGTCGCCGGGCTAAACACCCTCGTGCCGGGTCATACAGGGAACGCCAAACTCAGAAGTTTACACGGAGTGACTGCTGTGCTCGCTCCAAGGTCCGTTGATGCTGCCCACTGTCAGAGCTTCCTCGCGCAAGTTGCTGAAGTGTATCCAGTACCCCGGACTGGTCCAGATCCAGCTGGAGTGGTTCCTCACTTGGTCAAGGAACAATTTCTGGGGTGTCCTCCTCTTGGGAAGGCTTCCCCTGACAAGCAGGCTCGGTTGCCGCCTGATCAGGGGGTCCTGGGAGGGTGCTGTCAGGTCTGCTGCTTGGGCAGGGAGCGCTGACAGCCTGATTCCGAGTGCTGCACTGAGGTAAGGAAGCTGCCGGGTTGCTGAGGTGCTGTTGGGCTGGCAAACCTTCCGGATATGAGAACTGCAGTGGCTGGTCCAGGAGAGTGGACATTCCCACCCGTGAGGCTCCTCGGATGTGTTCCACAAATTGGACATCTCTGCTCTCTCTCCAGACTCCCCCTCCCACATAAATACGATATGCCTTGGACACTGGGGAATAACCAGTGAACATGCCAGGCACAGCCTTTGGTGCAAATACCCCCCTCTGCTGATCAGGCACATGCACAAATGCCAGGCATCCCCAAGTACGAAGAAGTGATACATCTGGTTTGTATCCCATGAATAATTCACAAGGAGTGAGAGGCCTGCCTGTACTGGGTCCCATGTTCAGGAGGATGAAGGCTGTTTCTAGGGCCTCTTTCCACATAACTGGACTGGCACCTGCAAAATTGAGGAGGGTTCTGGTTCGCTCCTTCAAGGTCCTGTTGGCTCGCTCTGCTATCCCGTTCTGCTGGGGAGTGTAGGGTGCAGACATCTCCAGCTTAGTGCCCTGAGACGCACAGAACTCCTTGAATCTGGAATTAATAAATTCTGTGCCTCTGTCACACCGAATGCACTTGACAGTGGTCCCTCTTTCTGTCTGCCAAAATAGAATCAGGTCCCGGACAACTGAGGCAATTACATCCTTTGACTTTACTGGTAGGACAGCTTTCCATCCAGACGCCTCATCAGCTACAGTCACCCAAAAGCGTTCCCCAGAGATTGCTGCTGGTGAAATGGGGCCCACAGTGTCAATATGGATTCTGTCAAGGGGATTTATTGCAGGCCTGGAACTTTCACCAAAGGGAGGACGGGTGTGCTTCCCCTCAATACACGCTTCACAATACTTTGGACAGTTCTCACATGTTGACAGGGAAGTATCAATGCCTGTGACCAGCTGTTCGTTGCTCAGGCGCTGCATCCATGGTTCACCCGGATGACCCATTCTGCTGTGCCACAGAAATCGTTTCGCACAGTCATGCTGCAGGTTTTTCTTGAATTTGTTCTTCATTGCAGCTGCCACTGGTTACAAACGTTGCACTGGGGGAACAGATAGGCAGTCATGTACATAATAAAAGCCTTTTTCTGCTCTGATGGGCATCTTCCAGCCATTCGGGCCAGAGACTGTGGTAAATGCACCCATGTTGTCTGTGGCAAAGCAGGCTCCATCACGAAGGGCAGCAGAAACAGACGAGATGTTCATCGTTGCAGAGGGAACACACTGAACATGATGCAGCCACAGTGTAACAGGGGTTCACCGATCGTTGAACCCCTGTTACACACAGCGGGATAGATTGCTGATTCAATAGACAGATTGATCCAGTGGCAGTAATTCCTCTTGTTGCATCAGACGTGGCCAGCTGCAGAGGGATGGGAGCAGCATGTACTGTGGGAGCATGCAGTAGTGACAGATCATTGACAAGATGGACTGACGCTCCACCGTCTACCAACCAGGACTGTTTGGATATTCTCCCCTTGCATGGTTTGAGAACATTATAGGATACCACGTGTGGCATACCTTCTGGCGGGGGAGAAGGTGGACCAGGTGGTGGATGCAGCAGTGGGAACGCTCCCGCTGCAGGGAAGACATGCTGGACTGTTGGTGGGGGCTGGGGTCCTCCAGGGAACTGACCTTGGGGCCACATGCCTGCCAGTTGCTGCACTGGTGCTACCACATTTCTCTGTGTTTCTGCGTCCCTCTGTCTCTTGCGGCAGTCTCTCCAGAAGTGACCCTTTTTGTGGCAGTAGTTGCACGTACCACGTACCTCCACCTTGGCCTCTGTGTCTGCAGGCTGTCTGGTCTGAGTCACAGCACATGCAGTAGGGGCAGGGACTGCTGCAGCCAGCGCTGTCATGACCGCTGCAGGCAGATCTGGGTCATCATTATAGCCCGTTGCTTCTGCTGTGGTGGAGATGAGGTCTGCCAGCTGGTTCAGGGGATAAGCCACGGCTGTAGGCAGTAGTCCAGGGGAGTTGGCAGCTGCAGGCAGGCCCTGCACAATCTGTGTGGCCACGTGCCCATCCAGGAGATCATGACCATTTCTCTTCAAGCAACCTTTCAGATTGATCATTCTATTGACGTACTGGGAAATTGTTTCACCTTGTTTCATGCCACGGGACATCTCCTTTAGCCAGTCAGCATTAGCCTGAGGATTGTAGCCTCCCACAAATATGCATATGCATATGCATATGCATATCCATATGCATATGTGCATATGCACATATGCATCATATGCCGATGGTTTACTTGACAGCTCCCCCAACCAGTCTTCAGGAACTGATTCATACAGTAACAACAATGCTGCAGCATTATGAGTAGTCCCAGGCATAGCTTCTTGGATGGCAGGCAAAGAACCCTTTGCATCATTGGCTGCTGTGAACGCGTTGTCCCACCCCACAAAGTTCTGGCCTTTACGCTGCAGTTTTATATGGACTTTGACCTGTGTGGCAATGACCTTGGGAAGGGTGTCTCCTTCCCCCTTTGAGGTACTGGGAGTGCATGGTTCCCTGGTAAGAGTTGATGTAGACTCCTCACCAGCTGACTTGGATTTGGAGCTGGTGCTGGTACCCTTCTTCTTCATGCTGTTTGGTCCTGGTCAGTCGTTGCTCTTGTCTGATAGTCTGGAGTCTCCGTCCTCGTCCTCACTGTCGTCCTCTGTGACCCACTCGTCCACGTGGAACTCGCCCTTGCCGTAGAGAATTAGTCTGTCAATGAAGTCGTCTCCCAGACTGCTCAAAGCTAGCTCAATGGCTGCGTAGGCTGCCTTCTCTGTCCAATAAGATTCGTGTGACGGTCCTCCCGTTTGCTGTAGGCACCTCTCAAAGATTGCACGTGTTAGATATCCAGGCTCTCCGTTGATGAATGAGACTTCCCACAGAGTGAATTTATAGGCTGGATATATCGGGAAGCGTTCTTGGAACCACCGAGGAGGCGTGAGTGCTCCCCGTCCGTGAGCTTCGTTGACAAAGTCCTTTACCAGGAATGCTCGTTCTTCGATCGTTCGTGGTCCTTTCTCTCCTCCTGCCTTTCTTCGCTCGTTGTATGTTGGAGGAGGAGGTGGAGGCGGAGGAGGTCTATGTCGGCCCGTGCTCATGCGTCCGGTTGGTCTCTTTCGCGCCATAGCAGAATACTTTGCCCGAGTCATACATTTTACATGCCCCCGCAGAAGAGTGGTGGGCCCATAACCTGTAAACTTCTGAGTTCGGCGTTTCCTGTATGACCCGGCACGAGGGTGTTTAGCCCGGCGACACTCTTGTTGTATGTCGGTTAACAAGCAGTGGCGACTGTGAGTGAGGTGACTTGACTGGCAACAGTTAAACGACAAACACCCGAAATGCTTTTGATGTCCCAATCAAGTCTTACAATGCTTGTTGCTCTCTCTCATCACTCAGCAATTCAAACTACTCTATCTACGAAGTTACTGATAGTCTGCATTACCGATGTCCGATGAGCTAAAACATTAGCACCTTTCTAATACACATTATCTAGACCCTTTCCTAATCCATTGTTCTTGTGCACGTAATGTCCTGACAACAGTTTACCTGTATGACCCGGCACGAGGGTGTTTAGCCCGGGTGACACTCTTGTTGTATGTCGGTTAACAAGCAGTGGCGACTGTGAGTGAGGTGACTTGACTGGCAACAGTTAAACGACAAACACCCGAAGTGCTTTTGATGTCCCAATCAAGTGCCTCATTCCTTCGAGCCAGGAGCATATAACCTTTCGAGCAAACCGTGTCTGATTACCTCATCCTCCCTCATCAACGTAAAATTGGTCTAGATTGGTTCTGGCAGAACTCCTAGGTTCTGCCACCTATTACTCATTCTAATGAATGTTCTCACTGGTAATTGGAGCTGATCTGGCCACTATTACTCTTCTGAGGGAAAGGCACCAAAATGATCTTTCACTATTATAACACTATCAAACAACACTGAAAGGTTTTTCCCCTTAGCATTCGCAGGAAAGGTCATAGCTAGCGGAGAGTCAGTAGTAACACTTCCCATGGTGAGTGTGGGTCTTGGGGGAACCACACAACATACAAAAGAGAATGGGTATACACAAGGTTGACCATTCATGTCCACCGCCTGTCCCTTCCTTCCTGAACACACTTCCACAATCCTTCCTTGCATACGGTGAGCATAGAGACTCTTACTTTTCCAAGTTTTCCTTCCCACAATGAAACAACAAGTGAGGGACGGGTTGCACCTTTGTTCCCATAAAAACTTGGAAATCTCAGATTCAGCCTTCCTAACATTTGGCACCACAAGGTTCACCCCTTCCTTTCCCAAATTGGAGGCCACAAGAGAGTGCAAAACATGCAAGCAAGTGGCATCCATGGCTTCAGAATTTACTTTTGAGGATTATGCCCCGGCCCTTTTCCCTTCCAATGTGCTCCCCGGCCACCACGGCCCTGCCACTGCCCACCTCGAGCTTGATTAGAGGGGAAAGGAGGAGGTGGGGGCAATTGACTGTCGCGCCTGCTCTTCCTTTGCAAGTAGTCCAGCTTGGCCTGACATTGCCATTGCTCGTGACCAAAGTTTTTGCAGAAGTAACACTGGCGCTCGGAGGGGACGCTTGTCCGAGAATCTAACTTCCCACCAACGTTGTGTCCGACGGCTCCAAGCACAGGCCCCTGGGTGAATCCCGGAAAGTATGCCGGCGTGCTTGTTGGAGTCCTCTTCACAACGTTGAGAACCTTCCTTCCTTCCTGTCCCCTCAGCATCCCCCTGACTTTAAGTTGCTTTCATATTGCACCACATAAGTGCACAATGAGTCGAGGCTTGTGAACATGACACCAGTTTGAGGGTTAACTGTGCAAGCAGCTCTACTAGGAGCATTCAGGCCTTTGAGGAACATATACATTTTATCATTTTCGCAGATGTCATATTCGGTTTCTACATCACTCAACAAGGTGATAAACCTTTCTATGTATCTTTCAACGCTTTCTTGCCCTTGATAAACATGGTCTAATTTTTGCCGGGCAGCCATAACCAAATCTGTAGAGTCGTATCGATTTCCCATAAAAGTTTTAAAGTCTTCCCATGTTGGCTCTGTTTGACCTCCTTCCCTTTCCTTCCTTTTGAGGTATGTCCCCCACACCTTTGTAGGTCGCTCCTCCATACATTGCAGCGCGACTGCCACCCACTTGTCCCTTGACACATTTGAAATGTTCACATATGATTCCACCTTACTAGCAAAGAATTGGAAGCTTCCTCTTTTTCCTGTAAACATGGCTGGTGTAGGCACACGCACGACGTTAGTGGTGGATGACGTCCGCTTGGATGCTCGTTCTCCCTCCAAGGCCTCAATCCGCTTCAATAACCGTAGAATTAGGGATTTAGTCTTATTTTTCTTCAAGGGTGTCTTCAAAGGAGTGGGTTTGGGTTTCGTTTTGGGTGTGGTCGGTTTGGGCGATGGGGCCAATTGCAATTCCGTTTCGGACTCGTCTTCCAAAAGATCATCGACTTCAATACCTTCCTTTTCCAAACCTTCCAAAACTTCTTTTTCTTTAAGAGGGAGACCGGAGTACTTGCTTCCTTACCGTTTAACCGCCATCATATTGCAATGGAACAATGCAATTACAACCTTCCCTACGTCTCCCTTCGGTTCGAGGCTCTAACCGCCTCGCCGATACCAATTTAACGAAGTGAGACGTGTAACTAAGATTTATAACAAGCTAAGCAAGGGTTTCAGGCAAGGGTGACACCGAAGGTAGAAATCGAAGTTCCAATCCGTTACAAGTTCGCAGCCCTCCTCACGCAGGTCGTCCGAGTCTCCAAAGAACAATATATAATGAACAATGTAGAGAATGCTAGATGTCTCACTCGTAGCAGCAAACCCAAAGACAATGATCGCCACCCGAGTTCCTAGTCCACCTATGCCCGGATCCGGCTACGTCGTCCCTCTACGAGATGCTCTCGCGAGCAGTGTAGTTCAGGCCTTCGGAAATTTGTACGGGAGCCCCGTAAACCCAAACCCTACCGGTTCGGGGTTGCCCCGGGTATCAGTTTGGGAATCCTCCGAAATTCTAGGGGAACCCCGTACAGCAAGTGTAATACCGTAAGGGGCTCCAAAATGACTGCAACAAGGCAATTTCGGCACTGTAATATTAATTGACGGATGGAGACATGATCTGGGAGGTTACGGACACGACGTCAAGCACACAAACATAACATGATAAACGCTTAAAACTTCGGAGAGTAAAACGAACCGTGTCGTGGATCCTGGGTACCCCATTCACCTTTATGGATGGAGGGCTCCATTTATGATGTGCATTTGTGAAGTGACGTGACGGGTATGGACCAAATGTGGTCCGATGTCACTCATTAGATGCTACTTTAGGGTAATAATGCAATTGTGGCTATCCTCTAGTGTTACTTTGTGGCTAATACTTTATTAACACATCTTATAAATTACACCAATTGACCGATCCGCAGGGATGACCGGATTTTCATGGGCGTCATTTAGGGTTTCGTCCTCTCTTTTGGGCAACTTTCATTCCTCGTGCTCCTCGTGTCACACGAGGGGCCACGTAAATTTGCCTCGACGGACACTTAAATCGTAGGGGATTCCCGTAAGTCAGGCAAAACTGGCGCGGGGCAGCCCCATATTTTCGTCATGACAATCGAGCAATGTAGCACGGGGGCCCCGGACGTGGCCTTAGAATTTTTAGGGGCCCCGGACGATTTTTCAAACCCCGTACGGTCCCCGTACGGGGTAAACTACCCTGCTCGCGAGCATAACGATATGGATGACGAGAGGAGACCCACTAGGATATTACAGTCATTTTCCTACACACAAGGACAACGAGATCTACTCGTATCCCAAAGGGCACGAAGAAACATGAACTACGCGCACACCATTACGAACATTATGCTTACGCGCACATCCTACGTGAGACGCGTCGCGCTGACGCGGCACCTCACTACACAAGAGGGAAACATCTGGTTTGTATCCCATAAACATTTCAAAGGGAGTGAGAGGCCTGCCTGTGCTGGGTCCCATATTCAGGAGAGTGCATGCTGTTTCCAAGGCTTCTTTCCACATGACAGGGCTCGCTGCAGCAAAATTAAGTAGGGTTCTGGTTCGCTCCTTCAAGGTCCTGTTGGCTCGCTCTGCTATCCCATTCTGCTGTGGGGTGTAGGGAGCCGACATCTCCAATTTAGTGCCCTGAGAAGCACAGAACTCCTTGAAACTGGCATTAATAAATTCAGTACCTCTGTCGCACCGGATACACTTCACTGTGACTCCTTTTTCTGTCTGCCAGAACATAATAAAGTCTTTGACAACAGACCAAATGACATCCTTAGTTCTCACTGGCAGAACAGCCTTCCATCCAGACGCCTCATCTGCCACTGTCACCCAAAACCGTTCTCCTGTAATGGCAGCTGGGGAGATGGGGCCCACTGTATCAATATGGATTCTGTCAAGAGGATTTATTGCAGGCCTGGAACTTTCACCAAATGGAGGACGGGTGTGCTTCCCCTCAATACATGCTTCCAATACTTTGGACAGTTCTCACACGGTGACGGGGAAGTGTCAATGCCTGTGACCAGCTGTTCGTTGCTCAAGCGTTGCATCCATGGTTCACCCGGATATCCCATTCTGCTATGCCACAGAAATCGTTTCGCACAGTCATGCTGCAGATTTTTCTTGGATTTGTTCTTCACTGCAGCTGCCACTGGTAATGAGTTTTGCACTGGGGCAAGAGGTAGGCAGTCATGTACATAATAAAGACCATTTTCTGCTCTGATGGGCATTTTCCAGCCATTCGAGCCAGAGACTGTGGTAAATGCACCCATGCTGTCTGTGGCAAAACAGGCTCCATCACGAAGGGCAGCAGAAACAGACAGGATGTTCGTCGTTGCAGAGGGAACACACTGAACATGATGCTGCCACAGTGGGATACATTGCTGGTTCAATAGGCAGACTGATCCAGTGGCAATAATTCCTCCTGTTGCATCAGACGTGGCCAGCTGCAGAGGGATGGGAGCAGCATGTAATGTGGGAGCATGCAGCAGTGACAGGTTATTTACAAGATGAACTGACGCTCCACTGTCTACCAACCAGGACTGTTTGGATATTCTCCCCTTGCATGGTTTGAGGACATTATAGGATACCACGTGTGGCATACCTTCTGGTGGAGGAGAGGGTGGACCAGGTGGTGGGTGCAGTAGTGGAAAAACTCCAGCTGCAGGGAAGGCATGCTGGACTGCTGGAGGGGGCTGGAGTCCTCCGGGAAGCTGTCCTTGGGGCCACATGCCAGCCAGTTGCTGCACCGCTGCTACCACATTCCTCTGGGTTTCTGCGTCCCTCTGCCTCTTGCGGCAGTCTCTCCAGAAGTGCCCCTTTTTGTGACAGTAGTTGCACGTACCACGTACCTCCACCTTGGCCTCTGTGTCTGCAGGCTGTCTGGTCTGAGTCGCAGCACATGCAGCAGGAGCATGGACTGCAGCAGCTGGGTTTGGCTGTGCTGTCATGACCACTGCAGGCTGATCTGGGTCATCGTTATAGCCCATTGCTTCTGCTGTGGTGGAGATGAGGTCTGCCAGCTGGTTCAGGGGATAAGCCACGGCTGTAAGCAGTAGTCCTGGGGAGTTGGCAGCTGCAGGCAGGCCCTGCACAATCTGTGTGGCCACGTGCCCATCCAGGAGATCATGTCCATTTCGTTTCAGGCAACCTTTCAGATTGATCATCCTATTGACGTACTGGGAAATTGTTTCACCTTGTTTCATGCCACGTGACATCTCTTTCAACCAGTCAGCATTAGCCTGAGGGTTGTAGCCTCCCACAAACTTTTTACAAATATGCACATACGCATCATATGCTGATGGGTTACTTGACAGCTCACCCAACCAGTCTTCAGGAACTGATTCATACAGTAACAACAATGCTGCAGCATTATGGGTAGTCCCAGGCATAGCTTCTTGAATGGCAGGTAAAGAACCCTTTGCATCATTGGCTGCAGTAAATGCATTGTCCCACACCACAAAGTTCTGACCTTTACGCTGCAGTTTTATATGGACTTTGACTAGTGTCGCAATGACCTTGGGAAGGGTGTCTCCTTCCCCCTTTGAAGTACTTGGAGTGCATGGTTCCTTGGTAGGGGTTGATGTTGACTCCTCTTCTGCTGATTTTGATTCAGAGCTGGTGCTGACACCCTTCTTCTTCATGCTGTTTGGTGCTGGTCAGTCGTCGCTCCTCTCTGACAGTCTGGAGTCTCCGTCCTCGTCCTCACTGTCGTTCTCTGTGACCCAATCGTCCACGT
>KV908483.1:62500-105000 GCA_002005505.1 Botryococcus braunii | reverse complement strand
CCTCTGCAGGTGGTGGGGGTTGCGTCGAACCATCCCGCCGGTACCGTTCCAGGTTGGAGACATGAAAGACATCATGAATCCTCCATCGTGCTGGGAGGTCAAGCTCATAAGCTTGGGTACCCACACGTTTCACGACTTGGAACGGCCCTACCCAACGCGGGAGGAGCTTGGGCGTGCCCACCTTGAAACGGAGGTTCTTTGAGGAGAGGAGGACCCAGTCCCCCACACCAAATTGAACGTCCCTTCGTTTGGTGTTGGCATACTGCGTTTGTCTCGCAGTGGCCACCCGATGGGTCATCCTGGCCTCATTGATGGGGCGTTGCATGCCCTGAACAAAGTCAGACGCGCCAGGTACCCGTCTATTGGGGAGAATCGCGACTGGCAGGTGGGTGTGAAACCCGTAGTTCAGCAAGAACGGCGAGGACCCCGTGGATTCGTGATCGCAATTATTGATCGCGAATTCTGCACAGACCAACTTCTCATCCCAATCATCCTGGGACTTGGCCACATACATGCGTAGCATGTCCTCGAGCACTCGATTCACTCGCTCAGTCTGCCCATCCGTCTGCGGATGGTAGGCTGTTGACATGGCTTGTCGAGTCCCAATGGATTGACACAAAGATCTAGCAAAGTGGCTGGTGAAGAGCTTATCTCTATCAGACACCACCACTTGGGGAACACCATGCAACTTCCACACATTGTCAACGTACAGCTTAGCCGTCTGCTCAGCCGTAGCCTTGGTGGTTGTGGGCATAAGATGCACCATCTTGGTCAGCTTATCCACTACGACGAAAATGGCAACATGACCCTTGCCTGTTCTAGGCACTTGGGTAATGGAATCCATAGTCACCGTGTGCCAAGGATTCAGCGGCAACTCTAAAGGTTGCAGCAACCCCGCAGGCAAAGTGTTCCGAGCCTTGTTCTTCTGACACAAGTGGCACGTTAGCACGTAACGTTCGATGTCAGCAAGCATGGTAGGCCACCAATAATGGCGCCTTACCAAGGTCAAGGTTTTCTTCACTCCTTGATGGCCAGCATACGGGCTATCATGAAGGTCCTTGAGGATGTGAGCTCGCAGCCCAAAAGCATCCGGAACCACGGCCTTCTCCTCCCTCAGAAGGAAGCCGTCAAAGTCTAGCAGACCTTCAACATTCTGCTTATCTTGGAACCATGGGTCTTGAGTATAACCCTGGACAAATCTGTCCTTCCAAAACAGAGCAACCCCGGCCGCAGCACTCCCCCCCCCCCGCAGAGCGGATAGTACCAACCAAGGCACAAAGAGAGAGCGTTGGCAGACAACGGTGCGCCGGGTGCGAATACCCACCAATCACCACGCCATTGATGATTGGACAAGGAGCCTCATAGTCGGACGGATGCCGACTCAGAGCGTCAGCCACCACATTGGACGTTCCTGGGGCTTAGTCCATGCGAAAATTAAACCTCGAATGAAACTCGGCCCACCTGGTTTGCCGTCTACTTAAAGTAGGCAAAGTGTCCAAATAAGTGATAGCCTCGTGGTCCGTGACCACACGAAACTCAGGGGCCCCCTCTAGGTAGCACCTCCAGACTGTCAATGCGTGCACCACAGCTAGAAGTTCTTGCTCCCCAGTAGGATAGTTAACCTCAGCGGGAGTCAAGCGACGACTCTCGTAGGCAACTGGGCGACCCTTCTGGTACAACACGGCCCCCAACCCTGCCAAAGACGCATCGCAATGGACCTCAAACGGCTTTGAGAAGTCCGGATACGCTAAGCAAGGTGCATGTGTCAAGGCATGTTTAATCTCGGTAAACGCCCGAACACACGCAGCACTCCATACCCAGGTCACACCTTGGCGTAGGAGTCTGTACAGTGGCGATGCAAGTGCTGCAAAATTGCGAACAAACTTGCGAAAGTAAGTTGCCAGCCCCAGGAAAGACCGCAACTCACCAACATTCTTCGGTGTGCTCCAATTAGCAACTGAAACCACCTTACGTGGGTCCACTTTAATCCCATATGCTGAGACTAAATGGCCCAAGTACTCCAGCTCATCCTTGGCGAAAGAGCACTTCTTTAGGTTAGCATACAACTTATGCTGCCGCAACAGTTCAAGGACTTTGCGGAGATGCTCCCTATGCTCTTCAATGGACTTGCTGTAGATGAGGATGTCATTAAGGTACACGAGCACAAACTTGTGCAGGTAAGGAGCAAAGATAGCATTCATGGCGGTTTGAAACGTGGCCGGGGCATTAGTCAGCCCAAATGGCAAAACCCGCCACTCGAACAACCCCGCGGGTGTTCTGAAAGCTGTCTTTGGCATATCCTCATCTGTGATCCGGATCTGGTGATAGCCAGACGTGAGGTCAAGACTAGAGAACACTGTAGAACCCTGCAGTTGATCAAGAGTATCATCGATACGAGGCATCGGATACCTGTTCTTGACCGTCTGTCGATTCAAAGCTCGGTAATCAATGACCATCCGGAGACTTCTATCCTTCTTTTGCACAAAAAGAATGGGCGCACCATAGGGTGATGTAGACGGCTGTATATACCCTTTGTCCAACAATAGCTTTGTCTGGCGTAACGCCTCATCGTACTCTAAGCGTGAAAGCCGGTACAACGGACGAGGCGGTGGACGAGCATGTGGATCGCTCAAGGGTATAGTGTGTCTAACCCCTTGCCTCTCAGGCGGAAGGTGCGGGACATCTTCAGGGAAAACATCTTGGAATTCACTGAGTATGTCAACAACAGGAAAGTTAGGAGAAGGAATGGAGGCATTCGGATCGGTAGATAGATCGGTTACTGTAAAAGGTTATGGGCAGTGGCGTCTCCTGTAAGCAAGCAGACAGGTCGTAAGTTCGTGCCTCTCCAGCTACAGTCCTTGACGACTGTCTGCTCTTTAGACACATGCAACTGCATGAACAAGACTGGCATCCTTATGTGCCCAGTATCTTTCCAAACCAGTTCCGTTACATGTTGATCTGTCAATGAGCATCTACACACGGATAAGCTCCTGACGGCTGAAAGCAAGTACCTTCCTATACTCAATCAAGACTCCGTCCCTTAGCTGTTTTAGAGACTTGATTGTACACTAAGATGGTTCACTTACAAACAAGCAATCAAACATGAACACATTACCAATACACACCCTGCGTCACCGCACATGTAAGCAAGCAGACAGGTCGTAAGTTCGTGCCTCTCCAGCTACAGTCCTTGACGACTGTCTGCTCTTTAGACACATGCAACTGCATGAACAAGACTGGCATCCTTATGTGCCTAGTATCTTTCCAAACCAGTTGCTCGACTATGCGGTGATCGCAGCTTTAATAGTCCTTTGACACCAACGCGTAATCTAGATCAAATTGTACCTTATGTTCGAAATAGACCTCATCCGAACGTGTCTTGAGGTACCTTATGTGGATAGTGGACCCGTATCCTAATAATGTACATTTGAACATCACCTAAAGCACAAGGCATTCTATAATGTATGTTCACAACTCAACACTTCCCCTTGCCTGCATGCTTTATGTGTATCTTCTCAAACCTAGTGAATCACGATGACCAACAAACACGGGCTTAGCAAGTGGCTTGGTCATAATGTCAGCCACATTTCGAGCAGATTCTACATAGAGGATATCTACCTGCCCAAGTGCCATAGCTTCCCTAGCATAGTGGAAGCTTACTGCAACATGCTTTGTGAATTTGGAATAAAGGGGATTCCGTAAATTGGAAATGCATCCTTGGTTGTCACAGAAAATTTTGACCCTCCAAGGTGCAGCCCCGATCTCTTCCAAGAAGCCCCTAAGCCAGTTGGCTTCCTTCACAATATGGCCGGCTGCCATAAACTCGGCTTGCACAGTTGAGGTAGCAACTGAGCTCTGCTTCTTGCTTCCCCAAACCACGGCACTACCATAGACTGATAGAACATAGCCAGTGGTGGAATACCTGTGGTCCAGGTCCCCAGCATAGTCGGCATCAACATAGCCTTCTAGCTCAGGCCCCTTTCCACCCAGAGTAAGAGCTAATTCTCTCGTATCTCTCAAGTACTTCAGCACTTGAATGGCCTCATTCCAGTGTGAGGTAGTGGGTGTCATTCTATACCTTGACAACACTCCAACAGCCTGAGAAATATCAGGCCGGGTCGTATTGGCAATATATAGCAACGATCCAATCAACTCACAGTACCGATGACCAGGTGGCAGTGGGGTACCTGCCCCATGTGACAAACCATCTGAGGACTCGGGTCTGCTGCTAGCCACAAAGTCCTTGGACATGGGGGTATCAACCACACGCCCATCATCAGCAACACCAAACTTTTCCACAAGAGCATCAATCTTGGGAGTGCAACTCATGGAAATAGTGCCCTGAACTCTATTGCGTAGGACCTGACACCCCAGGAAATCATTCACCTCTCCCAAATCATGGATGGTGAAGTCCTTCTTCAACAACTCTTTCCCCCACTCAATCTCTGCAACCAATCTGGCAACTATGAGAAGATCATCATGTAAAAGGTTATGGGCAGTGGCGTCTCCTGTAAGCAAGCAAACAGGTCGTAAGTTCGTGCCTCTCCAGCTACAGTCCTTGACGACTGTCTGCTCTTTAGACACATGCAACTGCATGAACAAGACTGGCATCCTTATGTGCCCAGTATCTTTCCAAACCAGTTCCGTTACATGTTGATCTGTCAATGAGCATCTACACACGGATAAGCTCCTGACGGCTGAAAGCAAGTACCTTCCTATACTCAATCAAGACTCTGTCCCTTAGCTGTTTTAGAGACTTGATTGTACACTAAGATGGTTCACTTACAAACAAGCAATCAAACATGAACACATTACCAATACACACCCTGCGTCACCGCACATGTAAGCAAGCAGACAGGTCGTAAGTTCGTGCCTCTCCAGCTACAGTCCTTGACGACTGTCTGCTCTTTAGACACATGCAACTGCATGAACAAGACTGGCATCCTTATGTGCCTAGTATCTTTCCAAACCAGTTGCTCGACTATGCGGTGATCGCAGCTTTAATAGTCCTTTGACACCAACGCGTAATCTAGATCAAATTGTACCTTATGTTCGAAATAGACCTCATCCGAACGTGTCTTGAGGTACCTTATGTGGATAGTGGACCCGTATCCTAATAATGTACATTTGAACATCACCTAAAGCACAAGGCATTCTATAATGTATGTTCACAACTCAACACTTCCCCTTGCCTGCATGCTTTATGTGTATCTTCTCAAACCTAGTGAATCACGATGACCAACAAACACGGGCTTAGCAAGTGGCTTGGTCATAATGTCAGCCACATTTCGAGCAGATTCTACATAGAGGATATCTACCTGCCCAAGTGCCATAGCTTCCCTAGCATAGTGGAAGCTTACTGCAACATGCTTTGTGAATTTGGAATAAAGGGGATTCCGTAAATTGGAAATGCATCCTTGGTTGTCACAGAAAATTTTGACCCTCCAAGGTGCAGCCCCGATCTCTTCCAAGAAGCCCCTAAGCCAGTTGGCTTCCTTCACAATATGGCCGGCTGCCATAAACTCGGCTTGCACAGTTGAGGTAGCAACTGAGCTCTGCTTCTTGCTTCCCCAAACCACGGCACTACCATAGACTGATAGAACATAGCCAGTGGTGGAATACCTGTGGTCCAGGTCCCCAGCATAGTCGGCATCAACATAGCCTTCTAGCTCAGGCCCCTTTCCACCCAGAGTAAGAGCTAATTCTCTCGTATCTCTCAAGTACTTCAGCACTCGAATGGCCTCATTCCAGTGTGAGGTAGTGGGTGTCATTCTATACCTTGACAACACTCCAACAGCCTGAGAAATGTCAGGCCGGGTCGTATTGGCAATATATAGCAACGATCCAATCAACTCACAGTACCGATGACCAGGTGGCAGTGGGGTACCTGCCCCATGTGACAAACCATCTGAGGACTCGGGTCTGCTGCTAGCCACAAAGTCCTTGGACATGGGGGTATCAACCACACGCCCATCATCAGCAACACCAAACTCTTCCACAAGAGCATCAATCTTGGGAGTGCAACTCATGGAAATAGTGCTCTCAACTCTATTGCGTAGGACCTGACACCCCAGGAAATCATTCACCTCTCCCAAATCATGGATGGTGAAGTCCTTCTTCAACAACTCTTTCCCCCACTCAATCTCTGCAACCAATCTGGCAACTGTGAGAAGATCATCAACATAAACAAGAATAAAGGACAGGTTGCCATCAGGGGCCCTCCTGATGTATACACCCGCATCACTCTTGCACACACTATACCCCATCACGCTCAACTTGTCGGTCAAGGTCTTGTGCCAAGCCCGTGGGGCTTGTTTTAGACCGTATAGTGCCTTCCTGAGCTTGCACACAACCCTCGTGTTGCCATTCTCAAATCCTGGTGGTTGGTCACATAGACCTCTTCCTCCAACTCTCCATTGAGAAAAGCCGTCTTGATATCCACTTGGTGGATCTCAAGATTCTGTGTGGCAGCCACTGCCAGCACAGCCCTCCTTGCCCCATAGCTGCTGGTGGGTGCAAATACCTCCCCAACATCTATCCCAGGGATCTGTCTACACCCTTGGGCAACTAACCTCGCTTTAAAGCGAGTAACTTTCCCATGTGCATCAATTTTAGTGGAGAATATCCAATGGACAGGAATAACTTTTTGTCCATGTGGTCTGTCCACATACTCTAGAACCTCATGGGTATCAAGAGAATCCATCTCTTCCCTCATTGCTTGTTGCCAAAAATCCCACTGAGGGGAGCATTGGGCTTCCCTCAGGTTAGATGGCACGTGAACCTTTCCCAGCTTGACATAAGGTACATTTTGTCCAGTTCCGAGTGCGCTTCAGCACCCCCCCGAGCTAAATTTTGAAGATGGCCCAGCACTGACCATGACTGTTGTGAGGTCTCTGAAGTGGCAGGGGAACCATCCTGGCTGCTGGGGGCTCCAGCCACAGGTCCGACTGAGCTCCTCAGCCTGCTGTGATCCTTTGGAGAGCTGGCAGTGGTAGCAGGAGATCCAGTGGGCTTGCACTCCACCACAGGGTCATCCTGTGCTTCCCAAAAATTCACGGGAATGGCTGTTGGTGAGCTGGGGACATTGGAATTGCCTCCCCTGCCCTGCGAGGACGCTCCTGAGAGCCATTGAGAGGATCCAGGTTGCACCTTAGACATACCCACTCTCTCCCCTCCTCTCAAATGCTCAAGGAATGTAACATCCCTACTCTCTTTCCATACACCATTGCCTACGTACACTCTATAGGCCTTGGACTGTGGGCAATACCCAGTGAACATGCCTGGAATGGTCTTTGGTCCAAATACAGACCGCTGACCTGGGGGAATGTGAACATGTGCCACACAGCCCCATGTGCGCAAGGAAGCAACATCAGGCTTTACCCCATAGAGCATCTCAGTAGGGGTCAGAGGCTGCCTGTGGTGGGGCCCACGTTGTACAGCAGGGTGGCAGACTCCAGTGCCTCCTTCCACAAGGAAGGGTCTGCTGCAGCGTGCACCAACAGGGTCCTTGTGCGCTCCTTCAGAGTCCGATTCATGCGCTCGGCAAGTCCATTTTGCTGAGGCGTGGATGGAGGTAAGGTCTCCATTTTAGTGCCCTGCTGAGCACAAAATTCTTTGAACTGCTGATTCAGAAATTCTGTCCCTCTATCAGATCTCACACACTTCACCACTTTCTCATGAAATGTCTGCCAGTACTTCAAGAGCTCAATGAGGGCCTTGGGAATGGCTTCTTTCGACTTCACTGCCAATGAGGCTATCAGGTGGGATTTTTCATCCTCCACAGTAACCCAAAAACGCTCTCCCGTGATTGCAGCTGGTGAAATGGGACCCACAGTGTCCACATGCACTCTATCTAACACACTCTCTGCAGGCCTAGAGGAAGCTGGAAAGGGGGGGCGAGAATGTTTCCCTTGTATACATGACTCACACTGGGGAGAACACTCTGAGCATGGAGCAAGGGACACATTGATCCCAGTGACCAGGTCTTCGTTGTCCAACCTTGTCATACTCTTAACCCCAGGATGCCCCAACCTTGCATGCCACAGTAGTCGATCTGTACACACGTGCCCTTTCCTGGCATGATACGAGGCAACATGAGGACTGGACTGTGGCTGCGCATCATGCTAGCTCTTGACGGGACACACCAATTCTAAAAACAAAACAGCCCTCGCTCTCTGGCTATCTTACCAGACCAGCCTGCTGGGCCTTTCATGGTCGTGTACCCACCTGCACTGTCACTGAGGAATGATGCTCCATCCTGAATGGCTCCTGTGACAGAAATCAGATTAGTGTGTGCAGTGGGCACACACTGCACATTATGCAGCCAAAACACCTCTTGTCTGGCATTGACCAGACACACAGACCCAGTTGCAACTATCCCTCCTTTGGCGTCAGAAGTGGCCAAATGAAGAGGGAGGGGTTGGGCATGCTTGACTGGGTTGTGTAGTAAAGACAGATCATTTATAAGGTGCACCGATGCACCACTATCTATCAGCCACGAGGTACTGCAAGCCCCATGAGACGTAGGGGTAAGCACATTCAACGAAACGAACATAGGCTCACCAGCACCTGGAGGAGGTGGTGGTGGGAGATGCCAGCCTGGGAAGAAGGGGAAGATAGTGGACACAGATCCAGGAGCATGTGAGGGTGACACGGGAGGGCCTCCTCTGGACTGGCCAGCATCCCACCAGCTGGCTTGTTGCTGAAAAGCTCCAGTGCCCCACCACGCAGCTGGGCCCGCACTTGCAGCTTGCATTGTGCCACGTAGAGCTTGCAGCCTCTTCAGTTCAGGCACTCCCTCCAGAAATGTCCCGTCCCGTTGCAGAAGCGACACACCAGTTCCTCCTTTGGCCTCCTGCCACGTCCAGACCCTCGCCCCCTGCCTCCAGCGTTGTGAGCAGAAGGGCCATAGGGGGCCTGACCATCAGCAGGTACTCCAGCTCCCACTCCTGGTGCTGCTCCAGCGCCCGGTGCAGCTCCAGCGCCTTGGGGAGGCCCAGGAATTCCACCCTGAGCTGGCACGGCTGCTGCTGCTGCTGCCATAACTGCTGCAGCTGATGCTGTGACTTGCACTGACTCTGCCAGCGGGATATCCCGGTACTCCAAGTTCTCAATGGCAGTGAGGATCGTCTCCAGCATGTTGTAGGGGTCTGACTTGGCGGAGGTAATTGCCCAAGCGTCGTTCTGCAAGACTGCAGGTAGTCCCTTATACATATACCTGCAGATCTGGCGGTCGCTCAGCTGATGGTTATTGGCCTCCAGGGAGGCGGCAATACTGATGACTCGGTGGCACCATTCTTGCACTGTCTCTCCCTTTACCATGCCTTGTTTGAGCCCCTTGATCCACTTCTCGTTGATTTCCCTGTCCTTCCCTCCAGTGCAGCGGTCTGCCATCCACTGAATGAAGTCAAAAGCGCTCCCCCGCTGTTTGACTTCGTCGTGCCACATGGACGGGACAGACTGCAAAATGAAATGTTTTACTGCTGCGTTCTCTGCGGTCTTAGGCATAGCTGTCTCCAACGCTCCCATTGCTCCTTTTTGCATTGCGCAGGACTCCAGCTCTTCACGCCAGGCCCTGAAATTAGTGCGATCAGCCTTCAGCTGCGTAGACATCTTGGGATTGGAGGAGTTCATACGAGCTGGCTGCAGTGCCTCCAGTGGTCTGTCCTGACAGTCCAGCTCCTGAGGAGGCCGTGCTGCCTCCTGCTGGTGTTGCCATAGTCTCTGTACTGCTGGGATTACTTTCAGAAACCTTGCTTTGGGAACAAGATTGAGGTCTGGTCATACACTTCACTTGCTCTCACAGCGTTCAGCCTGACACAGCTGGTTTAAGTATACCCTTCCGGCGTATACCACAGCACTTTCAAGTATTCCACCCTTTCGAGGTCTAGCATGTACCCTTAATATGCAAGATATGAAAAATATTCTTCAGCAATTCAATTGCCTGACCATCCGGACCTACTGACGATCTCACGACAACGACGACGGGTGATAATCTCAGGTCACTTCATGGAAATAAACTTCCCAAGATATTGAAGACTCTGTCGGTAGGCCTTCTGAGTGAATATCCAGTTGTTCCTTTTTTACTTCTTCTTGCCGTCAGGCGAGTCCGTGGAAAACCCAGTACAGACGCATCCGATGATGCCATGCACTCCTGTCTGCCCTTGGCTCAGCTGGAAGGGCGTGGGCCCATAACCTGTAAAAGGTTATGGGCAGTGGCGTATCGTGTAAGCAAGCAGACAGGTCGTAAGTTCGTGCCTCTCCAGCTACAGTCCTTGACGACTGTTCGCTCTTTAGACACATGTACCTGCATGAACAAGACTGGCATCCTTATGTGCCCAGTATCTTTCCAAACCAGTTCCGTTACATGTTGATCTGTCAATGAGCATCTACACACGGATAAGCTCCTGACGGCTGAAAGCAAGTACCTTCCTATACTCAATCAAGACTCCGTCCCTTAGCTGTTTGGGAGACTTGATTGTCCACTAAGATGGTTCACTTACAAACAAGCAATCAAACATGAACACATTACCAATACACACCCTGCGTCACCGCACCTGTAAGCAAGCAGACAGGTCGTAAGTTCGTGCCTCTCCAGCTACAGTCCTTGACGACTGTCTGCTCTTTAGACACATGCAACTGCATGAACAAGACTGGCATCCTTATGTGCCCAGTATCTTTCCAAACCAGTTGCTCGACTATGCGGTGATCGCAGCTTTAATAGTCCTTTCACACTAACGCGTAATCTAAATCAGATTGTATCTTATGTTCGAAATAGACCTCATCCGAACGTGTCTTGAGGTACCTTATGTGGATAGTGGACCCGTATCCTAATAATGTACATTTGAAGATCACCTAAAGCACAAGGCATTCTATAATGTATTTTCACAACTCAACACATCAACATAAACAAGAATAAAGGACAGGTTGCCATCAGGGGCCCTCCTGATGTATACACCCGCATCACTCTTGCACACACTATACCCCATCACGCTCAACTTGTCGGTCAAGGTCTTGTGCCAAGCCCGTGGGGCTTGTTTTAGACCGTATAGTGCCTTCATGAGCTTGCACACAACCCTCGTGTTGCCATTCTCAAATCCTGGTGGTTGGGTCACATAGACCTCTTCCTCCAACTCTCCATTGAGAAAAGCCGTCTTGATATCCACTTGGTGGATCTCAAGATTCTGTGTGGTAGCCACTGCAAGCACGGCCCTCCTTGCCCCATAGCTGCTGGTGGGTGCAAATACCTCCCCAACATCTATCCCAGGGATCTGTCTACACCCTTGGGCAACTAACCTCGCTTTAAAGCGAGTAACTTTCCCATGTGCATCAATTTTAGTGGAGAATATCCAATGGACAGGAATAACTTTTTGTCCATGTGGTCTGTCCACATACTCTAGAACCTCATGGGTATCAAGGGAATCCATCTCTTCCCTCATTGCTTGTTGCCAAAAATCCCACTGAGGGGAGCATTGGGCTTCCCTCAGGTTAGATGGCACGTGAACCTTTCCCAGCTTGACATAAGGTACATTTTGTACCTTATGCGGAGACTCTGCAGTACTGTCAGCACTCCTGGGACTGTTGTCTTTGATATCCCTCTGATCCTGGTTCCCAGAATAAGGTACATTTTGTACCTTATGTTGAGATCCTGCAGTACAGCCAGAACTACCAGAGCCCTCCCCAACCCTCTCTCTTGAACTGCCAGACTCATGCGCTCCACCATTACAATCTCTCACCTTTCTCAATGCAGGTGGAAGCAGCAGCTCTCTCTCTCCTGGACTCACACCTAGGTACACTACTCTGACTTTCCTGAGCTGCGCCTATTGTGTCAGGCTGCACCCCATAAGCATGATTGGTTCCCAGCTCAACTTGGCTACGTGCTTCCCCTGCTGCTGGCACTTCTAGCCCACTACTCTCCTCGCTAACATCTTCTCCAAGCATAGCCTCCCCTGTCTCAACCTGCCTCTTCAAATCAGGGAGACCTACCAAGGGTGGCTCACTCACAAGTACCTGGCCTGAGCCAGGGTCATGCATGGGGACCCCTACTGAGTCCCTCCTAGCCTGGCGCTGTTCATAACGCTGATCCCTTGTGAGGGTGGTTCCTGGAGGAAGTCTATGTTGAGACTTCCCCTGGAACCTGACCCCCTCCTGCAACTTCTGCAGTTTGTCCAGTTGCGAGTGCGCTTCAGCACCCCCCCAAGCTAAATTTTGAAGATGGCCCAGCACTGACCATGACTGCTGTGAGGTCTCTGAGGTGGCAGGGGAACCATCCTGGCTGCTGGGGGCTCCAGCCGCAGGTCCGACTGAGCTCCTCAGCCTGCTGTGATCCTCTGGAGAGCTGGCAGTGGTAGCAGGAGATCCAGTGGGCTTGCACTCCACCACTGGGTCATCCTCTGCTTCCCAAAAATTCACGGGAATGGCTGTTGGTGAGCTGGGGACATTGGAATTGCCTCCCCTGCCCTGCGAGGACGCTCCTGAGAGCCATTGAGAGGATCCAGGTTGCACCTTAGACATACCCACTCTCTCCCCTCCTCTCAAATGCTCAAGAAATGTAACATCCCTGCTCTCTTTCCATACACCATTGCCTACGTACACTCTATAGGCCTTAGACTGTGGGCAATACCCAGTGAACATGCCTGGAATGGTCTTTGGTCCAAATACAGACCGCTGACCTGGGGGCATGTGAACATGTGCCACACAGCCCCATGTGCGCAAGGAAGCAACATCAGGCTTTACCCCATAGAACATCTCAGTAGGGGTCAGAGGCCTGCCTGTGGTGGGGCCCACGTTGTAAAGCAGGGTGGCAGACTCCAGTGCCTCTTTCCACAAGGAAGGGTCTGCTGCAGCGTGCACCAACAGGGTCCTTGTGCGCTCCTTCAGAGTCCGATTCATGCGCTCAGCAAGTCCATTTTGCTGAGGCGTGGATGGAGCTGAGGTCTCCATTTTAGTGCCCTGCTGAGCACAAAATTCCTTGAACTGCTGATTCAGAAATTCTGTCCCTCTATCAGATCTCACACACTTCACCACTTTCTCGTGAAATGTCTGCCAGTACTTCAAGAGCTCAATGAGGGCCTTGGGAATGGCTTCTTTCGACTTCACTGCCAATGAGGCTTTCAGATGGGATTTTTCATCAACCACAGTAACCCAAAAACGCTCTCCCGTGATTGCAGCTGGTGAAATGGGCCCCACAGTGTCCACATGCACTCTATCTAACACACTCGCTGCAGGCCTAGAGGAAGCTGGAAAGGGGGGGCGAGAATGTTTCCCTTGTATACATGACTCACACTGGGGAGAACACTCTGAGCATGGAGCAAGGGACACATTGATCCCAGTGACCAGATCTTCGTTGTCCAACCGTGTCATTGTAACGACCGGGATTCGTACCCGGGACTGCGAGGTCCCTCGGAGGAATCCTACCAACTCGGCCGGGTGTGCCACGTGCCTAAAAGGTACGATCGGTGTTTATCGGCATTGCTCAGCGGTTAAGTAGGGCTCCGACTATCGGACATCGCCCGATAGTCGTTACATTTCTCCCCGTCTTAGACCACAATCGTCCTCGATTGTGCCTGGGAACGGAGAATTGGTGGATGGTTCACGTGCCCATACACGTGGGTGGTGGTTGGTGAGTGAGCCCATGGATAAGGACTGTCCGTTACGGAGGGTCCGTTGGAAGATTGCGTCCGGATGTTACGTATTAGTTAGACCACCGCTATATGGGGATCGGGGTGGTACAAGTATAGGTTATACACCCGCGAAACCGAGCGCCGAGGGGTACTCCGTCAGGAATGCACCTCCTCCCGAGGGAAGCTGGGATTTTTGAGAGCCCGAGGCGAAGCCGAGGGCTCTTGAAAATCCCAGCTTCCCGAGGGAGGAGGTGCATTCCTGACAGAGTGCCCCGAGGTCCGGTTTAGCGGGTGTATAACTAATTTATGCACTTCCGGTTCTACTTCAGGGTGGTTCTGTACACTGTTTATATATTGTGATTAGCTTGGTTAGTTATGACTCATGAGGCCGTCCGGCAGGGGGAAGCAGGTACGCCGGCTCACCATCACGGCCCCGTTTAATTGATAGTAAACACATTTTTGAAATCAAGGTTAAAATATACTGTATTAATTAATAAAACGTTTAATTTCATGGATTGTTCATGGAAATCGTGCTCGTGTGTTTCCGGAATTCCATTTGTGGGGCTCCGTCGAAACCTATAAAGACACCCAACAGACATACAAGCAGCTTCAAACTTTCTTTTCATACTTCCTCGTGGTATGGTACGGCGGAAAGTGTAGGTATGTTGACCATTCGACTGCAGATTCAACCAAGAATGGGGCTCCGCAGTACATATACGAGTATCAACGTACTACAATTGTCCTGGAATGCGGATGGCGTGTGTGGAGAGCGTCGCTACATGGCCATGGAGCAGGAGAACGCGAGTTCAAATCCCCCAGAAAAACGGGAGAAAAAAATAAACCCCATCCGCAGATAGTAGGGTGATGGGCCTACTTCAGCGTAGGAGTGATACTTGGGCATAGGTGTGATACTTGAGGGCCTAGGTGTGATACTTGAGGGCCTAGGTGTGATACTTCAGCCTGAAGTAGCACACCTATGAAGGGAAGCTACAGCGCCAATGGGACAAGCTGGGTGAACTCCTGAAATGCAGCACCTCGAAAAACACCCTGAAGTAGCACCGGAAGTGTATAAGCGAAATAATTCCACCGCTTCGAGGTACCAGGGGATTTTTCGAAAACCCGAGGCGAACCCGAGGGTTTTCGAAAAAGCCCCTGGTACCGAGAAGCGGTGGAATTGTTTCGCGAGTACCACCCCAGATCCCCATATAGCGGTGGTCTAAAAGATTTAGGCCACTGTTTGGCCGTTCCTCTGTGCCAAACTTTCCTGGAAGATGCTCTTTGTAAATGCGCATTTGAAACTTAATCGTTTTCGGAACAAGGAGAAAAGGGATGGAGTGGCAGGAGCCGGCAACCTGTATCCCGTTCGGATCTGCCTGCCCCGATTCGTGGTAGGTAATTTTACTGCGTCCCTAGCTTGTCACTCTCCTTCAACACGTAGATTACAGGATGGAAATGTTTCTGGTCTTGCTGCAGGAGTCTTGCAGGGGATATCAGCAAACTTGTCAGCAGATGTCGCACGTCGCCGGCCAGCAGGTACACGCTGTTCTTGACTTTCGGTGCCGTCACGATTTCCTGCATTGCTCGCATCTCTGCTTCTTTGCTTGCAGTTACTTGATCCTTTGTGCTGTCGCTGCTGCTGCTTGCTTTTTGCATTCGACCTTAACATCCAGGCGTGGAGAGCTCCTCCTTGAAGTGTTTCTGCTCTTGCTGCAGGAGGCTTGCAGTGGACATCAGCAATATTATAAGTAGATGTCGCAAGTTGCCGGCCAGCAGGTACATATGCTGTTCGTGACTTTGCAGCCCTCATGATTTCCTGCTTTGCTTGCATCGCTGCTTCTTTGCTTGCAGAAAGCAATCCTTTATGCTGTCGCTGCTGCTGCTTGTTTCTTGCATTCAACCTTGAAATCCAGGCGTGTAGAGCTCCTCCTTGAAGTGTTTCTGCTCTTGCTGCAGGAGTCTTGCAGTGGATATCAGCAAACTTGTCAGCAGATGTCGCACGTCGCCAGCCAGAAGGTACACGCTGTTCTTGACTGTTGGAGCCTTCATGATTTCCTGCTTTTCTTGCATCGCTGCTTCTGTTCTTTCTGAAAGTAATCCTTTGTGCTGTCGCTGCTGCTACTTGTTTTTTGCATTCGCTCTTGACTGCCATGCGTGCAGATCTTCTCCTTAAAGTGTTTCTGCTTTTGCTGCAGGAGGCTGGCAGTGGACATAAGTAGCCTTTTCAGCAGTTGTCTCATGTCCCTGGGCAGCAGGTACACGCCGTGCTTGACTTTTGGAGCCCTCACGATTTCCAGCCTTTCTCGCATCGCTGCATCTTTGAGATACTTAATCCTTTGTGCTGTCACTGCTGCTGCTTGTTTTTTGCATTCAACCTTGAAATATAGGCGTGCAGAGCTCCTCCTTGAAGTGTTCCTCGTCTTGCTGCAGGAGTATTGCATTGGGATATCAGTAACCTTTTCAGCAGATGTCTCATGTCCCGGGCAGCAGGTACACGCTGTGCTTGGCTTTCGGTGCCCTCACGATTTCCTGCCTTGCTCCCATCGCGGCATCTTTGCTTGCAGATAGTTAATCCTATGTGCTGTCGCTTGTTTTTTGCATTCGACCGTGAAATCCAGGGGTGCAGAGCTCCTCCTTGAAGTGTTTCTGCTCTTGCTGCAGGAGTCTGGCAGTGGACATCAGCAACCTTTACGGCAGATGTTGCATGTTGCCGGCCAGCAGGTACATATGCTATTCGTGAGTTTGCAGCCCTCATGATTTCCTGGTCTGCTTGCATCGTTGCTTGTTTGCAGATAGTAATCCTTTGTGCTGTCGCTGCTGCTAACCTTCAAATATTTGCCTTTATTATCACAGTCAAACGGATATAATGTAAATGAGCAGGAACAATGTATGTCTTTCTTTTTTATGTAAAGTTCTGTTATTTGAAACATATTCACCCTTGACAGCCTGGTACAATTTGCTGCAGGTTGATGTCAACGCTCTTTGCAAGGCGTCCCTTGTTGATCCCGAGCTCATGGACCTCCAGGTAAAAATGCTTCATCTGCTTCAGGTTGTTAGTTATTCTTGATTCACTACGTATGCAGCAATCTTTTGATTTTGATGAAACTTGGTTTAGTTATGGTTGATGAACTTTGGTGGGAACTGATGATTGAGGGAAGACGAGTTGAACGACTTCCTAAATTTTGAGGCCATACATATCTCAGAAGTAAGTCCTTCCCCTTTTCTTTTCTTTAGGGGTGTGTGTGTGTGTGTCTGTGTGTGTGTGTGTGTGTGTGTGTGTGTGTGTGTGTGTGTGTGTGTGTGTGTGTGTGCGCGCGCGCGCACACACGCGCTCGCATGCGTTGCAAGGGTCTTTTGATGGTCAACTGCGTTGCAAGTGTATCCTCTGCGTTGCAAGGGTCTTTTGATGGTCAACTGTGGAATGAAGTGGAAAGGACCCTAATGGTTTTTGAGTTGTGCTGTTTGTATTGATGTTGTCATTCTGTTTCACGGACGCAATCCTGCAAAGTGCTTGAAATGCAGGACAGAGTTAATTATCATGGGATTCCGTGTTACAGCATAGATGTTTTTGTTGGTCTGGTGTGTGCTGAGAAGGACGTTGGCTTTGCTGGAATCCCCAGATTCGAAGTACTACAACAATGCGAAAATGCATGTAGTTGTTGGGGGACTGCGTGGCAAACGGTAATCGGTACCGCTTTCCAAGCAGTTTTGAGAAACAGCCAATTGCAGCAACAACACACCGCTGAGAGATTGGTTTTGGACAACCAGCACGCGGGAGCTGGTCAATTTTTGCTAAATGTATCATCAGAGTAACGGTTTCAACACGGTGTAAATGCAGCTGATAGGTTGGCAATTATTAGCAAGATCACTGATTGTTGGAAGGGGTATGTCTCCCTGGTGAGGCAATTTCTACCACCGTAGTTCTTCCTCTTTCACTTCGACGTTTGCAAAGAGGTTATTCAAGGCAATAGTTTAATTTCATACATATTACTTGTGGATGTTTTTCTCACATTGATTATTTGGGTCTGAATGTGAGTAGAATTTCTGGGGACACTTCCCCATCTTCTTGTCAGGTTTGGCTTTTAGTAGATTGTTGGGGACATTTCCCCATCTTTTTGTCACATTTGGCTTTCGTTGGTTGCCACAATTCAGGGCTATGGATTAGTCCCCCAGCAGGAGTGGTTTGATTTATATTAGGAGAGTTAAAAAGTAGAATAATGGCATTTTAGTTGTAGCAGTTTGTTATGTAAAGTAGCAGAAGGATATCAGGGTGGATATTTAACTATAGGTGTAGGATAAGTGTCATAGCAGTGGGATATCAGGGTCACTAAAATCTATAGCAGTGGGATATCAGGGTCACTAAAATCTATAGCAGTGGGATATCAGGGTCAATAAAATCTATAGCAGTGGGATATCAGGGTCACTATAATCTATAGCAGTGGGATATCAGGGTCACTAAAATCTATAGGAATAGGATATCAGGGGGAGTAATATCTATAGAAATAGGAATTTATGGGACCACAACCAATTGTAATATCGCAGGTACAAGTACACGTATGTGTACAAGTCTCATTCCTACAAAAATATCCCAAATAATCTAACAGCAAAAACACCCCAAAAAGGCCAAACAGTGGTCTAAGGCCTGGAATCCCATCCCCCTTGTGGACAAGCGCGTCGCACCGCGTGATCGCAACGCGAGAGGAAAATGGGTTTCCTGCTCGCCGATACCAAATGTAACGACCGGGATTCGTACCCGGGACTGCGAGGTCCCTCGGAGGAATCCTACCAACTCGGCCGGGTGTGCCACGTGCCTAAAAGGTACGATCGGTGTTTATCGGCATTGCTCAGCGGTTAAGTAGGGCTCCGACTATCGGACATCGCCCGATAGTCGTTACAGTCATACTCTTAACCCCAGGATGCCCCAACCTTGCATGCCACAGTAGTCGATCTGTACACACGTGCCCTTTCCTGGCATGATGAGGCAACATGAGGACTGGACTGTGGCTGCGCATCATGCTGGCTCTTGACGGGACACACCCATTCTAAAAAAACATCCCTCGCTCTCTGGCTATCTGACCAGACCATCCTGCTGGGCCTTTCATGGTCGTGTACCCACCTGCACTGTCAGTCAGGAATGATGCTCCATCCTGAATGGCTCCTGTGACAGAGATCAGATTAGTGTGTGCAGTGGGCACACACAGCACATTGTGCAGCCAAAACACCTCTTGTTTGGCATCGACCACACACACAGGCCGAGTTGCAACTATCCCTCCTTTGGCGTCGGAAGTGGCCAAATGAAGAGGGAGGGGTTGGGCATGCATGACTGGGTTGTGTAGTAAAGACAGATCATTTACAAGGTGCACCGATGCACCACTATCTATCAGCCACGAGGTACTGCACGCCCCATGAGACGTAGGGGTAAGCACATTCAACGAAACGAACATAGGCTCACCAGCACCTGGAGGAGGTGGTGGTGGGAGATGCCAGCCTGGGAAGAAGGGGAAGATAGTGGACACAGATCCAGGAGCATGTGAGGTTGACACGGGAGGGCCTCCTCTGGATTGGCCAGCATCCCACCAGCTGGCTTGTTGCTGAGGAGCTCCAGTGCCCCACCACGCAGCTGGGACCGCACTTGCAGCTTGCATTGTGCCATGTAGAGCTTGCAGCCTCTTCAATTCCAGGCACTCCCTCCAGAAATGTCCCGTCCTGTTGCAGAAGCGACATGCCAGTTCCTCCTTTGGCCTCCTGCCACGTCCAGACCCTCGCCCCCTGCCTCCAGCGTTGTGAGCAGAAGGGCCATAGGGGGCCTGACCATCAGCAGGTGTTCCAGCTCCCACTCCTGGTGCTGCTCCAGTGCCCGGTGCAGCTCCAGCGCCTTGGGGAGGCCCAGGGATTCCACCCTGAGCTGGCACGGCTGCTGCTGCCGCTGATGCTGTGACTTGCACTGACTCTGCCAGCGGGATATCCTGGTACTCCAAGTTCTCAATGGCAGTGAGGATCGTCTCCAGCATGTTGTAGGGGTCTGACTTAGCGGAGGTAATTGCCCAAGCGTCGTTCTGCAAGACTGCAGGTAGCCCCTTATACATATACCTGCAGATCTGGCGGTCGCTCAGCTGATGGTTATTGGCCTCCATGGAGGAGGCAATACTGATGACTCGGTGGCACCATTCTTGCACTGTCTCTCCCTTTACCATGCCTTGTTTGAGCCCCTTGATCCACTTCTCGTTGATTTCCCTGTCCTTCCCTCCGGTGCAGCGGTCTGCCATCCACTCAATGAAGTCAAAAGCGCTCCCCCGCTGTTTGACTTCGTCGTGCCACATGGACGGGACAGACTGCAAAATGAAATGTTTTACTGCTGCGTTCTCTGCGGTCTTAGGCATAGCTGTCTCCAACGCTCCCATTGCTCCTTTTTGCATTGCGCAGGACTCCAGCTCTTCACGCCAGGCCCTGAAATTAGTGCGATCAGCCTTCAGCTGCGTAGACATCTTGGGATTGGAGGAGTTCATCGTGTATGCATACGAGCTGGCTGCAGTGCCTCCAGTGGTCTGTCCTGCCTGTCCAGCTCCTGAGGAGGCCGTGCTGCCTCCTGCTGGTGTGGGCATAGACTCTGTACTGCTGGGATTACTTTCAGAAACCTTGCTTTGTGAACGAGTTTGAGGTCTGGTCATACACTTCACTTGCTCTCACAGCGTTCAGCCTGACACAGCTGGTTTAAGTATACCCTTCCGGCGTACACCACAGCACTTTCAAGTATTCCACCCTTTCGACGTCTAGCACGTAACCTTAATATGCAAGATATGCAAAATATTCTTCAGCAATTCAATTGCCTGACCACCCGGACCTACTGACGGTCTCACGACAACGACGACGGGTGATAATCTCAGGTCACTTTCACGGAAAAAAACTTCCCAAGAGATTGAAGACTCTGTCGGTAGGCCTTCTGAGTGAATATCCAGTTGTTCCCTTTTTACTTCTTCTTGCCGTCAAGCGAATCCGTGGAAAACCCAGTACAGATGCATCCGATGATGCCATGCACTCATGTCTGCCCTTGGCTCAGCTGGAAGGGCGTGGGCCCATAACCTGTAAAAGGTTATGGCCAGTGGCGTCTCCTGTAAGCAAGCAGACAGGTCGTAAGTTCGTGCCTCTCCAGCTACAGTCCTTGACGACTGTCTGCTCTTTAGACACATGCAACTGCATGAACAAGACTGGCATCCTTATGTGCCCAGTATCTTTCCAAACCAGTTCCGTTACATGTTGATCTGTCAATGAGCATCTACACACGGATAAGCTCCTGACGGCTGAAAGCAAGTACCTTCCTATACTCAATCAAGACTCCGTCCCTTAGCTGTTTGGGAGACTTGATTGTACACAAAGATGGTTCACTTACAAACAAGCAATCAAACATGAACACATTACCAATACACACCCTGCGTCACCGCACCTGTAAGCAAGCAGACAGGTCGTAAGTTCGTGCCTCTCCAGCTACAGTCCTTGACGACTGTCTGCTCTTTAGACACATGCAACTGCATGAACAAGACTGGCATCCTTATGTGCCCAGTATCTTTCCAAACCAGTTGCTCGACTATGCGGTGATCGCAGCTTTAATAGTCCTTTCACACCAACGCGTAATCAAGATCAAATTGTACCTTATGTTCGAAATAGACCTCATCCGAACGTGTCTTGAGGTACCTTATGTGGATAGTTGACCCGTATCCTAATAATGTACATTTGAAGATCACCTAAAGCACAAGGCATTCTATAATGTATGTTCACAACTCAACAGTTGCAATTGCCAGAAAGGACTGACAGCCCTTTCTGCTTAACCTTCTAGCCTGCACTGCAGACAAAACCAATCTAGGCACATCCTCCACTTCTGAACCCTTCAAAGGCCTCTCCTCCTTAGGCGGGCAACGCAAAACGAACGGCTTGTTCTTTCTTGTATACCCCCTAACGGTGTCCTCTTCAAACATGAGATTTGCACGGAATGCCTTTAACCAGGGAGTCCCCAACAGCACATTCCAATCCATGGCAAAGTCTAGCACAAGACACCTTCGCAAACTGTACCCCCCTGGATGACAATGTCTAAGACAGCACATCCGATGTGGTCTACAGTTCTCCCGTCAGCCAACTTAATGCTTAAAGAATCCCCCTTCGGCGGCACAATCTCCAAGTGAAGGGCTTTAGCAAAGTCTGCACTGACCACATTGCAAGAAGCTCAAGAGTCCAGCATCGCCGTGGCCTTGCTCCCCTGCACCTCGGCAGGAAACACCATCACAAGCTGTGACACGGCTTCTTGACAAGCAAATGCATGAATAGACGTCAAACATGCAGGGCCTACATCGCCAAGCGAAGGCCCACACCTTCAAGCATTAGAAGGTCCCGCGCCGGGGATTGTCTTCTTGCCAGAAGACCCCTTCTCGAGAGGGCATTTGAATGCAAAATGGCCGGGCTTGTTGCATTCGAAACAGACGCCAGAGGCCAGCTTCCCAGCCGCCTCCCGCCTGTCCTGGCTTAGGCCGTACTTCTTCTGAAGTTTGCCCAAGTGGCGTGTGGCTCCCTTGGGATGGTTATGGGCGGGACGCTTGGTCCCACGGTCCCGAGGTAACTCTCCCTCCTCGCGGTCCCCATAGACCTTCTCCTTTCCCTTGGAGACACCTGAAAGCATACCCAACAAAGATTCAGCCTCTTTGGCAGCTTTCACCACCGCCTCCACATTGCTCATCTCACGCCTCACCGAGGCATCCTTAATAATGAGTTCAAGTAGAGCGGGTTTTAGGCCAGCCCGAAAAGCTGCACAAGCTTCAGGCCCAGTTACTGGATATGTGACTGCCTCAACTGTTATTGCCCTAAAGGCAGTATAGTACTGAGCCACTGTTCCAGATTGTTTAAGTTGCGCCAAACGATATCGCACGGTGTCTTCCACTGACATATCGACAAAGTTGGCCAACAATTCAGCTTTGGAAGTCTTTCACATCCTTGCCATGCAAAGCCAAAGACTTTTTAATCAAAGCCCATTGTTCAGCTGCTTTCCCAGAAAGACACAAGGATGCGTGATCTACAAGCGTGTCAGGAGTGAGCTGCAAGAACGCCGCATATGCCGCAAACTGCTCGAACCAAGTTGTTATCTTAAACCCATCCTTGCTTCCATTAAAAATAGGCGCTGGAGGCCTCGTTTTAGGAGCAACGAAAGGCATAGGCGAGGGAGACGCACCTTGTCCCCCCCCCCCCAAATCCTTGCAGCAAACGCATGATCGCGTCCATCTTGCCGTCCAGGCTGCCAACTTGGGTTCCCAAAGACCCAATTTCAGCGTTAAGAGCTTGGACAGACGACTCTATGCTGGTCACCCTTCTGTCGTGTAGGACATGACTCGGGATCCGAGCATAAAAAGCGCGCGCCGCAGCGCACCAAAGCCAATACCTCCACACAACTTTTGCCCAAATAGTGGAAGCTTCAACTAAGTCTTTGGAACATTGTGCGAGGCCTAGGCCATCGTCGCCCTCAGAGGACGGATGCCGAACCGAATCGGCACACTCCGTCATAAGAGCCCGAGCCTCTTTCAAATCGTTGATGACTTCAACAATGCCGAGCCTTGCCCACTCAAGAGCTTCCTCAGCAGTCTCAAAGTCAAAAACCTTGGAAAGCAAGCCCTTCCAGTCATAACCCGAAGTCGAGTCGACCGGGTCAACACCCTCGGGAATATCTGGCACCTCAATATCCAACTCTTTCAGATATGAATAATAAGGTCTAGTATTTCCAGGGTATGGGAGCCTCCTGAGAGTGTACCGAGGAGGTTTGCCCACCAAAGGGACGAGGTCGGTCGGGATCGGCGGCAAAATAGAGCCATTAAACCCAAACAAAGGAGCGCAACCCCAAACCGAAAAGCGAAGATGCTTAAAAAAAATTGTCAAGCCAATCAAAGCAGAAGTGACCGATATGGGACACCAAATATAAAGTTATCCGAATTGTTTGCACCGATGAAAGTGCCAGTGTGGCCCGAGTGCCACACCGTATGTACTAGCGCAAAGCCTAAAGAGGCTACGCCTAGCCTAATGTACCGCTTGGCATCCGACGGGGCTAACCTTGGCGGAGTCTGCCTGCCGCGCGCTACACCTTGCAGATTGACATTTCAAACGTAACGGATCTTTTAGACCGTAAAAGCGACATGATATGCGATGACCTAGACATCTCCCCTCGCTCTTGTGCATCCCCAAGAGCCTTGTCCTGCAGATACCAAAGATGGTTTGCACGTCCGCCTCCTGTGCCACGGCGTTAGAGTGCGCTCAAACTCCACCTTCCTAATAGTACATTGCGGACCTTAATGCGATTTAGATTAGGGGGTCATGACCTTCCTATTGATAAAGGTAGACAACAAGGCATCCCTCGCTCTCTCTCTCTCTCTCTCTCTCTCTCTCTCTCTCTCTCTCTCTCTCTCTCTCTCTCTCTCTCTCTCTCTCTCTCTCTCTCTCTCTCTCTCTCTCTCTCTCTCTCTCTCTCTCTCTCTCTCTCTCTCTCTCCCTCCCCCCTCTTCCACTTCTCCCTCCCCCCTCTCCCTCTCCCTCTCCCCCCTCCCTCCCCCCCCCCCCCTCTCTCTCTCTCTCTCTCTCTCTCTCTCTCTCTCTCTCTCTCTCTCTCTCTCTCTCTCTCTCTCTCTCTCTCTCTCTCTCTCTTTCCCCGGGCCCCTCCTCTCTCTTTCTCCCTCCTCCTCTCTCCCCCTCCTTCACCTTCTCCCTCTCTTCCCCCCCCTCACTCTCTCTCTCTCTCTCTCTCTCTCTCTCTCTCTCTCTCTCTCACTCTCTCTCTCTCTCTCACTCTCTCTCTCTCTCTCTCTCTCTCTCTCTCTCTCTCTCTCTCTCTCTCTCTCTCTCTCTCTCTCTCTCTCTCTCTCTCTCTCTCTCTCTCTCTCTCTCTCTCTCTCTCTCTCTCTCTCCCTCTCTCCCCCTCTCTGCCTCCCTTTTCTCTCCCTCTCTCTTCCTCCCCCCTCTCTCTTTCTATGTCTCTACCCTCCCTCCCCCCGCCTCTCTCTCTCTCTCTCCCTCTCCCTCTCCCCCCCTCTCTCCCCTCTCTCACTTACCTTCCCCCATCCATCTCTCTCTCTCTCTCTCTCTCTCTCTCTCTCTCTCTCTCTCTCTCTCTCTCTCTCTCTCTCTCTCTCTCTCTCTCTCTCTCTCTCTCTCTCTCTCTCTCTTTCTCTCTCTCTCTACCCCCCTGGATCTTTCTCCCCCCTTTTTTGCCCCCGCCCCCCCCCCCACCCTCCCTCCCGTCCTTCCTCCTCTCTCTATCTCTATCCTCCACGCCGGCTCTATGGGATCGAGCTAGGTGGGACTTCACTCAACAAAACAATCCCCCATCTCAACAACTCCCCATTCCACACACCCGCTAGACGTCTTTGTCGCCTTCGGTTCCGATAGGTTTTTAATGCTCTTCTTTTTTATTTGATTCACATATCGAGAGTTTCCTCACTCCTACCTGTACTATCTGGCCCCTACATTTGGCGTACCCGCATGATGGATCTATAGCGTACGGTTAGGATAGGCTTCACTCTTACTTTAAAAGTATGTCGCAAAATGCTAGCCATTTTTTCTCGTGGCTTCCTATTAGACTTCGTGCTTGCAAAATCCCGTACCTTTCCCGATGCTTTCCAAACTTCGCACCCCTTCTCCTTGTCACAACCGCCACCCAGTGCACTGGTATCCCTCTTGCAAAAAGAAACCCCTTGGAACGCCCTCTAAAGCCCTTGCAAACAGATCCCTTACTGTTATAATAGTGAAAGAACATTTGGTGCCTTTCCCTCAGAAGAGTAATAGTGGCCAGATTGACTCAGAGTGATCAGAGAGAACAGTTAATAAGGTGAGTAATGAATGGCAGAACTCAAGAGTTCTGCCGTAATTGATCTAGACTGATTCCTATTAGATGAGAGAGAATGAGGTAATCCTACGCGGTCTTACGCGAAGGATATATGTTGCTGGCTTGGAAGGGTGAGGCACTTGTTTGGGACTGAAAGAGCACTACGGGTGCTTATCTCGTATCAGTTGCCTTCAAGTGCACACACACAGTCGGGCCCTGCTTGCTTCTCGACACACAGCAAGAGAGCCGACCGAGCTAAACACCCTTCGTGCCGGGACATACAGGAAACGCCATGCTCAGAATTGTTCACTTACCTCCGGGATCCCCGTGCTTCAAACGGCAATTCCCACCCGCAGCTTCGGGGCGGCACATCTATAATGTACGATCTTTGTCGCGCAGGGACCCACTAAATTTTCTTTGTACTTCAGCAACTAGCAGTACGCCTCTCACGTGTACAGCCCATGCTTCTCGAATCCCCCGATTAAATATCCTGAAATGTCGATATCTGCAGCCAAGATTGCGCCTGCCCAGATTATTGTCATGGGTATTAGTGATTGTAATCAAGTGGTATTCTAATACGTTGTATTGGAGATAGGACAGTCGTTGGTCCATTTTCAACCTCTGATGTAGATCATTGTCAATACTGACATGGGTCACTACCCTTTGCAGTTCCATTGGGGATGACTCAGGGTCTTTCGTTACGTGACAGTGCCGTCACGGACAGAGACTGTGCCATTGCCAAGCATTGTAGAAGGGCGTTATGGCTCTTTCTATGGATTGTACAGACTCACAAGATCAGTGTTCCACCTGAATTAGTTTCTGACACCTTCGTGCCGTATACTCTCTTCAAGTAAGATTAATCTTACTTGGATATTCCTTAGCGCTAGCGCTATTAAATATTGCTGAGCGCTAGCAGCTCGTTTGGTTGTGCTGATATAGATGTTATTTGTGATCTACTGTATGCACATATCTGATATATACGTATATACGTATATATATATATATATATATATATATAGTTCTAGCTATATCTATATAGAAATAGCTAGCAACTAGTTTACATTATAGATCACAATGAACATGTGTTTATGTAAAAAGTTATGGGCAGTGGCGTATCCTGTAAGCAAGCAGACAGGTCGTAAGTTCGTGCCTCTCCAGCTACAGTCCTTGACGACTGTCTGCTCTTTAGACACATGCAACTGCATGAACAAGACTGGCATCCTTATGTGCCCAGTATCTTTCCAAACAGTTCCGTTACATGTTGATCTGTCAATGAGCATCTACACACGGATAAGCTCCTGACGGCTGAAAGCAAGTACCTTCCTATACTCAATCAAGACTCCGTCCCTTAGCTGTTTGGGAGACTTGATTGTCCACTAAGATGGTTCACTTACAAACAAGCAATCAAACATGAACACATTACCAATACACACCCTGCGTCACCGCACCTGTAAGCAAGCAGACAGGTCGTAAGTTCGTGCCTCTCCAGCTACAGTCCTTGACGACTGTCTGCTCTTTAGACACATGCAACTGCATGAACAAGACTGGCATCCTTATGTGCCCAGTATCTTTCCAAACCAGTTGCTCGACTATGCGGTGATCGCAGCTTTAATAGTCCTTTCACACTAACGCGTAATCTAAATCAGATTGTACCTTATGTTCGAAATAGACCTCATCCGAACGTGTCTTGAGGTACCTTATGTGGATAGTGGACCCGTATCCTAATAATGTACATTTGAAGATCACCTAAAGCACAAGGCATTCTATAATGTATGTTCACAACTCAACACTTCCCCTTGCCTGCATGCTTTATGTGTATCTTCTCAAACCTAGTGAATCACGATGACCAACAAACACGGGCTTAGCAAGTGGCTTGGTCATAATGTCAGCCACATTTCGAGCAGATTCTACATAGATGATATCTACCTGCCCAAGTGCCATAGCTTCCCTAGCATAGTGGAAGCTTACTGCAACATGCTTTGTGAATTTGGAATAAAGGGGGTTCCGTAAATTGGAAATGCATCCTTGGTTGTCACAGAAAATTTTGACTCTCCAAGGTGCAACTCCAATCTCTTCCAAGAAGCCCCTAAGCCAGTTGGCTTCCTTCACAATATGGCCGGCTGCCATAAACTCGGCTTGCACAGTTGAGGTAGCAACTGAGCTCTACTTCTTGCTTCCCCAAACCACGGCACTACCATAGACTGATAGAACATAGCCAGTGGTGGAATACTGTTATAATAGTGACAGAACATTTTGGTGCCTTTCCCTCAGAAGAGTAATAGTGGCCAGATCAGCTTCAATGAATAATCGGTGGCAGAACCTGGGAGTTTTGCCAGAACTCATCTAGACCAGTTATACGTTGATTAGGAAGGATGAGGTAATCAGACACGGTTTGCTAGAAAGGATTTATGACACCGGCGTGCAAGGACGAGGCACTTGATTGGGACATTAAAGGCACTTCGGGTGCTTATCTCTTGACTGTTGCCTATCAAGTCCTCATTCACATTCGGTCACTGCTTGTTCTCCTACACACAACAAGAGTACCGACGAGCTAATCACCCTTCGTGCCCGGGTCATACAGGTAACCTGACGTTACGAGCCTGAAGCCTCATTGACAATGGGTTTGGAAAGGTCTAGGTAATATTATTAAGTTGGTGCTAATGTTTTCCTCATTGATACACTGATAATGCAGACTATCGGTAGTTACGTAGATTACGTAGTTTGAATTACGGAGCGATGAGAGAAAGCTAGTAGCATTGTAATGACTTGATTGGGACATTAAAGGCACTTCGGGTGCTTATCTCTTGACTGTTGCCTATCAAGTCCTCATTCACATTCGGTCACTGCTTGTTCTCCTACACACAACAAGAGTACCGACGAGCTAATCACCCTTCGTGCCCGGGTCATACAGGGAACGCCGAACACAGAAGTTTACAAATACCTGTGGTCCAGGTCCCCAGCATAGTCGGCATCAACATAGCCTTCTAGCTCAGGCCCCTTTCCACCCAGAGTAAGAGCTAATTCTCTCGTATCTCTCAAGTACTTCAGCACTCGAATGGCCTCATTCCAGTGTGAGGTAGTGAGTGTCATTCTATACCTTGACAACACTCCAACAGCCTGAGAAATGTCAGGCCGGGTCGTATTGGCAATATATAGCAACGATCCAATCAACTCAAAGTACCGATGACCAGGTGGCAGTGGGGTACCTGCCCCATGTGACAAACCATCTGAGGACTCGGGTCTGCTGCTAGCCACGAAGTCCTTGGACATGGGGGTATCAACCACACGCCCATCATCAGCAACACCAAACTTTTCCACAAGAGCATCAATCTTGGGAGTGCAACTCATGGAAATAGTGCTCTGAACTCTATTGCGTAGGACCTGACACCCCAGGAAATCATTCACCTCTCCCAAATCATGGATGGTGAAGTCCTTCTTCAACAACTCTTTCCCCCACTCAATCTCTGCAACCAATCTGGCAACTGTGAGAAGATCATCAACATAAACAAGAATAAAGGACAGGTTGCCATCAGGGGCCCTCCTGATGTATACACCCGCATCACTCTTGCACATACTATACCCCATCACGCTCAACTTGTCGGTCAAGGTCTTGTGCCAAGCCCGTGGGGCTTGTTTTAGACCGTATAGTGCCTTCCTGAGCTTGCACACAACCCTCGTGTTGCCATTCTCAAATCCTGGTGGTTGGTCACATAGACCTCTTCCTCCAACTCTCCATTGAGAAAAGCCGTCTTGATATCCACTTGGTGGATCTCAAGATTCTGTGTGGCAGCCACTGCCAGCACAGCCCTCCTTGCCCCATAGCTGCTGGTGGGTGCAAATACCTCCCCAACATCTATCCCAGGGATCTGTCTACACCCTTGGGCAACTAACCTCGCTTTAAAGCGAGTAACTTTCCCATGTGCATCAATTTTAGTGGAGAATATCCAATGGACAGGAATAACTTTTTGTCCATGTGGTCTGTCCACATACTCTAGAACCTCATGGGTATCAAGAGAATCCATCTCTTCCCTCATTGCTTGTTGCCAAAAATCCCACTGAGGGGAGCATTGGGCTTCCCTCAGGTTAGATGGCACGTGAACCTTTCCCAGCTTGACATAAGGTACATTTTGTACCTTATGCTGAGACTCTACAGTACTGTCAGCACTCCTGGGACTGTTGTCTTTTATATCCCTCTGATCCTGGTTCCCAGAATAAGGTACATTTTGTACCTTATGTTGAGATCTTGCAGTACAGCCAGAACTGCCAGAGCCCTCCCCAACTCTCTCTCTTGAACTGTCAGACTCATGCGCTCCACCATTACAATCTCTCACCTTTCTCAATGCAGGTGGAAGCAGCAGCTCTCTCTCTCTCTCTCTCTCCTGGACTCACACCTAGGTACACTACTCTGACTTTCCTGAGCTGCGCCTACTGTGTCAGGCTGCACCCCATAAGCATGACTGGTTCCCAGCTCAACTTGGCTACGTGCTTCCTCTGCTGCTGGCACTTCTAGCCCACTACTCTTCTCGCTAACATCTTCTCCAAGCATAGCCTCCCCTGTCTCAACCTGCCTCTGCAAATCAGGGAGACCTACCAAGGGTGGCTCACTCACAAGTACCTGGCCTGAGCCAGGGTCATGCATGGGGACCCCTACTGAGTCCCTCCTAGCCTGGCGCTGTTCATAACGCTGATCCCTTGTGAGGGTGGTTCCTGGGGGAAGTCTATGTTGAGACTTCCCCTGGAACCTGACCCCCTCCTGCATCTTCTGCAGTTTGTCCAACTGCGAGTGCGCTTCAGCACCCCCCCGAGCTAAATTTTGAAGATGGCCCAGCACTGACCATGACTGTTGTGAGGTCTCTGAAGCGGCAGGGGAACCATCCTGGCTGCTGGGGGCTCCAGCCACAGGTCCGACTGAGCTCCTCAGCCTGCTGTGATCCTCTGGAGAGCTGGCAGTGGTAGCAGGAGATCCAGTGGGCTTGCACTCCACCACAGGGTCATCCCGTGCTTTCCAAAATTTCACGGGAATGGCTGTTGGTGAGCTGGGGACATTGGAATTGCCTCCCCTGCCCTGCGAGGACGCTCCTGAGAGCCATTGAGAGGATCCAGGTTGCACCTTAGACATACCCACTCTCTCCCCTCCTCTCAAATGCTCAAGGAATGTAACATCCCTACTCTCTTTCCATACACCATTGCCTACGTACACTCTATAGGCCTTGGACTGTGGGCAATACCCAGTGAACATGCCTGGAATGGTCTTTGGTCCAAATACAGACCGCTGACCTGGGGGAATGTGAACATGTGCCACACAGCCCCATGTGCGCAAGGAAGCAACATCAGGCTTTACCCCATAGAACATCTCAGTAGGGGTCAGAGGCCTGCCTGTGGTGGGGCCCACGTTGTACAGCAGGGTGGCAGACTCCAGTGCCTCCTTCCACAAGGAAGGGTCTGCTGCAGCGTGCACCAACAGGGTCCTTGTGCGCTCCTTCAGAGTCCGATTCATGCGCTCAGCAAGTCCATTTTGCTGAGGCGTGGATGGGGCTGAGGTCTCCATTTTAGTGCCCTGCTGAGCACAAAATTCTTTGAACTGCTGATTCAGAAATTCTGTCCCTCTATCAGATCTCACACACTTCACCACTTTCTCATGAAATGTCTGCCAGTACTTCAAGAGCTCAATGAGGGCCTTGGGAATGGCTTCTTTCGACTTCACTGCCAATGAGGCTATCAGGTGGGATTTTTCATCCACCACAGTAACCCAAAAACGCTCTCCCGTGATTGCAGCTGGTGAAATGGGACCCACAGTGTCCACATGCACTTTATGTAACACACTCTCTGCAGGCCTAGAGGAAGCTGGAAAGGGGGGGCGAGAATGTTTCCCTTGTATACATGACTCACACTGGGGAGAACACTCTGAGCATGGAGCAAGGGACACATTGATCCCAGTGACCAGGTCTTCGTTGTCCAACCTTGTCATACTCTTAACCCCAGGATGCCCCAACCTTGCATGCCACAGTAGTCGATCTGTACACACGTGCCCTTCCCTGGCATGATACGAGGCAACATGAGGACTGGACTGTGGCTGCGCGTCATGCTGGCTCTTGACGGGACACACCCATTCTAAAAAAAAAACAGCCCTCGCTCTCTGGCTATCTTACCAGACCAGCCTGCTGGGCCTTTCATGGTCGTGTACCCACCTGCACTGTCAGTGAGGAATGATGCTCCATCCTGAATGGCTCCTGTGACAGAAATCAGATTAGTGTGTGCAGTGGGCACACACTGCACATTATGCAGCCAAAACACCTCTTGTCTGGCATTGACCAGACACACAGACCCAGTTGCAACTATCCCTCCTTTGGCGTCAGAAGTGGCCAAATGAAGAGGGAGGGGTTGGGCATGCAGGACTGGGTTGTGTAGTAAAGACAGATCATTTACAAGGTGCACCGATGCACCACTATCTATCAGCCACGAGGTACTGCAAGCCCCATGAGACGTAGGCGTAAGCACATTCAACGAAACGAACATAGGCTCACCAGCACCTGGAGGAGGTGGTGGTGGGAGATGCCAGCCTGGGAAGAAGGGGAAGATAGTGGACACAGATCCAGGAGCATGTGAGGGTGCCACGGGAGGGCCTCCTCTGGACTGGCCAGCATCCCACCAGCTGGCTTGTTGCTGAGGAGCTCCAGTGCCCCACCACGCAGCAGGGCCCGCACTTGCAGCCTGCATTGTGCCACGTAGAGCTTGCAGCCTCTTCAGTTCCAGGCACTCCCTCCAGAAATGTCCCGTCCCGTTGCGGAAGCGAAACGCCAGTTCCTCCTTTGGCCTCCTGCCACGTCCAGACCCTCGCCCCCTGCCTCCAGCGTTGTGAGCTGAAGGGCCATGGGGGGCCTGACCATCAGCAGGTGCTCCAGCTCCCACTCCTGGTGCTGCTCCAGCGCCCGGTGCAGCTCCAGCGCCTTGGGGAGGCCCAGGGATTCCACCCTGAGCTGGCACGGCTGCTGCTGCTGCTGCCATAACTGCTGCAGCTGATGCTGTGACTTGCACTGACTCTGCTAGCGGGATATCCTGGTACTCCAAGTTCTCAATGAGGATCGTCTCCAGCATGTTGTAGGGGTCTGACTTGGCGGAGGTAATTGCCCAAGCGTCGTTCTGCAAGACTGCAGGTAGTCCCTTATACATATACCTGCAGATCTGGCGGTCGCTCAGCTGATGGTTATTGGCCTCCAGGGAGGCGGCAATACTGATGACTCGGTGGCACCATTCTTGCACTGTCTCTCCCTTTACCATGCCTTGTTTGAGCCCCTTGATCCACTTCTCGTTGATTTCCCTGTCCTTCCCTCCAGTGCAGCGGTCTGCCATCCACTGAATGAAGTCAAAAGCGCTCCCCCGCTGTTTGACTTCGTCGTGCCACATGGACGGGACAGACTGCAAAATGAAATGTTTTACTGCTGCGTTCTCTGCGGTCTTAGGCATAGCTGTCTCCAACGCTCCCATTGCTCCTTTTTGCATTGCGCAGGACTCCAGCTCTTCACGCCAGGCCCTGAAATTAGTGCGATCAGCCTTCAGCTGCGTAGACATCTTGGGATTGGAGGAGTTCATCGTGTATGCATACGAGCTGGCTGCAGTGCCTCCAGTGGTCTATCCTGACAGTCCAGCTCCTGAGGAGGCCGTGCTGCCTCCTGCTGGTGTTGCCATAGTCTCTGTACTGCTGGGATTACTTTCAGAAACCTTGCTTTGGGAACGAGTTTGAGGTCTGGTCATACACTTCACTTGCTCTCACAGCGTTCAGCCTGACACAGCTGGTTTAAGTTTACCCTTCCGACGTACACCACAGCACTTTCAAGTATTCCACCCTTTCGAGGTCTAGCATGTACCCTTAATATGCAAGATATGCAAAATATTCTTCAGCAATTCAATTGCCTGACCACCCGGACCTACTGACGGTCTCACGACAACGACGACGGGTGATAATCTCAGGTCACTTCACGGAAAAAAAAAACTTCCCAAGATATTGAAGACTCTGTCGGTAGGCCTTCTGAGTGAATATCCAGTTGTTCCTTTTTTACTTCTTCTTGCCGTCAGGCGAGTCCGTGGAAAACCCAGTACAGATGCATCCGATGATGCCATGCACTCCTGTCTGCCCTTGGCTCAGCTGGAAGGGCGTGGGCCCATAACCTGTAAAAAGTTATGGGCAGTGGCGTATCCTGTAAGCAAGCAGACAGGTCGTAAGTTCGTGCCTCTCCAGCTACAGTCCTTGACGACTGTCTGCTCTTTAGACACATGCAACTGCATGAACAAGACTGGCATCCTTATGTGCCCAGTATCTTTCCAAACCAGTTCCGTTACATGTTGATCTGTCAATGAGCATCTACACACGGATAAGCTCCTGACGGCTGAAAGCAAGTACCTTCCTATACTCAATCAAGACTCCGTCCCTTAGCTGTTTGGGAGACTTGATTGTCCACTAAGATGGTTCACTTACAAACAAGCAATCAAACATGAACACATTACCAATACACACCCTGCGTCACCGCACCTGTAAGCAAGCAGACAGGTCGTAAGTTCGTGCCTGACGACTGTCTGCTCTTTAGACACATGCAACTGCATGAACAAGACTGGCATCCTTATGTGCCCAGTATCTTTCCAAACCAGTTGCTCGACTATGCGGTGATCGCAGCTTTAATAGTCCTTTCACACTAACGCGTAATCTAAATCAGATTGTACCTTATGTTCAAAATAGACCTCATCCGAACGTGTCTTGAGGTACCTTATGTGGATAGTGGACCCGTATCCTAATAATGTACATTTGAAGATCACCTAAAGCACAAGGCATTCTATAATGTATGTTCACAACTCAACAGTTTACACTATAGATTTTAAGAAATGTCTTTGGTTCGACCGTTGTGGTCTTGGCCATGCTTGCTAGCTAGACAGGTCATTGATGCGATCTGGATCCGTTAAAGTCCGTGTTGGTGGTCACTTTGCAAAGTAAGGCTGTCGTGAGACTAGATTGATTGTGCCTTCAGCAAGAAGAGTGCTGTGTACCAAGCAAGACCAATAGACGTCCTCCCATTACATTCGGAAGTTCATTAAGCCGCCTAAAAAAGTTTCTAACACGCTTTGTACTGTTTACGTAACGACCTCCTCCTCTCCTCATCCTCCTCCTTCTCCTCCTCCTCCTCCTCTTCTCCTCCCCTTCTCCCCTCTTCCCCCCTTCCTCCCTCTCTCCCCCCTCCCCTCCCTCCCCCTCCCCCTCCCCCTTCCCCCTCTCCCTCCCTCCCTCCCTCCCTCCCTCGAGGGAGCTCACGCCCTCCCACTCGTCCTCCCTCCCGCCCCCCTCCGTCCCGCCCTTCCGCCCTCCCTCCCTTCCTCTTTTCTCGGCCTACCCAGGGCCCCAGGTATTATCTACCATTTAAAATAAAAAAGCCTATTCTAACCGCATACCAAAATTCCATCATGCAGGGACGCGGAATTTAGGGGCCAAATACTGAAGGTGATCTCCCATTTGTCGTCGACATGTGCCCTTGTCCTGACCGCTTTACTTTGTAAAATTATCTACTGGTCCACGTTATGTATACGCATGATGTGTTATGGAAAGCAGGTAGTCGGCGTAGTTGCATTGCGCCTCAAAGCATAGTTGTGAGTGAGAATCGTGAGTGCTAACCCCGGGTATGAATTGCGAAAGAGGGTGGGGTGTAGCTATGCGCGTAGGGCCGGCCCTTCATAATGGTTCTCTCTTGTCAACCCCCCCCCCCCACTCTTTCATCTCGGCGTGCTGTTGCCTCCCCTCCCCTCGTTTCTCACCTGTCCCCTACCGCCCCCCGCAGTCCCCGCGGGGGGCCCCCTTCTCCCCCTCCGTTCCCCCCCCCTCTCCCCCCCTCTCTCTCTGTCTGTGTGTGTGTGTGTGTGTGTGTGTGTGTGTGTGTGTGTGTGTGTGTGTGTGTGTGTGTGTGTGTGTGTGTGTGTGTGTGTGTCTGTGTCTGTGTCTGTGTGTGTGTGTGTGTGTGTGTGTGTGTGTGTGTGTGTGTGTGTGTGTGTTTGTTTTTGTGTGTGTGTGTGTGTGTGTGTGTGTGTGTGTGTGTGTGTGTGTGTGTGTGTGTGTGTGTGTGTGTGTGTGTTTCTCTCCCCCCCCTCTCTCTCTCTCCCCGTCTCTCTCTCTCTCTCTCTCTCTCTCTCTCTCTCTCTCTCTCTCTCTCTCTCTCTCTCTCTCTCTCTCTCTCTCTCTCTCTCTCTCTCTCTCCTCTCTCTCTCTCTTTCTCTCTCGTTGATTCATGTGTGCTCGTGCAAGCGCACACTCATAGCCACCGGTGTGCGGGGGTGCGTGCTGTTACGGCTTGCCATGCAGCGGTGAACAGCGGGAGGAGTTCCATGCTAGTCTGGAAATGGTGACAGCTAAGGGGATGCTAGACGGGGTTTCCAGAGGCAACCTTCTCAGGCAACCTTCTTGCAGGACTCATTGCACCCATGTAGGCTTATCAGCCAGACCTGGCTGCAACCGGTACCAACAGGTACCTCCCGCCGATTTTGGGGTTTCCAGGCCAGAAATGCTGCAAAAGTCTTACTATTAAGAGTGAAGTTGCAAAAGTCTTGTAATGGGGTTTGACTTCGGCCCAAAAAAGCTGCAGAAAACAGGAGCTGAGGCAGGTTTCAAGGCCACGAGGCCATGACGGAAAATTGAAATCTAGAACCCTGCATACAACATAGCTAACACTAAATGCTCCCCAAAGGGGGTGGGGGGGGGGAGGAGATATCACTACAGTAGACAGGGGTCATTCACCACAAGAACGCGAAGCAAACACCGCTTTGCAAATCTCTTTGTCTGCACAAGAACGGGCCTTTTCCCACTCACACCGATGGGAGGACCTCTACAGGCTCTTGGTTGTCCAAAAACGTCTTTCGAACACTGACTTCACACTGACCTGCCTGCCAGACGTTCAATGTACAGGCCAAAACGTAGACGGGCAAGACACAAGGCAAACGGATGTATGGCAGAGCGCATGCCATCCTTTGGCAGACTCCATTATCACAAAAGGACATTCCAATTCATGACCTTACTATGCCAGCCTTGTCAGGATGGACATGGGCATGGTTTGACCTCCAGGGTGTAGCTCCTGCGGGCCATGACTGTTCCCCTGATGTCTAGATAATAGACTGATATTTTGGAACAATGACGATTGTATTATGCTGCCATGAGGCAATCCTTTCTGGAATTAGAATCAGTACGTTTCTTCAAACCGCAACCTCCAAGCAACATCATACGGCAAATCTTCAGGCTTCGGAATCCGACTCCTCCGTCCTGCAATAACTACTGAGGCCGTTTGTAGTTGAAAATATTCCAGACCCTTGGAACATGTGGTCGTGAAAGCATACCCGTGTTGTACACCAAAGCTGACAGTGGCAATGAAGGTCATGCGTGTCTGTGCACTGCCTACCGTGTCAACAGTGGACGCCCGGCAAATTGTAAACAGCGTTGCTGCACACCCTCTGGACAGACGCCCTGGCTTCCATACTCGGTCCAGAAGAGCTCTTGAAAGGGGACATATATAGAGTGGGGTGACCGGCTGGAGCAGGTCAGCACACTTTGTGAAGCCTGGCGCCTGGGGCATGCGCTCACTTGCCTCACCAGCAACGTCGGCCCATGCCCAGCAGCCCCGGGCGCTGCTGCCGCTATGTAAGTGCGTGTCTGCACTAGGGTGAAAATAAGCCTACTGATTTTGCCCTCGTTTTGTGCACTACGAACGCCACGACTGGTTGTTACGAGCGTTACTGCGGACAGCTCTGAACCAGCGTTGGTAGATGGAAGGACGGGTCATCAGAATGTGGAAACCGAGGGCAGGCCCAGGGGTGTCTGCACGGACCGGGTGGCCTGGGCGGAGCGCGGCTTGGGGTTGAACAGTGGGGCGTTCGCTGCCACGTCCCCCGAAGATACTACTGCTGCTTGTACAATTGCAATGTAGTCCGGGATGTATGGGAAAGAAAACATGAAGAGCATGCTGAGCTGCACCGGCATCAAGCACTGCAGCCAACATGTGCCATGCCCACAAGTTATCGTTCTTTACTTGGGTGAGCTTGTCTCAGAGAAGCAACTTCAGTCCTAACATGCATTCGAATAAGAGGAAGGCCGGGTCCGATAGTGGGCGAGGAAGTGAGGGCCGTAGAACTCAGCAGAAAGAAATGGCTACTGGATTGGGGGGAGGCAAGGAGGGAGAAGGAGCTACGAAGAGGAGGAGAGGGGAAGAACTCCCACACCACACACCAGATGTGCACCCCCCCACCCCCCCCCCCCACACCACACACCAACACCCACCCCACACACCAAAACACACACAGCACAACACACACACACACAAACACAAAAAAAAAAAAAAAAAAAAAAAAAAAAAAAGAGAGAGAAGAGAGAGAGAGAGAGAGAGAGAGAGAGAGAGAGAGAGAGAGAGAGAGAGAGAAGAGAGAGGAGAGAGAGGGGGGGGAAGGAGAGGACGAAGGAAAGGAGGGAAGGGAGAGAGAGAAGAGAAAAGAGAGGAGAGAGAGAGAGAGAGAGGAGAGAGAAGAGAGAGAGAGAGAGAGAGAGAGAAGAGAGAGAGAGAGAAGAGAGAGAGAGAGAAAGAAGAGAAGAAGAAGAGAAGAGAGAGAAGAAGAGAAGAGAGAGAGAGAAGAGAGAGAGAGAGAGAGAGAAGAGAGAGAGAGAGAGAGAGAAGAGAGAGAGAGAGAGATAGAGAGAGAGAGAGGGGGGGGGGAGGGGCAGGGGGCCAGCACACGTATCCAGCTAAACATTTGAAACAACATGGCAGTATAAACGTGTAAAGGCAATGAGGAAGGGGAGGGGGCACAGAAGGAAAGGTGGAAGGGCTGCTTCGTGACAAAAATGTGCAGACCTCCTGTAGGAACCAAGCTGAGAGCGCAGCACAGTGGGAGAGCACGGCGTCCAAATTCATCCCCAGCCGGTCCTTCAAGACTCCCAGGCGGAGATGCATCTGGGACACTGCCGGGCATGATGCATCCAGGACCTCATTGCCTGCTTGGGCCAGCTCCACCAGGAGGGTGTGCCGCTCCCCCAGCAACTCTTTCATTGCCGCCTGGAAGGCTCGGTACTTTGTGGCCGCTGCCTGGCCACCCAAGTCAGCCTCATCAGATGTGTCCACAGTGACAACCCAGCCTGGAGCCCGATGCGGGACCTGAGGCCCCTCTCAATGCCCACAGATTTCACACACATACACACGCCCAACAAAAGGGGGAGTGGTCCTTCTGCAACCCCCCCGCTATCCCTCCTTCCCCCCCCCCATTGTCTCTCTCCTCCCCCCCCCCCCTCTGCCCATGTTTCTCCCTCGACCCCTCTCATTATTTCTCCTCTGTTCCCTCCCATACTCCCACCCCAATCGTTTTGTGTGTCTGTCTCAAATTCATGAGATGGACACCATTCCTATTTACCACCATTCCATTCCTGTGTGTGTGTGTGTGTGTGTGTGTGTGTGTGTGTGTGTGTGTGTGTGTGTGTGTGTGTGTGTGTGTGTGTCCCCCCCCCCCTCTCTCACCCTACATATATATATATTATAGGGGGGAGGGGGAAGGGGGGGGGAGAGAGAGAGAGAGAGAGAGAGAGAGAGAGAGAGAGAGAGAGAGAGGAGAGAGAGAGAGAGAGAGAGAGAGAGAGAGAGAGAGAGAGAGAGATACCGTACCGTCGCAAATTATTGGGCAATAAACTTATTTTGGGCACCCAAAAATCCCTAAATAATAATTAAAGATAAGAAATAATCCGAAAAATAATGGCGCAAATTATTGGGCACACCCTCCGGGAGGGTCAAGGAATATTTTTAATTATTTTTTAGAACCCCATTTCATCGTACTAGATGGTTGATCAACATGGGTTTTGTCACAAAAACACATCACAGTATTTTTTTAATAATATTTTACAGTCATCGGAACATCCCTGCACCTCAAGGACGCACGTACCGCCGACAAAATCTCAAAAATAATGGCGCAAATTATTGGGCACCCCCTCCGGCCGTTTATTTGATTTCTTTTTAATTTGGCGCCGAAATATTTATTGCCCAATAATTTGCGTCGATACTACATATATATATATATATATACCGTACCGTCGCAAAATATTGACCCATATTTATATTTGACCCCCAAAAAACCGGATTATTAATTAAAAATAAGAAATAATCCTAAAAATAATGGCGCAAATTATTGACCCCCCTTCAAGACAGTTAAAAATATTCTTTATATCCTCATATCCTAACCTACATCAACACTGAATATCACTTAATTGGCCCAAATCTTCATCACTGAATTTTTTAATGATGTCAAAGTGTCTTGAGAACTTTCCTAGGCGTCCATACGCTGGAAAAATTCCGGAAAATAATGTCGCAAAATATTGACCCCCCTCATCCGGCGATTTATTCATAAATTTAATTTTGACCCCCCAAAAACGTCGTGGGTCAATCTTTTGCGACGGTATGGTAATATATATATAATATATATATATATATATATATATATATATATTATATATATATATATATTATATATATATATATATATAATATATATATATATATATATATATATATATATATATATATATATATATACCGTACCAGCGCAAATTATTGGGCAATAAACTTATTTTGGGCACCCAAAAACCCTAAATAATAATTAAAGATAAGAAATAATCCGAAAAATAATGGCGCAAATCATTGGGCACACCCTCCAGGACGGTCAAGGAATATTTTTTAACCTTTTTTTGAACCCCAATTCATCGTACTAGATAGTTGATCAACATTGAAAACAGTGGGTTTTGTGACAAAAACACATCACAGTATTTTTGTAATGATATTTTAGAGTCATATATATATACCGTACCGACGCAAATTCTTGGGCAATAAATATTTCGGCGCCCAAATTAAAAAGAAATCGAATAAACGGCCGGAGGGGGTGCCCAATGATTTGCGCCATTATTTTCGAGAATTTTGTTGGCGGTACGTGCGTCCTCGAGGTGCAGGGATGTTCCGATGACTCTAAAATATCATTACAAAAATACTGTGATGTGTTTTTGTCACAAAACCCACTGTTTTCAATGTTGATCAACTATCTAGTACGATGAAATGGGTTTCAAAAAAAGGTTAAAAAATATTCCTTGACCGTCCTGGAGGGTGTGCCCAATGATTTGCGCCATTATTTTTCGGATTATTTCTTATCTTTAATTATTATTTAGGGTTTTTTGGGTGCCCAAAATAAGTTTATTGCCCAATAATTTGCGCTGGTACGGTATATATATATATATATATATATATATATATATATATATATATATATATATATATATATATATATATATATATATATATATATATATATATATATATATATATATATATATATATATATATATATATCTCGCTCTCTCTCTCTCTCTCTCCCCCCCCTCCCCCTCTGTGTGTGTGTGTGTGTCTGTGTGTGTGTGCGTGTGCGTGTGCGTCTCTCTCTCTCTCTCTCTCTCTCTCTCTCTCTCTCTCTCTCTCTCTCTCTCTCTCTCTCTCTCTCTCTCTCTCTCTCTCTCTCTCTCTCCCCTGTGTGTGCGTGTTTGTGCGCACGCGTGCGCGCGCGCGAGGGTAAGTATGTGTGGGTGTGTGCATGTCTGCTTACGCTCGCGCGTGCAGGGTTTTGCAGGCCGGTCCGAAAAGTGTGGGGTTGAGAAAGGGGGGAGACCTGGGTTTGGGTGGAGGTGAGGTGGAGGTCAGCCATCACGCCGCGCCATGCATCGGGAGGAGGTCGCTCCGTCGATATTTGTTGTTGGATTTTTACGCAATGCAAGCGGCACAGATTTCGAGGTGCGACCACAGACTGGGTGACCAGTAGTGTGGCCAGTTGCCGGCCAAGAGCCTCCATCCTCAGAGCCGCCTGGCTTCCAGAGGCAGGTAGACCATGCTTTATTATCTCTCGTGCCGTCTCCACATGACCCTGTGCTCCCAAATACCTCTGACATGAATTGCAGGTAAAAACCCAGGTCACTCAGTGCAAAATCTCATGAACAAATTTCAAGTCCAATCCGTGATATAAGGCAGTGTTCAACTTCACCGAGCTTGATGTCAGAAAGAAACTCTGACCAGCAGCGCACCAAGTAGACAAAAAAAGATCCCAATGCATGTGTGTGTGTGTGTGTGTGTGTGTGTGTGTGTGTGTGTGTGTGTGTGTGTGTGTGTGTGTGTGTGTGTGTCTGTCTGTGTGTGTGTGTCTGTGTGTGTGTGTGTGTGTGTGTGTGTGTGTGTGTGTGTGTGTGTGTGTGTGTGTGTGTGTGTGTGTGTGTGTGTGTGTGTGTGTGTGTACGCCCACGCGCACGTGTGCATGCACAACGTGGGGTGTGAGAGGGTGGTTGAAGATGGTGAGGGCGGAGGAGAGAGGCACAGGGTTGGCAAGGCAGAGAAGACAGGAGCAGGGGCTGAGGAGATGACCGTGTAAAGGGAAGTGTAGAGGTCCCAGGGCAGCTTGGCAGCTTTCTCGGCCTTGATGATGCGGCCTTCTCCACGGATGTTACACACCAAGTGGGCATTGGGGTTGAAGCCAGGCGGAGGCTTCACTCCACTTCCCACCAAACCCTGCATCCTTCACCTCCCCTTTTGGTGCTTGTTGATGCTTCCTTGATGATGCTAGGCCAGGTGAATGGAACTTGATGAGGCACAGATAGCGGCTCCCGAGCGAGTGGGCTAAACAGCAGCTCTGGAGCGAACCACAGTCATGGGGCAGGATGGACAGTTTATGAGCCAAGATGAGCAACTGTTTGTAAATGACGACAGGTTTTCCGTTCAGCTCATTACAGCATTGTTGTGCTATTTACAATTACCGAAAACCTGAACTTCTCAGGCTGACATTTGGCTTCGTGCAAATTTCATGTGGGGCTGTGACATCAGCATCTTCAGTGGGACCACCCCCCCCCCCCCATTCACCACCTGCTTCCGCTGCTGCAGCATCAAATTCTCTTTCCCTCTCTACTGAACAACCTCCATCTCCCTTAACCCCTTCTCCTGGACACAAACAGACAG